>CM051244.1:108812777-109207075 GCA_027917425.1 Gastrophryne carolinensis
GGTCATACAGGCTTTCCACAACAGTTTCCTTAGCAGCTTCCATAGCACAACATTACATCCAAATGTACTCCAACCGGTGGTGGTCACTCATTCTGATCCCATGGCAGAATACTGCGGTCTTAAGCTTCCTCCTCAGCATCTTGGGTGGAATGGTTCACTTTCTCCTGTGAATACTCCATAGGCATGCATGTGGCTCCTCTGCTCTCTCCTTCTCTCTGCGACTGCTACCAGTTGACCCTGCTGGTACCTTCCTCTCACTCCCAGTTACTACAATAGAGAACTACATATTGCATGTTCTGTTCCGTTCTGACTCATTCTGAGGTAACTCTCCTTATATAGACTCCCTCTAGTGACCTCTAGAACCTTCTATAACTTTCTACTCACCTTAGCCAATAGCAGTTCATCTGTACTCCTATGTGGTTAGGCTTTACGTTTGGTAGACCTGTAATGTCCCAATTAATTTCTTATCCAACAGTGCCATCTTGTGGTGATGTAGTGCAACTGCAGAACAGATATGAACCATTACATTTAAAGACCAACAAAGATAATGACTGAATACCTTCCGCCGGCTACACATGCCTTACACAATCACTAGTATTTTGAGTGAGGTCAACATCCCAGATCCGGGGGGGGCATTTATAAAAAAAGTTGTTGATTATTTTAATAAGGTTTCCCAGTCTGCTGTCCTTGTAGTTGGAAAAAGGCATCTATGACACTAAACTGTCAATAAAGTTGACCAAAACCTCCCTGACAAATCTTTGCCAGGAAGGTTCCCTAACCCTGCTTCCCGTGACCCCCGAATTTATGAAACACTTACTTTTTCCTCATAGAGCTTTCTAGTATGGTGACTTTGGTGCTTTAGTGCTGCATCTCACTGAAGGAGGTGTGGTTGCTGCATGTGTGTGCAATTGTTTCTGGCCCCTGTCAGAGGGAGCTCTGCTGGGAAACAGGTATCACTGTACTACTGATAACTGCTTATATTTACCTATTGAATTCTGTATGTGTAACCACACCATGATGTCACCATTGGGTCATTATAACTGGGCGGCAGTGGAAGTGGAACATCAAAAGCTTACAGTTTACCAAACCTGTTGTTGGTAGAGAATCTGTACATGAAGGATAATTGGGATCCTATATAATTAAGCCAATTTAGGGGCGATTCAGCACCGTGAGTGAAAGCATTTATTATTTAGTAGACCATTTTTTTTTGGTGCAGATTTTTTTCGCAAATAATTTCCCTGGGAAATATGCAAATGCTTGGATTCTCGCATTAAAATCTCTAAAAAAGTGAAACGTGTGATTCAGGGAGTTATTTTTCGGGAGAGAGTCTTTTCGCACATAAAAAAGCCATGCTGCAAATTCCCGCATGGATTTTGTTAAATGAATATGACGTGTGGAAGTGTTCTTTAATTTTTTCTGGTTTCAAAAATAAATTGTGTAACCCCCCCGCTAGAGTCAACCAGGTATAGGGGCTGATAACCCAGGGCTTAACCTGGTATGGGTCCGGGCGCTGGTCCAAGAAGGTGGTATGGTGGCCCCCTACCCTGTGAACTGGTGGAAGATAGTGGTCCCCGGGATCCCTTACCAGTTCACCAGCAGTGGTAAATTTTAAACACACCACACAAAATAAATGTAATAGTCTGAATTTGACTACTTACCGGTCCATGGTTTCTTCCATCTGTCCCCTGTCGAGCAGCGTCCTCCTCTGCTCCAGGGGGTCTTCTTGGTTCCTAGAGTCCTTCATCGTCAGGGTCTTTTGAAGGGACACATGTCTGCTCTTTTGTGGCCTTACTGCAGGAGTGGAGCCTCTGAGGATTCCACCCAATGTGACTAAATATGTCACTGGAGGAGTGGCCTTTTAGGAATAGAAGCCCTGCTCCCGCAGCATCTGTCATTATCCTGTAACCAACACGTAGTTGGTGGTGCATGCGCTTGGGGATACCCCACAGATTTGGGGATACCCCAAATCAAACACTCAACCCTTCTTCCCTACCATGGTTCAGTCCCTTTAGTCCTCCACCTGCCCCTCGGCTCTAGGTGAGAAAATGGTGTGTAAAGCCCCGGCAGTGACCTCCTCTAGCTTGGCACCCCTAAGGGGCATTCTCATGTTTACCCCTCTACAAGTGGTCAGCACTCCAGGGCCCTGAACCTTGGGTCCCCTCCCACCTTGGATTTGTCTGGATTGCACTCCAACCACCCTCCCCACCCCCTTTGGGTCTCTCTTACACCCCTATCCAAGGGTCGAGCCACTGGGGTGGTGGGTTGGCCCCACTTAACCCCTGTGTAGCAGGGAGGCCCAAATCTTAAAACACATCCTATTTACTTCCCTTTTCCTTATCCTATGGGGGCCTCTAGTGGCCCTGGGAACTCCCCTTCTGGATGCACTCCTAGCCAGGGGACTATCCTAATTCAATCCTAGGCTGGAAGCAAAGGCAGAAGGACCCCTCCTTCCTGAATGACAGTATGTGAGCTGTGACTTTTTAAATTGAAAATTATGATGCCCCACCAGCGTCTGAAGTGAAGGGGGACACAGGTCCCCCCGATCACATACTGTCATTCAATTGACTCCTGCTGATGCAAGAGTGTAAGAGTGAAAAACTCTCATGCGAGGCTGGAAAAAATCTTGCATGGCTTTCTCTCATGCTCTTGCAAATGTGAGGTTAATTGGCATGTGTCCCCTGAATAATGCTAGAGATGTCCTCATTAGAGAGAAATGTTCTCATGCAAGAATGATGTCGAACAGAAGGGGAAATTTCTATCATGCTGCTGAATCAACCATTTTATTTCATTAAAGTATAACCTGTCACTAAACAATGTCCCAGCTGAAGACACAGAAGTGTTAGTGGGCAGGCGCGGGTTACATCACACCCCGCCGTTATTTGCATGTAAGAGTTTTATTTCCTGGAAAATGTGAGTAGCAGTGTCTGCTGTGACTGTTAGATTGATAAGAGTTATTCTAGCTCTACTCTACTTTTACATTTCTGTGGCTTCTGGGCTCCTGGGCATGTTCATATTTATACTATGGGACCTAAATAAGGAGTACACCAAATGGCGCATAGGCCGAATAAGGTCTCCATTGATCTTCCTCACTCCTTCAGAGCAGTAGCGCCAATGCTTTTATTAGAGGACACCAATGCTGACCCTTTGACAAAACCATATAGTCCTTCCAATGACCTGTCACCATATTTTGCTAATATCAGGAGGCAAAAAAAAACCAAAATGGCACTGACTTTTGTCTCCTGCCACTCATCAGTGCTTTTCCAACAATCAGCAACTCATCTGATCGCTGTAGCACACTCTGTCTGGAGGAGGAACATGGGGTCGGGATTGATGTTGTGCTGGACTTGCGCCTCGCCATCAATCACAGGCAGGCTGCCATTCCCTCGCTGTTCATTGTATTGGAGGTAGTGTGCTGAAACCTGACATGCCCCCCTCCATTGTAATGAATGCAGAGGGAGTGGCCACACCCCTGTGATTGATGACGGGGAGCGTGACCGGGTGAATGGAGTTTGAGGACTGTGGTGAAGTGGCAAGCAAGGGCTGCGGTGCATGCTCGGATCCAGTGATCAGGTAAGTTACTGATCGCCAGATTAACTGCGCAGGAAAAGGTGGATTTGTTTGGTTTTTCCCTGCTAAATGACATTAAACACAAACCTCACCGATCTGCTGCCCCCCTCTGGTTTTACCTTTGGGCACTAAATACTCACCCTGCCAGGGGATCCATATTCTGGGTCCCTCAGATTCCGGGTGACCTTTAGACGGGCGGCGCCATCTTGCACCCCATCAGGCACTGTGCGTGGCCACCGATCTCGAGTCCCTGTGAATGGGATGCAATGGGGATTCCCGAAATCCCGTGAGACTTCACTGAGCATCGCAGGAAGAGCACGGCTAAAGCTGTACTGTCACTAACAGAAGCCGGAGCAAGGGGCAGCGATTGGGCCTTGAAGCAGCTGGATGTCGGCGTAGCAGGCAGCGGCGACTTCCAAAAGGTAAGTAGGGGCCGATGATCCTCTTTAAATTCATAGTATAGCAATCAAGATTCATGCTCACTGGGGGAAGGGAGGCATTTGATTGGCCTGTCAGTGGGAAATACAAGTTATGCAACATAAAGTGAACCAAAGCCGATGCCATAACCCCTACTCTAAACTTGACCCTGACCTGACCCTAATCTGATCTCTAAACATATATATATATATATATATATATATATATATATATACATACACTCTATACTATATCAATACTAACCAAAAACCTAACCCTAACCTGAGCCCTAAACTTGACCATAATCTCTAATCTGAGGACTAAATAAAACATACGTCTGCACCATAAAACTAAGTTGTAGGGTAAAAAAACTACTTTTCTTTGTCTAATCTAAGATGCATGGGAGCATTGCAATTCGGGAAGCCCCGCTGTGCAAGGCCCCCCCTGGTAATCCCGGAGACTGGACAGCTGAAACTCACCACTTCTATGTTTGGATGATGGCAGCCAATCTTTTTTTGCTTTACTTCTTCTTAATTTCTAATCTGAGCAGTAAACCAAACAGTAACCAAACCCTAAACTTAAGCTATACTGGAGGAACAGTGCAGTTACCACTGCATGAAGAATACCAGATTTCCACCTCCCCAAGCTAGTGGAGGACAGTTTTGTCCAGAAGTGGAAGTCTGTTCCAAAGGACCAGACTTTCCTTATTAATGGTATAGGGTATAGGTCCACTCTAAGCTCTAGTTCCTGGAATTCCTACAGTACACATCCATTATTTTTAGTGCTTTGCTTACCATGAGCATCTTGTACGCTGTGTTTCCAGGAACGGTAGTCCCCCCCCCACCTCTGACGCAGCATCACATTACACAGGCTTTCTCATCTCTTCGGTTCCGGGGCACCACCAGTAGCAATGCATAGGTTAATCTCAGCCGTAGGAGGTGACTGCAAGATAGAAAAAAGCTCCTCCTGGCCTATATAGGGCAGGCTATGGCAGGATCTCCTCAGTTCTTTTCTTGCAGTCGCAAGGGATTTTCTTTGTAGTTACAGTGCTGACCAGGAGCGGGACCTGTCTCCCAGCCCCTCACCAGCTGCAGTGTTCCTGGGGACCCCTGTTAGATTCCTGAAGTCGGTTCCTAAACCGATAGTGTTGGATTGTGTTGAGTGAGAGGAGCGCTCATGGGTCCAGGTTAGCTCGCCGGGCCTCATCCGACTGGATCTGAGCCCCGAGGATCATGAACTTGCTGCCTGCAGGGTACCTAAACTCTGGGTCTTGCATGGTGGTCCTGCTGTGTGTCTCTCATAGAGCCCTGGTCCCTCTACTCCCAGGGTCATCACCCCATGACCTCATTTTGTTTGGAGGGGGGCCACCGGCCATGCGGCCTACCTATTGGCTAACTCGGGAAGGGGGCGGGATAGCCCTCCTTCTCCTCACTAACAGCATGAGGCAGCTCCATCTTGTGTGGTGGCTGGAAGTACCTGCTGCATCCCTGAATCATTGCTTGGCAGCTCCTGCACTGCCTCCCTGTTATACTGGGATGACTATTGGATCCAGCTCCGCTGCTGCCCCGGGGTTTTCTCTGGTGAGGTAGGCCTCCCTCTGGGGGCAAAGCCTTTTGACTTGTACTGATCCCTTTAGGAATCTGACATTGTTCTTGCTGTTGCAGTGTGGGGGTCTGGAAGCTGCTGTATCCTTTGCCAGTGGGTTGATCTCAGCTGCAGGGAGGTTGCTTTTCCATCAGTGCAGGTCGGAGGGTGTGGGGACCAGCGTTCCAGCTGTATAGCTTAGCAGTTAGAGCAGCCATTTTACCATGTCAGAGGCATCAGAGGCACCAGGGTTTTGTATTTTAACTGAGAGTGGTGCCGCATGCCCCATGTGCCAGGCATGCCTGACCTTGGGTGAGGAACTCCTGTGTGCTGGGTGCACTACTGTCCTGCGCCGCCTTTGCAGCTGGCAGGTTCCGTACCTCAGTCAGATTGTCCAGTTTACCCTGCGGCTTCAGGCTTGGACTCACCTGAACAGGGTACTCCCTTGGGGGGCTGCCAGGTCTATTTGTGTCCCAGGGTCCATCTACGGATGGGGTTCCTCCCAGGACAGGGTGGCCTGGTCAGAGCATGGTCAGTGGCCTTCATCAGCAGGGGCATCCTAATCTTTTTCAGCCCGCCTGGGAAGGAAGGCTGTGGCCAAGCGTAGGCATATTCAGACGGAATACTACATCGAGGAACTATTTAAGGGTTCAGGTTCTAGTTCCAGGCGGTCGAAGGGGGAGGTGTCGCCCAGCAATGGAGAGGAACCAGAAGCCGCACATATGCCGGGGGAACCCTCCGGATCACCGGTCAGATCAGAGTCACAGTCAGCTGTTGGCTGTTCTTGCACATCCCACCTTATTGAGGGTACTGCTTTGGGATGTCCCATGCGTTGCTACTGGTGGTGCCCTGGAATGGAAGAGATGAGAGAAGGGAAATTTGTGTACTCACCGGTAAATTTCCTTTCTCGTCCTCTGCTATTCTGGGGCACCACACCAGCCCTTTTCTTGTGTTACAACTGCATCAGTGGCAGTTGATGCATTCTACATGGTTTTAGTTTTGTTGCACGCATTATGCACAGGTTAGCATTTCTCCCCTCCCGGGACTGTGGCTGAACTGCTTTTTAATTAACTGAGGAGGTTCTGCCACAGCCTGCCGTATATAGACCAGGAGGAGTCCCCGTCTACGGCTGAGATTAGCCCATGTGTGGCTACTGGTGGTGCCCCCAGAATGGAAGAGGACGAGAAAGGAAATTTACCAAGAGTCCACAAATTTCCCTTTACTCACATTCTGATTGAGATTGATAAGAGTTATTCTAGCTCTACTCTACTTTTACATTTCTGTGGCTTCTGGGCTCCTGGGCATGTTCATATTTATACTATGGGACCTAAATAAGGAGTACACCAAATGGCGCATAGGCCGAATAAGGTCTCCATTGATCTTCCTCACTCCTTCAGAGCAGTAGCGCCAATGCTTTTATTAAAGGACACTTTGACAAAACCATATAGTCCTTCCAATGACCTGTCACCATATTTTGCTAATATCAGGAGGCAAAAAAAAAACCAAAATGGCACTTACTTTTGTATCCTGCCACTCATCAGTGCTTTTCCAACAATCAGCAACTCATCTGATCGCTGTAGCACACTCTGTCCAGAGGAGGAACATGGGGACGGGATTGATGTTGTGCTGGACTTGCGCCTCGCCATCAATCACAGGCAGGCTGCCATTCGATCTCTATTCATTGTATTGGAGGTAGTGTGCTGAAACCTGACATGCCCCCCTCCATTGTAATGAATGCAGAGGGAGTGGCCACACCCCTGTGATTGATGACGGGGAGCGTGACCGGGTGAATGGAGTTTGAGGACTGTGGTGAAGTGGCAAGCAAGGGCTGCGGTGCATGCTCGGATCCAGTGATCAGGTAAGTTACTGATCGCCAGATTAACTGCGCAGGAAAAGGTGGATTTGTTTGGTTTTTCCCTGCTAAATGATATTAAACACAAACCTCACCGATCTGCTGCCCCCCTCTGGTTTTACCTTTGGGCACTAAATACTCACCCTGCCAGGGGATCCATATTCTGGGTCCCTCAGATTCCGGGTGACCTTTAGACGGGCGGCGCCATCTTGCACCCCATCAGGCACTGTGCGTGGCCACCGATCTCGAGTCCCTGTGAATGGGATGCAATGGGGATTCCTGAAATCCCGTGAGACTTCACTGAGCATCGCAGGAAGAGCACGGCTAAAGCTGTACTGTCACTAACAGAAGCCGGAGCAAGGGGCAGCGATTGGGCCTTGAAGCAGCTGTATGTCGGCGTAGCAGGCAGCGGCGACTTCCAAAAGGTAAGTAGGGGCCGATGATCCTCTTTAAATTCATAGTATAGCAATCAAGATTCATGCTCACTGGGGGAAGGGAGGCATTTGATTGGCCTGTCAGTGGGAAATACAAGTTATGCAACATAAAGTGAACTAAAGCCGATGCCATAACCCCTACCCTAAACTTGACCCTGACCTGACCCTAATCTGATCTCTAAACATATATATATATATATATACATACACTCTATACTATATCAATACTAACCAAAAACCTAACCCTAACCTGAGCCCTAAACTTGACCATAATCTCTAATCTGAGGACTAAATAAAACATACGTCTGCACCATAAAACTAAGTTGTAGGGTAAAAAAACTACTTTTCTTTGTCTAATCTAAGATGCATGGGAGCATTGCAATTCGGGAAGCCCCGCTGTGCAAGGCCCCCCCTGGTAATCCCGGAGACTGGACAGCTGAAACTCACCACTTCTATGTTTGGATGATGGCAGCCAATCTTTTTTTGCTTTACTTCTTCTTAATTTCTAATCTGAGCAGTAAACCAAACAGTAACCAAACCCTAAACTTAAGCTATACTGGAGGAACAGTGCAGTTACCACTGCAGGAAGAATACGAGATTTCCACCTCCCCAAGCTAGTGGAGGACAGTTTTGTCCAGAAGTGGAAGTCCGTTCCAAAGGACCAGACTTTCCTTATTAATGGTATAGGGTATAGGTCCACTCTAAGCTCTAGTTCCTGGAATTCCTACAGTACACATCCATTATTTTTAGTGCTTTGCTTACCATGAGCATCTTGTACGCTGTGTTTCCAGGAACGGTAGTCCCACCCCACCTCTGACGCAGCATCACATTACACAGGCTTTCTCATCTCTTCGGTTCCGGGGCACCACCAGTAGCAATGCATAGGTTAATCTCAGCCGTAGGAGGTGACTGCAAGATAGAAAAAAGCTCCTCCTGGCCTATATAGGGCAGGCTATGGCAGGATCTCCTCAGTTCTTTTCTTGCAGTCGCAAGGGATTTTCTTTGTAGTTACAGTGCTGACCAGGAGCGGGGCCTGTCTCCCAGCCCCTCACCAGCTGCAGTGTTCCTGGGGACCCCTGTTAGATTCCTGAAGTCGGTTCCTAAACCGATAGTGTTGGATTGTGTTGAGTGAGAGGAGCGCTCATGGGTTCAGGTTAGCTCGCCGGGCCTCATCCGACTGGATCTGAGCCCCGAGGATCATGAACTTGCTGCCTGCAGGGTACCTAAACTCTGGGTCTTGCATGGTGGTCCTGCTGTGTGTCTCTCATAGAGCCCTGGTCCCTCTACTCCCAGGGTCATCACCCCATGACCTCATTTTGTTTGGAGGGGGGCCACCGGCCATGCGGCCTACCTATTGGCTAACTCGGGAAGGGGGCGGGATAGCCCTCCTTCTCCTCACTAACAGCATGAGGCAGCTCCATCTTGTGTGGTGCCTGGAAGTACCTGCTGCATCCCTGAATCATTGCTTGGCAGCTCCTGCACTGCCTCCCTGTTATACTGGGATGACTATTGGATCCAGCTCCGCTGCTGCCCCGGGGTTTTCTCTGGTGAGGTAGGCCTCCCTCTGGGGGCAAAGCCTTTTGACTTGTATTGATCCCTTTAGGAATCTGACATTGTTCTTGCTGTTGCAGTGTGGGGGTCTGGAAGCTGCTGTATCCTTGGCCAGTGGGTTGATCTCAGCTGCAGGGAGGTTGCTTTTCCATCAGTGCAGGTCGGAGGGTGTGGGGACCAGCGTTCCAGCTGTATAGCTTAGCAGTTAGAGCAGCCATTTTACCATGTCAGAGGCATCAGAGGCACCACAGTTTTGTATTTTAACTGAGAGTGGTGCTGCGTGTTCTATGTGCCAGGCATGCCTGACCTTGGGTGAGGAACTCCTGTGTGCTGGGTGCACTAATGTCCTGCGCCGCCTTTGCAGCTGGCAGGTTCCGTACCTCAGTCAGATTGTCCAGTTTACCCTGCGGCTTCAGGCTTGGACTCACCTGAACAGGGTACTCCCTTGGGGGGCTGCCAGGTCTATTTGTGTCCCAGGGTCCATCTACGGATGGGGTTCCTCCCAGGACAGGGTGGCCTGGTCAGAGCATGGTCAGTGGCCTTCATCAGCAGGGGCATCCGAATCTGTCTCAGCCCGCCTGGGAAGGAAGGCTGTGGCCAAGCGTAGGCATATTCAGACGGAATACTACATCGAGGAACTATTTAAGGGTTCAGGTTCTAGTTCCAGGCGGTCGAAGGGGGAGGTGTCGCCCAGCAATGGAGAGGAACCAGAAGCCGCACATATGCCGGGGAACCCTCCGGATCACCGGTCAGATCAGAGTCACAGTCACATCCCATGCGTTGCTACTGGTGGTGCCCTGGAATGGAAGAGATGAGAGAAGGGAAATTTGTGTACTCACCGGTAAATTTCCTTTCTCATCCTCTGCTATTCCGGGGCACCACACCAGCCCTTTTCTTTTGTTACAACTGCATCAGATGGTTTTAGTTTTGTTGCACTGTTGCACGCATTATGCACAGGTTAGCATTTCTCCCCTCCCGGGACTGTGGCTGAACTGCTTTTTAATTAACTGAGGAGGTTCTGCCACAGCCTGCCGTATATAGACCAGGAGGAGTCCCCGTCTACGGCTGAGATTAGCCCATGTGTGGCTACTGGTGGTGCCCCCAGAATGGAAGAGGACGAGAAAGGAAATTTACCAAGAGTCCACAAATTTCCCTTTACTCACATTCTGATGGTGGATTCCCTGAAATCTCTCACAGTAAACATTCACACCAGCCTTTTCTGTGCTAAATCAGGCTCAACAAGTGGCGTATTTGTTATAACAGCTCTCCGGGGAAAAAAAAAACTTTTACGCATTTTTAGCAGCGTTTAAACGGCTGCACTGGAATGCGTACAAGAGCCCATTCCAATCCGGTATCCAGCGCAGCGTCATCAATCACCCCCATTATAAGGCTGTTAATGGCCGTGTTTAGCGGCTTGTTATTGGAGGAGCAGCTGTACAGCAGCCATCAGAGGACAGTGAATGGAGCTTCCGCTTTCCAGGAACTGAAAATAAATCATTTAACGCTCGCGGGGTGTCAGTCAGAAGCTTCCTTGTTCCCAGAGTTGTCCCAGGATATGACGCAACAGCCTCCTAAACGTGGAGGAGCTTGTATGGGCCAAGAGGCGCCATTTATTACAGGGCATTTGTGTTGGGCTCCCGATTCAGGTAAAGGTAAATTCAACCCAAATCCTGCCAATTTTTTTTCAGCTAAAATATAATATTGACAAAATTTTTTGTCATATTTGGCCATCTCTGTTTTTCTGTAAAAAATAAAAACGTGGACCTCCGAGGCATCCCCAGCACTCCAGCATATCTGAATGGCCAATGACGGGTGCACGCAGCAGTGGGAGGCGCCCCAGCAATTCGTTCTGCAGAATAGATTTCCAAGCAATAAAATGCACTGCAATCGATTCTGATTGGAGCCCGCACATGCGCTGTGGGAGCTGTGAGAGGACTGGCAATCCCAAATTGGGATGCCCCCAATAAAGCAGGCTAAAAACCAAGAGGAGGGATCTTGGGTTTTGGTATGCTTTAAAACATCTGGATATGACGTTATAGCTCCCTATATTCACTCTATAGTGTCATTCATAGAGTGGAAGAATTGCCCGTGTCTATTAAGTCAGGGATACAATGTATCAGTAAATACTACATTTTATCATTAGGTGTTACAATTGTATCAGCAAAGAGAAGGAGCCTTGATGGTTAAAGCAGCCCCAGCCCCTGGGTTTTGGTCTGCTTTACTGGGGCATACTGATTTGACCTGTACTTACCTCAATCCAGCAATCCCACGGAGCATGCACGGGCTCTCCTCCAATCAGGATCTATTGTGGTGCATATTAATGTCTGCTAATGATTGGGAGCTGTTAGGGGGGAGATCTTTATGCTTAAAGAGGACCTCGTTTTTCTTTTGGACAGAATTCCCATGGAGGTCAGCGGTAACAGCTGTAGGGCAAACATCAAAAGAACTTTAATGGGATTTCCACTTTCTGGGAGCTATTAATAGACTGAGTAATGTTCTAAAAGTGACAAATAGTTTGACGCTTCCTTCCCCCGAAGCTTCTGTGTTTGTCCGGGTCATCCCAGGTTATGACTCACAAGCCACAACCTCCATGTTGGATTCCTCCTGAAGTGTGAGAGACACATTCAAACTGGAGCACATAGGCCCACCAAAGGAAATCATTCATGGGACCCACCAGAGGAAATCATTCTTGGGGCCCCCAGAGGAAATCATTCTTGGGGCCCCCAGAGGAAATCATTCTTGGGTCCCACCAGAGGAAATCATTCTTGGGTCCCACCAGAGGAAATCATTCTTGGGTCCCACCAGAGGAAATCATTCTTGGAGCCCACCAGAGGAAATCATTCTTGGGGCCCACCAGAAGAAATCATTCTTGGGTCCCACCAGAGGAAATCATTCTTGGGGCCCACCAGAGGAAATCACTCTTGGGGCCCACCAGAGGAAATCACTCTTGGGGCCCACCAGAGGAAATCATTCTTGGGTCCCAACCAGAGGAAATCATTCTTGGGTCCCACCAGAGGAAATCATTCTTGGGGCCCACCAGAGGAAATCACTCTTGGGGCCCACCAGAGGAAATCACTCTTGGGGCCCACCAGAGGAAATCATTCTTGGGTCCCAACCAGAGGAAATCATTCTTGAGGCCCCCAGAGGAAATCATTCTTGGGGCCCCCAGAGGAAATCATTCTTGGAGCCCACCAGAGGAAATCATTCTTGGGGCCCCCAGAGGAAATCATTCTTGGGGCCCCCAGAGGAAATCAGTCTTGGGGCCCCCAGAGGAAATCATTCTTGGGGCCCCCAGAGGAAATCATTCTTGGGGCCACCAGAGGAAATCATTCCTGGGGCCCAACAGAGGAAATCATTCTTGGAGCCCACCAGAGGAAATCATTCTTGAGGCCCACCAGAGGAAATCATTCTTGGGGCCCCCAGAGGAAATCATTCTTGGGGCCACCAGAGGAAATCATTCCTGGGGCCCATCAGAGGAAATCATTCTTGAGGCCCACCAGAGAAAATCATTCTTGGGGCCCACCAGAGGAAACCATTCTTGGGGCCCACCAGAGGAAACCATTCTTGGGTCCCACCAGAGGAAACCATTCTTGGGTCCCACCAGAGGAAATCATTCTTGGGTCCCACCAGAGGAAATCATTCTTGGGTCCCACCAGAGGAAATCATTCTTGGGTCCCACCAGAGGAAATCATTCTTGGGGCCCACCAGAGGAAATCATTCTTGGGTCCCACCAGAGGAAATCATTCTTGAGGCCCACCAGAGAAAATCATTCTTGGGGCCCACCAGAGAAAATCATTCTTGGGGCCACCAGAGGAAATCATTCTTGGGGCCACCACAGGAAATCATTCTTGGGTCCCACCAGAGGAAATCATTCTTGAGGCCCACCAGAGAAAATCATTCTTGGGGCCCCCAGAGGAAATCATTCTTGGGGCCACCACAGGAAATCATTCCTGGGGCCCATCAGAGGAAATCATTCTTGGGACCCACCAGAGGACATCATTCTTGGGGTCACCAGAGGAAATCATTCTTGGGGCCATCAGAGGAAATCATTCTTGGGGTCACCAGAGGAAATCATTCTTGGGGCCATCAGAGGAAATCATTCTTGGGGACACCAGAGGAAATCATTCCTGGAGCCACCAGAGAAAATAATTATTGGGGCCCCCCAGAGAAAATCATTCTTAGAGCCCACCAGAGGAAATCATTCTTGGAGCCCACCAGAGATAATCATTCTTGAGGTCCACAAGAGGAAATCATTCTCAGGGCCACCAGATGAAATCATACTTTGGGCCCAGCCTTCCGCTATGTTGTTACACAATATACAGTTACAAAGGTAACTTACTGAATAAAAATTAACAGAACACATCAGACAAACGAAAAACACTGTTAGTCTAGGACCTCTTGTGCTACCCTAATAGTGGCCTCGTGTCTGTGTCTGGGGCTCACTGGAGGCTCCACTGGTAAAATGGTGGGCCAGTCCAACACTGGGTCTCATACAGTGGCACATCCCAGGAAATCCCTGGAAAAAACTTTCACACCAACCTTTCAGAGTGGCAAAGAGGAACATTTGTTAAATTTGGCCACGCCGCCTCATTGAGAGATAGATATGAGATAGGTTGTAACAGTTAAAACAATATAAACACTTTCAATAGGCACATTAATAAGTTATTGATGCAGATCTGCATGTTACACCGCAAAGAGGGACAAATGAGAATAGCGAGGGACAGGGGGACATGGACGCAAATGAGGGACAGTCCCTCCAGAACAGGGACAGTTGGGAGGTGTGTATAGGTAACGACATTGTGTACCTTATTTAAAAAAACAGCCTTTTTTCTAATTGTTATTGTTTGTGGTTTGTAAGGCCCTGCTAAGTTTACTCTGATTGGCTAATCACTTAAAAGGACAGTCTAGGCAAAGGGTTGAATGAGTCTTGTTTTCTGCTCACTTCATGTTGGATGTCAGGGGCCATGTCTTTCATTCAGCAGTACTTTGAATGTTTTAAATAAGCCTGTGAAATCTGTCCCGCTCGCTGTCCTGGTTATGCAGTCATCCCCTTGCTGCTATCAGACTGAACATGCAGGAGTTAACGGGTTCAATAGGGCATAACAGGAAATGCAAAACTCTGGTGTCATGGCAACTAACATAAAGGGAGCTGAAAGCAGGATAATTTAAAGAGGAACTAAAGTCAAATCACCGCTTCTTCATTCACTTGTGTGGCAGCAAATGGCAACCAATCATCCATTCAGATTAGATGAGCATGGCGATGTATGCTTGATTGGTCACCATCAGTCACTTGATTGCCATATACAATGTAAGGATTGGCTGACTTTAAAGTGGACCAAAAACCAGGATTTTGACTATCCTGGGTTTTGGTCCTTGCCCCCTCCCCGCTGTGTGAAACCCCCCAGGTCACCTGATTGAACCCATCTCTTTCCGTCCCTACGGCGCATGCACGGCCACTTGTCCAATCAGCGCGCTTGTATCCGCTCAAGCACCTTCGGGGAGATAACGGGGATGCGGCCACTGTTCGCACATTCGCTGTTGGACCGGGAACGGTCAACCTGGAGGCTTTCACACTGCCCTCGATTGGGGTGTCCCAGGGGGAGCGAGTATGCCTGCCCTGTAGTCTCATAAAATGTTTTGGTCCTCTTTAATGCCTATTTACCTGGACTCTTTTCCTGGACTGTCCCTTTAAAAGCCATGAAAGTTGGTCTGTGCTGACAGTGGCTTGGTAACTGTGGCTAGTGAAATGCAGTTATACTTATCTCAGAAACCTACTAGAAAAATTGAGTCTGTGTGCACTTGTTTCCAGGTCCCCATTTGCAGCAACACATGAGAAAGAAAGTATCTTCCTATTGCAGAGCTCACAAGTGGTGGTGGGGGTGGGATAAGTTGTTTAGGGCCCCTTGAACTATAACCCACCCCCTGACCAGAGTTGCAAGGTAAAGGTTTAGGTCCACTTCAAGCACTGTTTTATGACAGTGCATTGCCAAGTGCATATCCATGGCTCAGCCACACAAAGCACTTCCTGTTCCTTCAATTAGATCATTACAGAGGAAGGGAATGCAAATTGACCTTTCATGTCCTCCATTGAGGGGGGGGGCCTTTGAGGGTGTGCGAGGCGTGCAGCCGCACAGGGCGCCTTCTCAGTGAGGGAGCGCCTGAAGCTCTCAGTTGGAACGGCAGGTTTCTTTTTTTTTTTTAAATACCCCATCTCTCTTTTTATGTAGATTTCTGAGAATTCTTTTCTAACTTTCCCTTTCTCCTTCTTTCTCTTTTATTTCATCATCCCTCAATTCTCCTCTCTTTCCGTAGCCCCGGCCTTATTCACATTCCCTCCATCTTTATTTTGTCACTTATTTTCTGACTGCCTCACTTTCCAGCTTCTAAACATCTTTTTTCTTTCTCTATGACGTTCTCTCTTATTTCCCCTTTTTCTAGCCCTATTTAACTCTCTAGCTTTCATTCTCTTTCTCCTCCACTCTCTCTCTTTTCCCACATTCCACCCATCTTGTTCTCTTTTCCACATTCTTTCCATCTTTCTCTTGTCACATTACTTCAGTCGTGTTCTCTCTCACATTCCATGTCATTCTCTATTATTATATTTTCACCTTCTCTTCATATTACATTCCTATTTCCTTCGCTTGTCTTTTTCCACATTTTCTCTTTCTCCGTCCTTTTCAGCATTCCATTTTTCTTGCGCCATCTCTCTACTCCCACTTTTCCATGTTTCCCCTGCTGTCTGGAGGGGGGGTGCCATCCTTAAATCTTGCGCTGACCCTAAGGCCGGGGGGGGCGCCATCCTTAAATCTTGCACTGACCCTAAGGCCGGGGGGGGGGGGGTGCCATCCTTAAATCTTGCACTGACCCTAAGGCCGGGGGGGTCGCCATCCTTAAATCTTGCACTGACCCTAAGGCCGGGGGGGGGGGGGTCGCCATCCTTAAATCTTGCACTGACCCTAAGGCCGGGGGGGGGGCGCCATCCTTAAATCTTGCGCTGACCCTAAGGCCGGGGGGGGGGGGGCGCCATCCTTAAATCTTGCGCTGACCCTAAGGCCGGGGGGGGGGGCATCCTTAAATCTTGCACTGACCCTAAGGCCGGGGGGGGCACCATCCTTAAATCTTGCACTGACCCTAAGGCCGGGGGCGCCATCCTTAAATCTTGCACTGACCCTAAGGCCGGGGGGGGGTCGCCATCCTTAAATCTTGCACTGACCCTAAGGCCGGGGGGGGGGGGCGCCATCCTTAAATCTTGCACTGACCCTAAGGCCGGGGGGGGCGCCATCCTTAAATCTTGCGCTGACCCTAAGGCCGGGGGGGGGCATCCTTGAATCTTGCACCGACACCTAAGGCCGGGGGGGGCGCCATCCTTAAATCTTGCGCCGACCCTAAGGCCGGGGGGGGGGGGGCGCCATCCTTAAATCTTGCACTGACCCTAAGGCCGGGGGGGGGCGCCATCCTTAAATCTTGCACTGACCCTAAGGCCGGGGGGGGCGCCATCCTTAAATCTTGCGCTGACCCTAAGGCCGGGGGGGGGGGCGCCATCCTTAAATCTTGCACTGACCCTAAGGCCGGGGGGGACGCCATCCTTAAATCTTGCACTGACCCTAAGGCCGGGGGGGGCGCCATCCTTAAATCTTGCACTGACCCTAAGGCCGGGGGGGGCGCCATCCTTAAATCTTGCGCTGACCCTAAGGCCGGGGGGGGGGCATCCTTGAATCTTGCACCGACACCTAAGGCCGGGGGGGCGCCATCCTTAAATCTTGCGCCGACCCTAAGGCCGGGGGGGGGGGCATCCTCAAATCTTGCACCGACCCTAAGGCTGGGGGGGGCGCCATCCTTAAATCTTGCACCGATCCTAAGGCCGGGGGGGGGGGCATCCTTAAATCTTGCACCGACCCTAAGGCCGGGGGGGGCGGCATCCTTAAATCTTGCACTGACCCTAAGGCCGGGGGGGGGGGGGTTGCCATCCTTAAATCTTGCACTGACCCTAAGGCCGGGGGGGAGCATCCTTAAATCTTGCACCGACCCTAAGGCCGGGGGGGGGTGCCATCCTTAAATCTTGCACTGACCCTAAGGCCGGGGGGGCGCCATCCTTAAATCTTGCACTGACCCTAAGGCCGGGGGGGGCACCATCCATAAATCTTGCACTGACCCTAAGGTCAGGGGGGGGGCGCCATCCTTAAATCTTGCACTGACCCTAAGGCCGGGGGGACGCCATCCTTAAATCTTGCACTGACCCTAAGGCCGGGGGGGGGGGCCATCCTTAAATCTTGCACTGACCCTAAGGTCGGGGGGGGGCGCCATCCTTAAATCTTGCACTGACCCTAAGGCCAGGGGGGGGAACCATCCTTAAATCTTGCACTGACCCTAAGGCCGGGGGGGGCGGCATCCTTAAATCTTGCACTGACCCTAAGGCCGGGGGCGCCATCCTTAAATCTTGCACTGACCCTAAGGCCGGGGGCGCCATCCTTAAATCTTGTAATGACCCTAACGCCGGGGGGGTCGCCATCCTTAAATCTTGCACTGACCCTAAGGCCGGGGGGGCGCCATCCTTAAATCTTGCACTGACCCTAAGGCCGGGGGCGCCATCCTTAAAACTTGCACTGACCCTAAGGCCGGGGGGGGGGCGCCATCCTTAAATCTTGCACTTACCCTAAGGCCGGGGGGGGGCACCATCCTTAAATCTTGCACTGACCCTAAGGCCGGGGGGGCGCCATCCTTAAATCTTGCGCTGACCCTAAGGCCGGGGGGGGGCGCCATCCTTAAATCTTGCGCTGACCATAAGGTCGGGGGGGGGCGCCATCCTTAAATCTTGCACTTACCCTAAGGCCGGGGGGGGCACCATCCTTAAATCTTGCACTGACCCTAAGGCCGGGGGGGGCGCCATCCTTAAATCTTGCACTGACCCTAAGGCCGGGGGGGCGCCATCCTTAAATCTTGCACTGACCCTAAGGCCGGGGGGGGGGGGGGTGCCATCCTTAAATCTTGCACTGACCCTGAGGTCGGGGGGGGCGCCATCCTTAAATCTTGCACTGACCCTAAGGCCGGGGGCGCCATCCTTAAATCTTGCACTGACCCTAAGGCCGGGGGGGGGGGGTCGCCATCCTTAAATCTTGCGCTGACCCTAAGGCCGAGGGGGGGCGCCATCCTTAAATCTTGCGCTGACCCTAAGGCCGGGGGGGGGCATCCTTAAATCTTGCACTGACCCTAAGGCCGGGGGGGGGCGCCATCCTTAAATCTTGCACTGACCCTAAGGCCGGGGGGTTCGCCATCCTTAAATCTTGCACTGACCCTAAGGCCGGGGGGGGGGGCGCCATCCTTAAATCTTGCGCTGACCCTAAGGCTGGGGGGGGGGGCATCCTTAAATCTTGCACTGACCCTAAGGCCGGGGGGGGGGGCATCCTTAAATCTTGCACTGACCCTAAGGCCGGGGGGGGGGGCGCCATCCTTAAATCTTGCACTGACCCTAAGGCCGGGGGGGGTCGCCATCCTTAAATCTTGCACTGACCCTAAGGCCGGGGGGGGGGGGCGCCATCCTTAAATCTTGCACTGACCCTAAGGCCGGGGGGGGGGCGCCATCCTTAAATCTTGCACTGACCCTAAGGCCGGGGGGGGGCGCCATCCTTTAATCTTGCGCTGACCCTAAGGCCGGGGGGGGGGGGGCATCCTTAAATCTTGCACCGACACCTAAGGCCGGGGGGGGCGCCATCCTTAAATCTTGCGCTGACCCTAAGGCCGGGGGGGGTGCCATCCTTAAATCTTGCACCGACCCTAAGGCCGGGGGGGCGCCATCCTTAAATCTTGCACCGACACCTAAGGCCGGGGGGGGGGCGCCATCCTTAAATCTTGCGCTGACCCTAAGGCCGGGGGGGGCGCCATCCTTAAATCTTGCACCAACCCTAAGGCCGGGGGGGCGCCATCCTTAAATCTTGCACCGACACCTAAGGCCGGGGGGGGCGCCATCCTTAAATCTTGCGCTGACCCTAAGGCCGGGGGGGGGCGCCATCCTTAAATCTTGCACTGACCCTAAGGCCGGGGGGGGGGCGCCATCCTTAAATCTTGCACCGACCCTAAGGCCGGGGGGGGGGCATCCTTAAATCTTGCACCGACCCTAAGGCCGGGGGGGGGCGCCATCCTTAAATCTTGCGCTGACCCTAAGGCCGGGGGGGGGCGCCATCCTTAAATCTTGCACTGACCCTAAGGCCGGGGGGGGGGGCGCCATCCTTAAATCTTGCACTGACCCTAAGGCCGGGGGGGGGGCGCCATCCTTAAATCTTGAACTGACCCTAAGGCCGGGGGGGGGGGCGCCATCCTTAAATCTTGCACTGACCCTAAGGCCGGGGGGGGGCGCCATCCTTAAATCTTGCACTGACCCTAAGGTCAGGGGGGGGGCGCCATCCTTAAATCTTGCACTGACCCTAAGGCCGGGGGGGGGCGCCATCCTTAAATCTTGCACTGACCCTAAGGCCGGGGGGGGGCGCCATCCTTAAATCTTGCACTGACCCTAAGGCCGGGGGGGGGGGCGCCATCCTTAAATCTTGAACTGACCCTAAGGCCGGGGGGGGGGGCGCCATCCTTAAATCTTGCACTGACCCTAAGGCCGGGGGGGGGGCGCCATCCTTAAATCTTGCACTGACCCTAAGGTCAGGGGGGGCGCCATCCTTAAATCTTGCACTGACCCTAAGGCCGGGGGGGGGCGCCATCCTTAAATCTTGCACTGACCCTAAGGTCGGGGGGGGGCGCCATCCTTAAATCTTGCACTGACCCTAAGGCCGGGGGGGGTGCCATCCTTAAATCTTGCACTGACCCTAAGGTCGGGGGGGGGGGCGCCATCCTTAAATCTTGCACTGACCCTAAGGCCGGGGGCGCCATCCTTAAATCTTGCACTGACCCTAAGGCCGGGGGGGGCGCCATCCTTAAATCTTGCACTGACCCTAAGGCCGGGGGGGGGCACCATTCTTAAATCTTGCACTGACCCTAAGGTCAGGGGGGGGCGCCATCCTTAAATCTTGCACTGACCCTAAGGCCGGGGGGGGCGCCATCCTTAAATCTTGCACTGACCCTAAGGCCAGAGGGGGGGTGCCATCTTTAAATCTTGCACTGACCCTAAGGCCGGGGGGGGCGCCATCCTTAAATCTTGCGCTGACCCTAAGGCCGGGGGGGCATCCTTAAATCTTGCACCGACCCTAAGGCCGGGGGGGGGCGCCATCCTTAAATCTTGCACTGACTCTAAGGCTGGGGGGGGCGCCATCCTTAAATCTTGCACTGACCCTAAGGCCGGGGCGGGGGCCATTCTTAAATCTTGCACTGACCCTAAGGCCGGGGGGCGCCATCCTTAAATCTTGCACTGACCCTAAGGCCGGGGGGGGGGGCGCCATCCTTAAATCTTGCACTGACTCTAAGGCCGGGGGGGGGGCGCCATCCTTAAATCTTGCACTGACCCTAAGGCCGGGGGGGGGGGGCTTTTGATCTGCAGCCACAAATACTGAAGAACTTACTGCACAGCCCTGCATCCTGCATAGCGGTAGCCCAGGGTAGAGGTGCAAGTGCCCAAGCATCTGCCCGGGTAAGCCCAGTGCTGATGCCAGCCCTGCCTATAATCCAATTTATAAGGTTTATATACATATTTTAAAAGGTTTATATTGGTTAAATATAAAATACTTATTTTGTATTAAAAATGATATATATCATATATATTTCATTATAATAATACATATTATACCTACATTATGCTGGCCATACACCCTAAAATCTCATTGGTGCAACCATCTGTATATTCTGTTAGGATCTAACAATCTAAAGTTGACCTCTGGTGTTCAGTGTGTGCTATGACAACAGTTGTAGTTCCTTTCACTTAACACTAGAGGGTGCTAAATAAAGCATAAGCTTCATTTATATAACCAGGAGGGGAAAAGAAACAGGATCCCCCACCACCTCCCCCCCTGTAGCTGCTATACCACAATCCAGGGGCAAATCGCAATGCGAATGGTTGGAGAAACACCTTGTTCCCGATCTGCTTGGGCAGCACAGTTAGTAGCAAAATAAAATCATCCTGACGTATCTATTCTAGTAATGACTATATTTTCCCCGTCACTGGCAGGGGGTGGGCGGCGACACGAGTAGGCAGAAGGCAGAGATAGCAGGACGCACAGTCCATGATTACGGCGTTGGAGCGTCACGGCTGGATGGTAATCTCTCGCTCGGGCTGGGAGCTCACACAATGCCACATTACAGAGCGCTGCCACTGTCAGAAATGACACCCTCCTCTCCAGCCACAGGAACCCTGTGTAACATGCTCCCTCCAATGCCATACTGACAATGACTGACATGTACACCATGTAACCTCATCAGGGCAGCAGCTCCAGTGTGGGACGCCGGGCAATTTTCTGCTGTGATTGGAGCCCAGATAAAGCCATTACCCCCTAACATTTATCAATTCATTTGTTTAGGCTTCCCTTTATGGCATTCCAGGTAGTTATGGGGGAGCCAGAAGACAAGAAGGATTTGCAATGCATAGCCACTTTAAAAGTGTATTTAAAAGGTAAGGTCCATGGAAGGTTTAATCCTCTTTGGAAATTAGGTTTTTTTTAGAAGATATAAGGTTCTTTTGAAGGTAAACATTAAGAGTTTCTGGAAGGTTTGGGGGTTCCTTAGCAGGTATAGGGGCCCATGAAACTTTAGCCCACGTTGGAAGGTATAGGGGTCTTTAGACAATATGGGGTTCCTTTGAAAATACACATTAAGAGTTTCTGGAAGGTATGGGGGTTCCTTAGAAGAAATGGGGGTTCATGGAAGATTTAGTCCACTTTGGAAGGTATAGGGGTTCATTTGAAAGCACATTATGAGAGGTTCCTTGAAGGTTATGAGGGTCATTGAAAGGTATCTGCGTCTATAGAAGGTAAAGGAGACCTTTAAAGGTATTTGGGAAGTATCTCAGAGAAAGCGTGTTACCTTCTTTACTGTAGTTGACTGAGGTGCAAGTCCAGGTGGTGTCAGGACTGGTTTAGTTCTCTCCAACTCAGATAAACCTTTACTGCTAGACTACTGGGCCTCAGGTCATAGCTGAATGTTTTCCTAGCGGTTTAAAGTCTCTTCCACACTGTCAAATGAGCAATTTCAAAGCATCTCAAAATCTCCAATTATATGTAAATATCTTAGGTATTCTAGGAGGAGAGTCATATGGGACAGGCATCTTGTGAACTGTTTCCTTCCTAATTTTTGCTTTTGGGTGTAAAGTCTCTTTTAGGATCGACTGTAGTTTCTCTGGAGATCAAGGCATCAAAGCTAGATGATTAAAGTGGACCAAGACCTGGGATTTTCATTATCTCATGTTTTGGTCTATCCCCCTGGGGCACCCGACTTTGGGATGCCCCACTGTGTGAAACTCCCCAGAATGCTGGGCAAACTCACCTCTCCTAGAGCTCATGACGCAGGTGAGGCCTCTTGTCCAATTAGCTTCTCCCGACATGCATATTAATCTACAGCTGGAGAAGCTGAATGGAATCGTAGACACACACATCCACAGCGTGCGCCATCAGTTTCTTCATTTGCTTGTGTGTGGCCAGGCACAGCCAATTAGTTGTGGGAGGGTTTGGCCGCACACAGCCGAGAAGGGAGGTGAGCTTTCACTGGAGTCTCATAGACTGAAGGGTGGCTTTTGGTCCACTTTAAGGTGCGAGTCTAGGCGGTGTCAACACAGATAAACCTTCACTGCTAGACTACTGGGCTTCAGGTCTTGGAGGTGTCTAGGGTTGCCACCTTACCCAACAAAAAATACCGGCCTTTCATGGGTACAAGGTCCTGGTCTTGTAGGAGGCATGGTCTTGTGGGGGCGCGGTCTTGAAAAATGTAAATTTAGCCATACTTCTTCACTTAAAATCCTTTATTTTTCACTTTCTAAAGTGCAACAGCTAACACACACAACATGCTTCCCCAGAGAGCTCTAAAGTAACAGACAGGCTGGGATTCTATCCCTGCTCCTGTTGCCTAACAGTACCAAAAATAACAGCTGTGCCGCTAAAATACCGGTAAGGTGGCAACCTTAGTGGTGTCATAATAGAATATTATCCTAGTGGTGTCGGAGGTTGTCTCTCTGAAGCTCAGAGCTTCAAAGCTGTAAATGACTAAGATGACTGGGGTTCAAATCCTGGTGATATCAAAGTCGAACATTAGCTGGTGGTGTCAAAGTTGCACATTAGTCGATTCGCGGTCATGCACAAACAAATATGCACATGCTTTTTGGAGCACCAAATCGAGCTTGGGCTTCTGCCTGATTAATTGTCATCTAAATGGGATGCGCATTCGTTTTTGCACCAATTTGCACACTAGCATCCGTCAATGCTCCAATTTGCACCTGAAATATTTCACTTGCGCCATGTTGGCACCAAACTGTCTTTTGTATGTTTAGAGGGCAGAAAGGCAATTTGAAGAATGAATTTCCTCCAGAAAAATAGGTGGCGCGAACTGCTGGTTCCAATGAGTAACAGGTTTATTTATTTCCGAAAACACATGCCAGCACCGTCTGTCAGCCATAAGTTCTTTTAAGGGACTGACGGTCAAAACAACAAAAAATGTGGATATTGGGCCCCAAAAATTTGCAAAGACAAATTATCTGGAATCAGAATATCCGCCTCTAACCCCCCCCCCCCAAAAAAAAATGAAGAACACAGGTTCTCCAGAGAATACACCCCAAAATGGCAAATAGATATTCACAGAAATCAAAGAGACTGGAGAGATCAAATCGCTATGGAGAAACAGTAAAGGAAAGGGGAGAATCATGGGGGACCATCGGGAGCAGTTAATCTCTTAGTTGGCCAAATGTACGAGGCAGGGCCATTTGCGCTTCAATACAGCAGAAGGCAAATATTGTCGCAAGAAGAGGCAGTTATTGCTTCTCCTGTGCGCTTAACATTTGGTGCGATTCACACCTGACCATGAATCATGCGCCAAGCATCAAGTCCTGGTGATGTCTGGATTGGATGTATAGTCAGGGAACGTCCTACTATCTCCCATGCAAGCTGGCTTTTGGCTTGCATGGTGGTGGTGTACGGAGATGTAAGTCAGGGAAATTGTGTTGTCTTCTGTGCTGTAGATCAGTGGCCCCAACCCTCCTACTCAAGGTCTGCTAACCTTTCATGTTTTATGGATCTCCACATTGCTAACTCACACTACACCTGTGCGTGGACATCTGCAAAACATGACCTGATGGTTCTAGAGGAGAAGGTTTGGGGACTCCTGCTGTAGATGATTGAGGTGCAGGTGGTGTCAGGATTAAATATGTTGACTCCAACTCAGATAAACCTTTATTGCTAGACTACTTCGGGTCCGTTTTACTCTGAAGCTCAGAGCTTTAAAGCTGTAGATGCTTGAATTTCCTGGGGTTCAAGTGTCAAGGTTGAACATTGTCTTTCTGTGGATCACCAAATGATTTATTACCCTCCATGGTGGATGCCTTTATCCTGGTGATGTCAGTATTGAATTTGGTAGAAATCCTTCTCTAAGTCTCTAGAAGAGCGTTCCCCAACCCCGGGGCAGGCGTCATCACTGGGTGTACCGGGGCAGGTGTTGGGGCCCCTGTACCTTGGAGGACCCACCTCATTCCCTCTACCCTGGGCAGCCGCTATGCAGGATGCAGGGCTGAGCAGTAACCAAGACTAAGGACTGTCAGCCAGGGGCAGATTAGCCATTGGGAAAGCCTTTCTTTCTGTCAGCGCTTCTACTCTTTGGCCCTTATTTAACAAGGGATAGCGCCAGGTAGCGAATGGTGAGCGAACGGTAATGACGCTCACCGACACGAGACACGCCGGCTCCCCTCCGCAATCACACATTTATCAAGCCGATCCTGCTTAGCGACTGACAGAGCGCCAGATAGCGAATCATTCATCATTATTCCAGCCTCACCCCACAGCGCCAGCGAGCGACCTTGAACAGCGACAGGTATGACCTCTCGCCCCTGGCGCTCTCCAATGCATTTCAATGGCGCAATCTTTAAATATTCTTAAATTAATTGCTATTAATGTTTTTTTTTTTTTTTTTTTTTTTTTTTTTTGTAAATGTCAAAAATTCGGTGACCACTTCTGCAATGTTAGATATTTTTTTAAGTAAAAAAAAAAAAATTTGTGCAGAATTGATATTACAGGTCTGATATTAATGTATTCATATTACAAATTTTGAAAAACATGTTTTTTTTCCCAAAAATATGGTTGTTTGGGGGTTAAAAAACTACTTTTAACACATCGCCACCAGCGCTCTGGGGTTTAAACAAGCATTTCACAGTGCGAGAATTTTTGGAGCGTGATTTGTTAATGAATATGCTGGGAGCCGTTCGCTATGGCCATTCGCTGTCATGCGCTCCCATACAGCGCGGAACCTGTCAAACAGCGACTCCTAACCCCGTATTCAACATTACCGCACACCGACTGAGTCGCTGTCAACAGCCGAACAACGGCCAAGCACAGCGAATACTAGCGGGCGCTGTGAAAATAACGCTACTGGCACTCATCTGTCGCTACCTGGCGCTATTAATGAATCGGCCTGTTTCTTTCTTTCCTTCTATTCTTTTTTCTTTCTTTCAGTTATGCCTTCCTCTTTTCTTTCTTTCTATTATTTCTGTCTTTGTTCCTTCTAATCATTTTCTTTTTTTCTATCTATTCTTTCCATCTCCTTTATTTTCTCCCATTCTTTTTCTTCCCTTCTCCTTTTCCTGCTTTTTTTCTGTCATTCCTTTTATTCTTTGTTTCAATCATTCATATTCTTTCTTTGTTTCTGTCAATCATTCTATGGCCCTTATTTATCACGGGCTAGCGCCAGGTAGTGTCTGACGAGCGCCAGGTAGCGGCAGCTAACGGCGACTACCGACTCAAGTACGCCCGGCGGCGCTCACAATGACGCATTTATCAAGCAAAATGAGGCTAGCGCCGGCGAGAGCGACGGCTGGCGCGGCATTCATCATGAAGCCGCCTGGACCGAACAGCGCCGCTGCAAATTCCCTCACAGCGCCAGGTATGAGCTGTCGCTCCCTGGCGATGTCCAATGCATTTCAATGGAGCAATCTGTAATTAATCATAATTAATTGGTATTAATTTTTTTTTTTTTTTTTAAAGTGGACCAACACCCAGGATTTTGACTATCCTGGGTTTTGGTCCACTTCGGCGGGGCACCCCGATCGGGGGTGCCCCGCTGTGTGAAACCCCCCAGAAACCCCAAAAAACTCACCTCTCAACGCTCCCACGTGAGCGCTGCAGCCAATCCCCGCCAACGTCCAGGCGGGGATCAGGAACGTCCAGGCCGCTTCCGCCGCCGCCGCCTCCCGCGCGTCACTCTCGGCGCGCGCGCAGCCCCCGCCGGCCATTCACAGAGGGCCGGCGCGGGCGCGCGCACGTCTGGAGGGGTGCGCGGGAGGCGGCGGCGGATCAGGTAAGGTGTTTTTGGGGTTTCTGGGGGGTTTCACCCCGCGGGACATCCCGATCTCGGATGTCCCGCGGGGTGGGAGGTGATCGGCCCGGGAATCTTATAGATTTCCGGGCCGATCACCCCTGGGTGTTGGTCCTCTTTAATGTCAAAAATTCAGAGACCACTTCTGCAATGTTAAAAAAAAATTTAAAACAAATTTGTGCAGAATTGATCTAACAGGTCTGAGATTACTGTATTCATATTACAAAATGATTCTAACAACATGTATAATGTTACATTCAAAAAATATGGTTGTTTAGGGGTTAAAAACTAGTTAATACCCATCGCCGCCAGCGCTCTGGGGTTTAAACAAGGAATGGACAGCGACAGCACATTCGGAGCGTGATTTGTTAATGAATATGAAGCTAGCCGTTCGCTCTGGCCATTCGTTGTCAGGTGCTCACATACAACGCTGAACCTGTGAAACAGCGACCCCCCAGCCCGTATTCAACATTACCGCACACCGACTGAGTCGCTGTCATCAAGCTAACGCCGGCCAAGCACAGCGAATACTGGCTGGCGCTGAAAAAACCACGCTACAGTCGCTCATCTGTCGCTACCTGGCGCTATTAATGAATCGGCCTCCCCGTTTTTGTTCTTTCTTTGTTTCTTTCCATTTATTTTTTATATAGCTTTATTTCTTTCACTCTATTCTTTTTTTATCATTCCTTTTCTTTCTTTCTTTTCACCAATTCTTCCTTTTTTTCTTCTTTCCTTCTATTATTTCTGTCATTTCATTCCATCTAGTCGTTTTCTTTCTTTCTATCAATTTTTCTTTCTTGTCTTCCCATCTCCTTTTTTTTCTCCCATTCCTTTAATTCTCTTTTTTTGTCATTCCTTTTCTTTCCGTCTTATCTGTTATTCCTTCTATTATTTCATTTATTATTTTTCTTTATTTCTGCGATTCCTTCCATCATTTTTTTCTTTTTATTCTTTGGCAATATTTGTTGCAGTGTGTGAGTGCTGGGTGCAGAGTCGAATCCAGATAGACATTAGTGGTGTAACAGGAACTGTCTCTACTGAAGCATGAGTGCAATAAGAGAATGTCAGCTTACATGGTGGATAACATAGACAGGAAAAAAAAGTAACAGAGATCACCTCAATGTACAGGAAATGCAACACATTCTGAAAATGCAAAGAGACTACAGATAAGCATTTGGTAACAGCCAAACCTAGTGTTACAAAATGTAAAGTGCAGCTAATCCAGCAAATAGATAAAGCTAAATATTCACCATACATGCAACTGTATCACCATGTATGGAGTGTCGAGGGGCCCACTTTACCACCCAAGGGCCCTGCATAAACATGGAGCCAGCCAAGTGAAGAAAATGTGGTTGATTGTCCTGATTCCAGGATGTCAGGCTGAGAGACCAGCTATCCTTGGTCTTTGATACCAGCGTAGTTACCCAGGAACACACCAATGCCTCCCCCTAAGATAGTGAGAATATTAATCTTGGCGATTGAGCTCCCGATCTCCAGGAAGCGAGGAAGCCGTCGCTCATAATGGCCATTTATCCAGTGACTCATAATTACCGCTCCTCGCAGTTAATTCCTCTCCACTTCATCTTCTCGCACTAATTATATGGACTCCCTCCTCTCCGCCTACTCAGGGAATCATAAGCATCGGGGTCCTGCCTGGTGCTTATCGTGATCCTGAGGATGAGCAGCGGCCAGATCATAACTGCAACCGCTAATATCCTCATTTGTCTCTGCTGTGATCAGATTTGCTCCGAGCTGCCACTTCCCTCAGATGCTGCGCCCGGCTCTGCTACTGAGACAAGGGCTGCGCTGCACCGGAATTATAGCTGAGCCTGCAGCTGCCTGCTCCTCTGCTATAAGCATAAATAGAACCGTGTCAGCCTGTGCAGCTGCTATGGGGCCCAGAAGTGAGGGGGCAGGAAAATAAGAAAAAGTTCACTGGTGGCACAATGTGTTCAAATAAGGCAGTTTCTCTCTGTGTGATTTGTACCTACGTACTGACAAGCTGACATGACTGAAGGTATAAGGGGAGGCAAGAGAGCTTGCAATCTATCGGAGTATAAGTGCATTTACTATTCACTTTTCATTCCAAACTATTGGAGCATAAAGGGAGGATACAGAAGGAAAAGAGCTTACACTCTATTATGGTATAAGGGAGGAACAGGAGAAGAGCTTACAATCTATTAGGGTATAAGGGAGGATACAGAAGGAGAAGAGCTTAAAATCTATTAGGGTATAATGGAGGATACAGAAGAAGAGCTTACACTCTATTATGGTATAAGGGATGAACAGAATGAGAAGAGCTTACAATCTATTAGGGTATAATGGAGGATACAGAAGAAGAGCTTACAATCTATTAGGGTATAAGGGAGGATACAGAAGGAGAAGAGCTTACAATCTATTAGGGTATGAGGGAGGATACAGAAGGAGAAGAGCTTACAATCTATTAGGGTATGAG
This sequence comes from Gastrophryne carolinensis, assembly GCA_027917425.1. Lineage (NCBI taxonomy): Eukaryota > Metazoa > Chordata > Amphibia > Anura > Microhylidae > Gastrophryne > Gastrophryne carolinensis. The sequence goes on from CM051244.1 coordinate 108,842,071, forward strand.
GGAGGATACAGAAGGAGAGCTTACAATCTATTAGGGTATAAGGGAGGATACAGAAGGAGAAGAGCTTACAACCTATTAGGATATAAGGGAGGATACAGAAGGAGAAGAGTTTACAATCTATTAGGGTATAAGGAAGGATACAGAAGGAGAAGAGCTTACAATCTATTAGGGTATAAGGAAGGATACAGAAGGAGAAGAGTTTACAATCTATTAGGGTATAAGGAAGGATACAGAAGGAGAAGAGCTTACAATCTATTAGGGTATAAGGAAGGATACAGAAGTAGAAGAGCTTACAATCTATTAGGGTATAAGGAAGGATACAGAAGGGGAAGAGCTTACACTCTATTAGGGTATAAGGAAGGATACAGAAGGAGAAGAGCTTACAATCTATTAGGGTATAAGGGAGGATACAGAAGGGAAAGAGCTTACAATCTATTAGGGTATAAGGAAGGATGCAGAAGAGGAATAAGAAGAGGATCTGTTTCATGTTGCCTCTAATTTCGCTCTTGTCAACCTTCAGATTTGCTTCCCCATCCCCGCTCCCTATTTTTCTTGCCCCATCTCTCTGTCTCCCTCTTTTCTATGTTTCCTCTGTTGCTCGCTTTCCATTTTGCATGTGTGTCTATAGGGGACGCCACTCTGAAATCTTGTACAGAGCGACATTTAGCATAAGGTCTGACCCGAGTTCGAGTTAAAATAAAGCTTAATTAGGATTGTACAGATCTGATTGGACTGTGTATGACCGACATAATCATAGATGACAGCCAATCAATGCTGGAGATAAAGCTGGAAGTGACACTGGTTGCTGTCAGCGGATGAAAGGCTTCCAGGCGCTTCCTTGTTTCTCTCCATCCTCCGTTGGGTGACAGCTGATAAATTGGAGAGCGGCGAGTGACAGCAGATAAATTGGATAGCGCGGCCCCGCGCCTGTTCTATTTCTTTAAAGAGACGTCTAAAAAAAGACAGCAACGTTTTTCTAACACAGCTGAGATGATGCCGCTGGTGTGACGAGATTAAATAAACCACATTCCTGGCTGCGCTCCTGTGGAGATTTCCAAGCGATATCTCTGCAGCAGCAGCGGCGGCGGCATAGGATGATGTCACGCCAGCCCTGGAGAGCGCTGACCTGCTATAAACACGCTGTAATGAGCCGCCACCAGCCGCAAGACCACCGCGGTGACGCGCACTCAGCAGCTCATACCTAAGAAACGATCGTTTCATCGCTAATTACTGTAGCGCTGCGATTTATTGCTTATTGAACTCAGGTCAAATTCAAACCACTGCCACTTTAAATAGGAATATATCTATCTATCCAACTATCTCTCTCTCACTCTATGTATATATGTATATTTGTTTTTCTTCTTTAAATTATTAAGTAACACAATGCACCTATTTAACAAATAATTAGGCAATTAAGGCATTTAAAGACCCAATTAAACCACTAATCACTTTGAGGAAACAATATACATATATACAAAAGAACTACTCACTGGGAGTTTAAAGAGACAGTCCAGACATCTGGAAAAAGGCTTGATCCCACAGAGCCCTGCGATTTATTGATAATTGAGTCAGGATTTATATATGTATATATTTATATATATATTTTTTTAATTCAATTATTAAGCAACACGGTGATCTGAATCAACAATTAATTAAGCAATTAAAGTAGACCAAAACCCAGGATTTTGACTATCCTGGGTTTTGGTCCTTGCCCCCGCGGCACCTCCGATCGGAGAACCCCCCAGATCCCCGAAGTTTATTAACCTCTTGTGTGGCCGCTCGTCTAATCAGCGCACTCAGAGCCTTCATCTAAGGCCAGCAGCTCCGAGCACGCTGGCGGCCGCATACCCCGCTACCCTCTAACAGGGAGCGTGCCCGTGTCGCCCATTCACAAATGCCTGGCGCGGTCATGCGCCCTGCTGGAGGGATAGCGGGGTATAATATAAAGTGATTGGTTTTATTAAATGATTAAAGTGGACCAAAGCCCAGAATTTTGACTATTCTGGGATTTGGTACTTGCCCCCGGGGCACCCTGATGTGTGAAACCCCCAAGGTGGCCCTCTCCAACTCACCTCACCCCGGTCCTACAACACATGTGCGGCCTCCCGTCCAACCAGCAGGCTCGACTGTGCTGATGTAAGCTGGTTTATGCTTATCTATGGAGTGGAGTCTAGTGTGCTGGCGGCACATCCCCGCTACCCCCCTTACATAGAGCACGCCCACGGCGGCCTTTCACAGTTGTCTGCAATAGTAGGGATGGGGCCGCTGCTCACGCATGGCTGTTGGACCAGAGAAGGAGGTGAGTATAAAGAGCTACTTGGGGGTTGTCACACAGCGGGGAAACCCGATTCTGGATGCCCTGGGTTGAAGAAATCTAGTGGCCAATCGTGGTGTATTTTGGTCCATTTTAACCAATACAATTACTCTAATAATTCATTAAGCAATTAAGTAATCTAAATAACCAATTACATGATTAATACATTGATGAAACAATATGCATATATACAAAATAATTCATTACTGAGAGCTTAAAGAGTCCAAGCTACTGAAGTACACAAAGAGCACTTTCCTCTCTGCTGACTGTGTGCATCCCTGGCCCTGTGCACCCCCCACTTATTTCAATCAGAACACACATGATGCACCTGCTGCTGTCAATCAATGTGACTGACAGCAGGGCGTGCAGTGAGCCTGCGGGCTGGAAGGTAAGTGCTCTTGTTTTTTTTTTTTGTTTTAGGAGCCTGGACTGTCCCTTTAAACTCTCAATGATTAACTCTTGCATATTGTTTAATAAATCCATCATTTAATTAGGGGATCAAGCCTGGAGCTGGAAGGTAAGGGTACTTTATTTTGTTTTTTTAGTAGCCTGGACATGGGCTTTGGATGTATCCTCACTCTCTTCATTCTAGGAGATAACAGCCAGGTGAGAAGTACCCCTGGGGATCATGCATCACATGAGCAAGTATTAAAAAAAACTCTAATAAGATTGCCAATGCCTGGTAAGTACCAGACCCCGAGAAACTGGTTAACACAAGATGTTCTTCAATTTCTCATAGCTGCACAAAGAAACAAAACTGCATAGGAAAGTTACACACATACATTTTTACTATCCCCGGCTTTGGTCCGTCCCCTGGGACATCCTGATATGGGACGTCCTGCATGAAACCCACCTGTCGTCTGCTTTTCTTACCTTTTCAAAGAGCCCAAGGCACAGATGGGGCTCTCCTCCAATCAGCTTCTCCGGTCGCGCATGTTAATGTGTAGTTGGAGAAGCTAAATAGAATCCTAGATGCACACGCATGGCACCCCCTGCATCCCTAGGCTGTGTGCGGCCACACCAGCCGTTCAGTTAAGCACATGTTCCATGGGAATAGGTAAGAAAAGCGGGGGATTTGCGGGGTTTCACACAGTGACCCCAAGGGGTGGTTGTCTAAACGGACCTAGCGTCTTATAGATGCTAGGTCCGATTTAGGTCCTCTTTAATGGTTAATTTTGATCAAAAAGATATACCATGCAACCAGCAACTAAAAATCACATTCTATAGACCTATTAACTATTAAAGAGGGACAAAACCCTGGAACTTGTTCCATACCCCTGGGGCATCCTGGATCAGGATGCTTCGCATGCGCAGTCTCTCGTCCAGTGAGAGCCGCCTGCTGTGGCTATGTCATTGACTTCATTGGGGAGCGTGCGCTGCTGCATCCCCTGCACCCCTGATGATGATGTCCCTGGCAGAAAGCATGGGGCAAGCAGAAAGCAGCTAATATAGCCCTGTGCCTGGAGTGTCTGTTTAATATAAAATAATATTATATAATATATAGTAATATAATATATAGCAATATAATATTTATATATAAATTGTATATATAATATATAATAAAATATAATATATATATATATATATATATATATATTTATTTAGGCCCTTATTTAACAAGGGATAGCGCCAGGTAGCGAATGGTGAGTGAACGGTAATGACGCTCACCGCCACGAGAACGCCGGCTCCCCTCCGCAATCGCACATTTATCAAGCCGATCCTGCTTAGTGACTGACAGAGCGCCAGATAGCGAATCATTCATCATTATTCCAGCCTCACCCCACAGCGCCAGCGAGCGACCTTGAACAGCGACAGGTATGACCTCTCGCTACCTGGCGCTCTCCAATGCATTTCAATGGAACAATCTTTAAATATTCATAATTAATTGCTATTAAATTTTTTAAATGTCAAAAATTCTGTGACCACTTCTGCAATGTTAGATTTTTTTTTTAAGGTAAAAAAAAAAAAAAAAGTTGTGCAGAATTGATATTACAGGTCTGATATTAATGTATTCATATTACAAAATGTTTTGAAAAACATGTTTTTTTTTTCTTCCTAAAAATATGGTTGTTTGGGGGTTAAAAAACTACTTTTAACCCATCGCCGCCAGCGCTCTGGGGTTTAAACAAGCATTTCACAGCGTGAGAATTTTTGGAGCGTGATTTGTTAATGAATATGCTGGGAGCCGTTCGCTATGGCCGTTCGCTGTCATGCACTCCCATACAGCGCGGAACCTGTTAAACAGCAACTCCTAACCCCGTATTCAACATTACCGCACACCGACTGAGTCGCTGTCAACAGCCGAACAACGGCCAAGCACAGCGAATACTAGCCGGCGCTGTGAAAATAACGCTACTGTCGCTACCTGGCGCTATTAATGAATCGGCCTCCCTGTCTAATTCAGAAAGAGGAACAACAATTCCTACAAAAAACATGTTACATTATATTATTATAAATATTAATATACTATTATATTTAACCACATTTAAGTTTGTGCTCAAAATAATCAAATAAACGCAAGGAGTATATAACCTTAGTCACATCAGTTCATCAATTTACAAATAATTATAGAAAAGTCATTAACATGATACACCGCGATAACACCTTAAAAGTCTGATTAAAGTGGACCAACACCCAGGATTTTGACTATCCTGGGTCTTGGTCCACTTCGGTGGGGCACCCCCGATCGGGGTGCCCCGCTGTGTGAAACCCCCCCTAACCCCCCGAATAACTCACCTCTCCCCGCTCCCAGCGCCAACGTACAAGGAACGTCTAAGCGGCGGCGGCCGCCGCCGCCTCCCTCGCGTCACTTTGAACGCGCGCGCCCCCGCGCCGGCCATTCGCAGACGGCCGGCGCGGAGGCGCGCACGCCTACAGGGGCGCGAGGGAGGCGGCGGCCGGCCGCCGCCGAAGATAAGGTAGGTGAGTTGGGGTGTTTGGGGGGGGTTTCACCCCGCGGGACATCCCGATCTCGGATGTCCCGCGGGGTGGGGGGTGATCGGCCCGGGAATCTTATAGATTCCCGGGCCGATCACCCGTGGGTGTTGGTCCACTTTAAAGAGGACCTAAACTAAATGGTTGAGATAGGCCTATCTTATCATTGCGATCTGGTACGTGATCACATCTCACTGGGTAAAGGATTATACATTGAACTAGACAAAGTGCAATTTCTGGGGAAATTGTGTGAAGTGTTCTTGCCTCCACCAGTTCTCTACAACTGGAGTGGGCAGAGTAACTGGGTGGAGTGACTTGAGTAACTGTTGTGTGGTTGGAGGGGCTGGAGTAACTGTTGAAAGGTTTGACTGGGCAGAGTAACTATATGGATTGTTTGGAGTGAGTAAAGATAGTAGGCATTAAATGATGAAGTATTTCTATCTTGCTAAATGACTGGCTATGTCCTTTGTCTAACCTGTTTTCCATATCATGTTTTCATGAGGAGTTTTCCTGAGACTGGCTGTGTGGGCGGAGCAGCTGTAAAATGAATGTAACGAGCCAGGCTGCAGCTGTGTTGCTATGGCAACTCACAACCAGAGAATGCACATTAAAACACATTTCTAATGCACTGGTGGTTGCCATATTCAAATGGATGTAGCTTCAAAAGTATACATCCTACAGCAAAGAGCTTTATACTGTAAGAATCACAAGAGTCAGGCCTACAATTATTACAGCCGTACACTGACCGTGAGCAAGAGTCCAGACGGGACTCGAAACGCGTTGGTTCTGGCCCAAAAGGGGGGCCCTCCTATCCACTGACTTGAAGTAAGCACTTTTTTGTTGTATGTTGTTTATGTTCGCTCTCCTATCCTGAGTGGCTTTGAATATCTTGCACAGGTATTATTTGTGACGGAAGCACTGACACTTTATTAGATTTAGGATAGTATTAGATAGTTGTTATATTAATTTAAGGTCAGGATAGGTTGTATATATAATATGTAAAGTATTCACTTTTATTAAATCACCATAAACTATTGGGTTGATTCAAAGAAACATGTAACAGCTTGGATTTGGCTCACGATCATCCTATTTTTCACGTCCGCTCGTGCGTTCGTAAGAACTTGCGAGTGATTCAATAAGCAAATACGTTTCTATCCTAAAAGATACGTCCGTTCGTATGATATCTCCCGAACTTGCCTCAGTCAGTTGTCAATCGTAAAAATCACGTTCATGTGCTCACCTGTTGCGGCGGCAGCCTGTTTTGTCGGCGGCTTCCATCGTCCAGCTCTTCCAATTACTTGCGTTTGCCTCTGGTTTTCATTGGTTTTTGGCCTCTTAGATTCGTGCGTTCTTATGTATATAAGATCTTGCGCATGCGCACCCTCAACCAGAAACTTACATAAACCCCGTAGCGGCTGCATCCAACTTCATTTCTCGCTCCCTCAAACTTACCTAAACCCTTTAGCGCTTGCATCCAACTTCATTTCTCGCTCCCTCAAACTTACCTAAACCCCTTAGCGGCTGCATCCAACTTCATTTCTCGCTCCCTCAAACTTACCTAAACCCTTTAGCGCTTGCATCCAACTTCATTTCTCGCTCCCTCAAACTTACCTAAACCCTTTAGCGCTTGCATCCAACTTCATTTCTCGCTCCCTCAAACTTACCTAAACCCCTTAGCGGCTGCATCCAACTTCATTTCTCGCTCCCTCAAACTTACCTAAACCCCTTAGCGGCTGCATCCAACTTCATTTCTCGCTCCCTCAAACTTACCTAAACCCTTTAGCGCTTGCATCCAACTTCATTTCTCGCTCCCTCAAACTTACCTAAACCCTTTAGCGCTTGCATCCAACTTCATTTCTCGCTCCCTCAAACTTACCTAAACCCCTTAGCGGCTGCATCCAACTTCATTTCTCGCTCCCTCAAACTTACCTAAACCCTTTAGCGCTTGCATCCAACTTCATTTCTCGCTCCCTCAAACTTACCTAAACCCCTTAGCGGCTGCATCCAACTTCATTTCTCGCTCCCTCAAACTTACCTAAACCCTTTAGCGCTTGCATCCAACTTCATTTCTCGCTCCCTCAAACTTACCTAAACCCCTTAGCGGCTGCATCCAACTTCATTTCTCGCTCCCTCAAACTTACCTAAACCCTTTAGCGCTTGCATCCAACTTCATTTCTCGCTCCCTCAAACTTACCTAAACCCTTTAGCGCTTGCATCCAACTTCATTTCTCGCTCCCTCAAACTTACCTAAACCCCTTAGCGGCTGCATCCAACTTCATTTCTCGCTCCCTCAAACTTACCTAAACCCTTTAGCGCTTGCATCCAACTTCATTTCTCGCTCCCTCAAACTTACCTAAACCCTTTAGCGCTTGCATCCAACTTCATTTCTCGCTCCCTCAAACTTACCTAAACCCCTTAGCGGCTGCATCCAACTTCATTTCTCGCTCCCTCAAACTTACCTAAACCCCTTAGCGGCTGCATCCAACTTCATTTCTCGCTCCCTCAAACTTACCTAAACCCCTTAGCGGCTGCATCCAACTTCATTTCTCGCTCCCTCAAACTTACCTAAACCCCTTAGCGGCTGCATCCAACTTCATTTCTCGCTCCCTCAAACTTACCTAAACCCCTTAGCGGCTGCATCCAACTTCATTTCTCGCTCCCTCAAACTTACCTAAACCCTTTAGCGCTTGCATCCAACTTCATTTCTCGCTCCCTCAAACTTACCTAAACCCTTTAGCGCTTGCATCCAACTTCATTTCTCGCTCCCTCAAACTTACCTAAACCCCTTAGCGGCTGCATCCAACTTCATTTCTCGCTCCCTCAAACTTACCTAAACCCTTTAGCGCTTGCATCCAACTTCATTTCTCGCTCCCTCAAACTTACCTAAACCCCTTAGCGGCTGCATCCAACTTCATTTCTCGCTCCCTCAAACTTACCTAAACCCTTTAGCGCTTGCATCCCACTTCATTTCTCGGTCCATAAAACGTAAGAAAATCACATAATTTACATATGTCTATATGTTTCTAAGTGTGTTGTTTCTGGTTTGTGTAATTTTTTGGGTGTGTGCATATTAGAAAAGACACATTTAGGAAGGCTTCAAATATAATTTATTTAAAATTTTTTCTTTGTTTGGTTTTGAATAAAATTCCAATTTTTTTTTTATAGTTTTGTTTTTTTTTTTAAAACCTTTTTTTTTTTTGGGCCTCGGTAAAACAGATATAATTTTTTAATTTGTTTTTAACAGTAAAACACTTTTTTGTTATTTTGTGGGTTTTTTTGTTTAAAAAATATATTTTTTTTGTTTTTTAACACAATAAAAAACTTTCTAAAATTTGAACAACTTTAAAAACAAGTTAAACAAAGGAGCCAGGACCAAGGGCACTATTCATCATCCTCTTCTTCATCTGTTGGCCCCAACGTCGCCTGTATGGCCAGCAGCTCGGCCACCAACTCCTTCATTCGTTTTTTTTTTCCCGCCAAGGTTTTGGGGATCATCCCTGTAACCAATAGAGAAAGAAATATAAATAGGAGTCCCAGACCGGTTTGTATGCTGGAACTAGATTTAGGGTTAATCAAATACATGTAAATGCATGACATATGTCCTTCTTCAAAGGGATACAGTTAATGCATTTCCCACAGGTAAGTGTTTAAACTCCTTAAACCGGACCTTCAACATGATTTAATGAAAAACAAAATCTATTCACAAATGATTCTGCCCCACCTAAAAGTTAGTTAGGCTTTTTTGGGGATTACAGCGCCGCCATCTGGACTCTGAAGCATAACACTTAATGAGGAGTGGAGAGTTGGATAAAGTACAGGGGAGTAGGTTACAGTGGTGCGTTGGGAATCCAGAGCATAGCTGGGTTGCGGGAAAGGTCATCACTCACACAATGCATGGCAGCACCTTCCTTTTTTCAATCTGTATCCCATGCTGCCTGTAAATATTGTGCATTCCATATTCCCCAATATTGGTTTGGTTCTGTCTAATAACATGCATTAGATGGGTGAAGGGTGTTTTTACATGTTTCTAATCTGTAGGTACAGTGTGATGGCTAAGTCTTTGGTTCTTAATACTAGTTTGGGTCCTCTTTAAGCTAACGAAGTGCCCACATGAAAGTGTGAACTACACATTGGCTACGCCTTTAGTTATGTGTGTGTTATTAGCTAAGCAAACATTAATATGAATAATGGCATGGAGACTTACGGAGTTGGTGGCCGACAGATGGCTGGTTGGGGCCAACAGGCTGCCCTTGGTCCTGGCTCGGCTGTGAAGAAGTCCCTGGAGAAACATGTGACATTTGGTTAGTATTTGTAGATAGTCACTATCCCCAACATATCTGGCTCCCAGTCTGGCTGACATCACTCACCTTCGCCAGGATCTCCTTCCAGCATCTCTGCTGCCTCCTCCTCCACTATCTCACCCGCTCCTGAAGCTTCTACAAATACATAATAAAGGATAACTTAGTTTTTGGCCTGCCATGTATATCTTTGTGCCTATACATGAAGAGTGACATACCAGAGCCTTCCCCATGCGTGGCCAGGTATGACTCCACGCCCACGCGCCTTGGCCCCTCCTCTGTGGTAAGGTCCAGGGGCTGGTCTGAGGAGGCCACAGAGGAGGGGTAGGTCCGTCGCCCGGGAGATCCACCACCTTCACTCACAGATGCAGAGTCATGCAGCACTGGTCGGCCTGTACGTCTCCGGGTGCGGCGAATTCTGAAATCCATTTCCAACACTACCAAAGAAAAGTCATTATAAATAAAGGCATAACTTAGACATTTGGAACATATACCATGCAATTGCTTAGTACTTACTTGGGAAATGGATCCCAAAAAACCTCCGCACCCGGGGCATGTGCAGACGCTTCAGGTCCGACCAATGCTGCATTATCTGGGTGTGAGTGAAGGTGGTGCTGGTCACACGGTGTATCTCCGCGATGATCTCCCGGGCGATGTCCCTTTTCTCGCACACATTGGGCGCGAAGTCATACCGGCGCTGAAGCATGATCTGAAAAACATAATGGACACAGAGCTTGTACTTTTACACACAGACCCATATGTGTTGCATCACAAGTTGAGTATTTAATGTCATTAACACACACATTTCGAATGGCCGCCATTTTTGGGGAGTGGCTTAAAGAGGACGTTGACTGTGATTGACAGTCTGGTCTTATGTTATATGTATCACACACCATGTACATACAGATAATAGCCAACATCAACAATCAGGCCACCTGCATCTATGGCATGTTAGGATGTTTTAAAGATCCAAGATGTAGCCTAATGCTTAGGCTTTTGGCCCACGTGTGTGGCTTCCCGTTGTGTTTTTATGGCTTAGGACAACAGTGTTCCGCAAACATCCGCATCAAGGTCCGAGACAGGCCAGGTTTGACAGCTCGCCCCGCTACTCCACAGGTTAATTAACTGTTGCTAAGCCGGAGCAATTGGCCGAATTAGGACATCAGCATAGACAGGTGAAAACGTGGCCAGGCTCGGCCCTTGAGGATGAAGTGTGAGGAGGCAGTGATTAAACATTAAGAGACCCCAAACTAGTTCCCAACGCATCATTTACATTTAGGCCATCATTGACTATTCTATTAAAATGCACAGGCAGCCACTTACCAGCATGAGGATCTCTTCCTGTTGACGGGTGAAGATAGTGGGCGCCATCTTTAGTCTTCTTCCAGGCAGCAGATAAGTGAAACCCCAGCGGTTTCCTGGTTCCGCACGAACGTACGTCCGTACGAGCGCGTAGTCGTGCGCATAGGCGTCAGACGCTGGGCGCATGATTTAAAGGTCCCTGCACCCAAAGCTCATTCTCTTTGAGCTTTTGGACAAAATGGCACCAAAAAAGGCAGCAGCTAAACGCGGCCAGCAAAGCCAGACCTCTGAGGGCCCAACAACCAGGTCCCAGCAACGACCGAAGAAGCTAAGGTCCCAGAAGGCCCAGAAGGCAAGTACCACCTCGGCCCCACCAAGGGACACTGGACCCTCCGTTTCCCAAAAAAGGGCCCCAAAGGCACGTGCCCCTGCGGCCAAAAAACAGGCCACAGCAGCCACCACCACCTCTGCCCCCAGAAGAGGCCGCCCAAGGGAGCCCACACCAGCCATGCTTTCAAGCCGGGCACTTAGCCAACCCAGGCCCCACAGCAGTGCCCGAAGCACATCCAGCCCACACAGAAGGGCCCGAAGCCCCTCCAGCCCGCACAGAAGGGCCCGAAGCCCCTCCAGCCCGCACAGAAGGGCCCGAAGCCCCTCCAGGCCGCGCAGAAGGGCCCGAAGCCCATCCAGGGCCAGAAGCCCCTACAGGGCCCGAACCCCATCCAGGGCCAGAAGAACCCCATCCAGGGCCAGAAGCCCAGCCAGGGCCAGAAGCCCCTACAGGGCCCGAACCCGATCCAGGGCCAGAAGAACCCCATCCAGGGCCAGAAGCCCAGCCAGGGCCAGAAGCCCCTACAGGGCCCGAACCCGATCCAGGGCCAGAAGAACCCCATCCAGGGCCAGAAGCCCAGCCAGGGCCAGAAGCCCCTACAGGGCCCGAACCCCATCCAGGGCCAGAAGAACCCCATCCAGGGCCAGAAGAACCCCATCCAGGGCCAGAAGCCCAGCCAGGGCCAGAAGCCCCTACAGGGCCCGAACCCCATCCAGGGCCAGAAGAACCCCATCCAGGGCCAGAAGCCCAGCCAGGGCCAGAAGCCCCTACAGGGCCCGAACCCCATCCAGGGCCAGAAGAACCCCATCCAGGGCCAGAAGCCCAGCCAGGGCCAGAAGCCCCTACAGGGCCCGAACCCCATCCAGGGCCAGAGGAACCCCATCCAGGGCCAGAAGCCCCTACAGGGCCCGAACCCCATCCAGGGCCAGAAGCCCCCGACCTGGCACCAGCCGGGAACAGAGCCCCCGACCTGGCACCAGCCGGGAACCTAGCCCCCCAAGAGGGCCCCGAATTGCAACCATGACCACATCTACACCTGGAAGTTCGGTGGCCAGCCACGCCAGAACACCCAGTCCCTTGGCCAGTCCAGTCCAGTCATTGGGAAGCCACCAATCCGGCCATTCCCCTACCCAGCCCCAGGCCATAATGTCACCACATGTGTCTGCACACATGGAGGAGCAGCCAAGCCAACCATCTGGCCGCACATTGCGCCGCGGCCAGTTGAGTGGGAGATTCTCCCATGACCAAAATATGGCATTGGCTAGTGGCCTTACATTATACTATGACGAGCTATATGGGAGCAAATCCAAACACACCACCAAGCAGCGCAAGATGGCATTGTTTGAAACCATCCTCCGACAAGTAAATGCAGCGGGGGAAGAGAGGAAAGATGTGTCCCAAATTCAGAAGAAAATCTCTGATCTGAAGTATGCTGTACGGCAAAAAGAAATTAAAAGGCATAATTACAGGTAAATAAATGTTTTGCCTAAATATAATGTTTTGGATGTGCTGTATGCCCCTTTTCTGAATACCAAACGATTTTCTCTTTTCAGCATGAAAACTGGAGGTGGCTTTCCATCTAAATTGGAGTTTACCCCTGCTGAGGAGATTGTGCTTGGACTTCTCCATCCGGTCGCGGTCGGTGGACATGCTGGTCTAAGGGACACAGACTCCCCGACCCGTACCCACGGTGAGTACTATTAAATCTGCATGTTTGCCTGTTTGCTAAATAATCTACAGTTCACTAGTAACAAGATAACGGGATGCCCCTATGGTTTGCCTTGCTTGGCCTCGCACTACTGTGGCTGTTTGTGTCCTCTTTTGGTCCCTGTGAATCACACATTTAGGCCCACAGCCATTATGGGAAAGATCAAATGTCCAATTGTATTGTTAAAGTCATGAAGTTTCGCAAGATAAGTGAGATATTTAGAATCAATCACAAAACACACATCATTATGTATGGGTTGCCTTTTGGTTGTGTGAGTTGTGTTTGAGTTAACTATTTAATTAGCCACCCACAAACATATGTGACCAAGAGCAGCGAGACTCAACTGGCGGCCCGGGGTCCCAATGCGGACCTTGGCACCACATTCCAGGACCCCTGCCCAGACAGCCCTGCACTCAGTTACTTCTGTGTTGACGTGCTCAGAGCTGCCCCCTTGATCGGCCATGTAGTGGTTGGTCTCCTGCCCAATGTCATGGCTCCGTGAAACCTAGCATTGCAATATGAAGTACTGCCCAGGAAGTGGCATTGCAAGGTACACAGTAACTTATTTAAATTTTCACTGGCCACAATCGTGTCCCGCTGCCCCTGCTCTGGCCCATCTGCCACAGTCCCCCCATGCCCCCCCCCCACATAAGCCCCATACATTTGTAACAGATTGGCTCCATCCATCACATCACCATCAATACGTTAACTCCCCCCTTTAGACATCCAATCCCTGTCCCCTCAGCTCTGGCCCATCCAGCCCAGCAAGGGCAAGCAGCCTTTATTAGTTGGCACTTTGAAAGCTCCAGCCCCTCCACCAGTGTCTTTATTTTTAACTAGACACCCCCTGCGTCAGCACCATGGCCAGACATTCACCTCTCACCACATACCTTGAAATGGGCGTTTCAAACAATTGTTTGAGTACCCCGGACCTAGCGAATGGTAGGCTAAATCCAAAAATGTGCCCTGAAAGTTGGATGCTGAATGGGTACACTTCATGACTTAGAACTGAGGTCACTTAGCAGTTTGTCCGAGCCATTGCACCTCTGTAAACTTGCGTGGGTTTGAACAAAGGTCACCATTGCTCTCGAGTTGAATAATATTACAAATAGAGCTATATTTGATTACCTATCCAAAAAAAGGTTATGTGTGTGTGTTTACGTGGTATTTTTTTCTCTTCTTCAGCCCAGCATGATCCCTCAGCAAGGGTAAACTCACCCCCCAGTTTGGTTATGCCTACCAGGTCCGTACAGCATCGGAGCCCAGATCAGAGATTTTCGGTAAGTTTATTTAGTAGCATAAATAATAACAAGTGCTTAAGAATGTGTTAAACTGTTGAAATCCTACATTGGGACGCAAACTTAGCCTTTTTTTTTTTGATATGTCCCTACAGACCCGCACACTCATGGAAGAGATCCAGGACATGGAGGAAGATGATGATGTCTCCGTACAGGGCACGTCGGATGAACTCCCCCTGGGTCCCAATTTGGAACTGCTCGATAATGTTTCTCTGGCCAATCCTCAGCAGCAGAGTGAATCTCCATCCATTGTGCTTGCACATGGGGAGACTGACACTACAGTCCCCAGTGTTCACTCTGCTGCTGAGGATTTGCAAAGCAGGCCGGTTGCTGTTGAGGGTACGACACCACGCGGCAGGGCACGCCCAAGAGCCAGGGTAATTGTGCGGCGGACGCCATTACGCCGCCCCACAATTTCCCAGGGGAGGCAGAGTGCCCTGCTTCAATTATGGACCCAACAAAGGGACTCTTATGACGCCCAGCTCGTTACAGAGCGTGAGCAAAGGCATGCAGACATGGTGAACATCCATACCAGTCTACAGGGCATCCTCGCGGAGTTGCGTACCCTCAACAGCAACGTGGCCAATTCAAGTAATGGCATCCAGTCAGCCATGGCTGAGATGACCAATATGCAGAGAAACATTGTGGAGCAGTTTCAAATTCACAATGCTGCCATGGCCCAGGCTAGGTCCCATTCCCATGGACCTCCACCTGGACCTCCACCTGGGTATTATGGGCAGCCACCCTATTAAGCCATGGGTGTGTGGGACATCTTTTCTCTTAACCCCCACTGTATTTACTTGTCCTTTGAGGTTTCAAACAATCCATTTTGTGTTGCTCTGGCAGGTTGTGTTTTGTATTTGCTCCCATATAGCTCCTTAGAGTAATGCTTAAGGCCACTAGCCAATGCCATAGGTCTATGTGGAGTTTATCTGGCCACTTATGGCTTTACCTATGTATTTGGTTGGTGCTCCTCCTGTTTGCAGACATGTTTGTGTGACATTATGGCCATGCCCAAATATCCCTGGGCACAGGCAATATTAATGACTGGACTAGGCTGGCCTTTGGACTGGGTGTCCTTGTTTGGTTGTGCCACTCACTTCCAGGTGTAGATGTGCTCGATGTTT
The DNA here is from genome assembly GCA_027917425.1 of Gastrophryne carolinensis. Classification (NCBI taxonomy): domain Eukaryota; kingdom Metazoa; phylum Chordata; class Amphibia; order Anura; family Microhylidae; genus Gastrophryne; species Gastrophryne carolinensis. Next base: position 108,857,383 of record CM051244.1, read on the forward strand.
TTTTTAATGTTATCCATTTGTTACCACAGATGTATGTGGACTGATTTCTGTTAACCACTATAATTTTTCATTTGCTAAGTAAAACAAAAATTTAACTTCCAATACTTGTGGCGTTTTTAGTGGGAAGACTTTGGTAACAGCTTGGCCTAAACCAGATAATTTTGGTTGGAAGAGGTGTAACAATGCACAGCGAAAGCTAAGGAAACTACATGAAATACATTAGGCAACAATTAAGGTCGAAATGTTTTACTTAGAGGTAATGCCACATTAGGGCAAAACAACATATGTTTCCAAAAGGATAACACAGACATCCAGAATGGTGAGACAGGGAAAAAACTTAACTAAAATGCTGGCTGATCAGGTTGGCTCTAACAGATTGGCCAGACTCACTGGGGGGCCCCTCAAAATTATCGGCTTCATCCTCGACGGCTGAAGAGGGCAGGCTGTCCACATAACGTGGGACACGTTCCAGGATGGCAAAATTGTGCAAAACAGCACATGCCATTATAATGTCGATCACTTTCTTGGGATCATATTGCAGGGCCCCCCCAGTATGGTCAAGGCAACGAAAACGTGTCTTCAGCAGACCAAAGGCCCTCTCCACAACAGCCCGGGTCTTGCGATGTGCACGGTTATACGCTTCCTGAGAGGCATCCTGGGGCCGCAGCACAGGCGTCATGAGCCAGGGTAGAAGTGGGTACCCGGAATCACCTTAAACAGAGAATTAAATGTAATCAAAATTAAAAAGGCAACACAACCAACACCAAAAAATTCACAGATATCATAATGATGTAAGGTAAAGTGTTCCCAACCAAAAAACAGGGCACATTAGGGCCCCCAAATATTGCACTAAGGTATAACCTAAATAAAAATGGCACTTCTATATACCAATTAATTAACAAACATCTGCACGGCCAAGGGTATTTGTATTTTACATATATTTGTAGTTTTCAGACATGTTACAATTAGGATGCTGCTGAGGGCCTATCCACATTTCACTGGAAACTACAATGTATGCAGTTTAAGTCCACTTTGACATTTAACGACCAATAGTACAAAAGGAGCCAAATGTCAAAGATCCCTAGCCACATTTCACTGGAAACTACAATGTATGCAGTTTAAGTCCACTTTGACATTTAACGACCAATAGTACAAAAGGAGCCAAATGTCAAAGATCCCTAGCCACATTTCACTGGAAACTACAATGTATGCAGTTTAAGTCCACTTTGACATTTAACGACCAATAGTACAAAAGGAGCCAAATGTCAAAGATCCCTAGCCACATTTCACTGGAAACTACAATGTATGCAGTTTAAGTCCACTTTGACATTTAACGACCAATAGTACAAAAGGAGCCAAATGTCAAAGATCCTTGGGTATAAACTCCAAACCAATATATTTAGGCACAAGGAACTTACAGACATCCTAACTAAAGGGAAAACATTCTGAAGGCCAAAGCGAGACAAGGATTTTTTGGGTAAGTTCCTAATATATGAGCCAAGAAAAAGGCAGTTGGACGCTTCTGTCAAGTTTTCAAAAACAAACATATCAACAAATACAAGATTAATGCCACATTTAATAACACACAAATAGGACACACTTACCAAGCAGCCATGCCCCCGAAAATTCACCTGCCTCAAATCTCCGAAACAACCCAGATCGCCGGAGGATATAGGAGTCGTGGGACGATCCGGGGTAGCCGGCAAGGACACTCATAAACCGCATATCCGGACCAACCACGGCCTGGACATTAAGTGAGTGTCCCATTTTACGATTCCTTAAGGCAAAAACATACAAAAAGGGTAATTGATATTTGACCCCAAATAATAAATTAAACACAAAACATGTCTGCACTCTATTGGGAAATACTAATGAAAAGCCTAGATAAAGCAGCTACACAAATGAGGGATAAACAAATATGCTGCCGCAAAGGAAAACAGGTGACATGACACGTTGGGCAACATAATAACCAATCTCAATACCTATATATATACTCGTCGGCTGCCCGAGGTACGAGTGCCACATGTGTGCAGTCAATTGCACCAATAACGTTGGGCATGTCGGCCACATTATAAAACCCAAGCTTAATGGCGTTTCTGGCTGCCATATCATCAGGAAAATAAATATATTTTTGAGTTATGGCAGCCATGCCTTCCAAAAATTTAGATAGTGCGCGGCTCAGCGTAGGCTGTGACATCCCCACGGAGAGGGCACCCAGCCTCTGGAACGAGCCGTTCGCCAAAAATTGCAGGCAGCCAAGCATCTTGGTCATACCTGAAATTGCATGCCCCTTCCTTGTGGTGCGGGCTAACCATGGCCGCAGCTCACTATATAATTTATGGAGGGAAGCGCGATTAAGCCTGGTCAGCTCGAACAGCTCAACATCATTCATGCTATCGATGTTCATGCGACGACGCAGGGGCAATCTGCTCTCAGACATCTCGATCAACTCAATGCCAAAAAGCATAAGCCCTTGATGTGCCACAAACTCGCTCCGCTCCATCCTACTCCCGAGGCCAAATAGCTGCCGGCAAACATTTCGTAAAGCAGCTCTTTAATGGGCTTCAAAACAATTAGCAATCACCTCTCTGAATTGGGCGCAAGCCCATGTGAAGGACGTAAAAAATAGGATCGGACGCAAATAATACGATTTGGACGGGAAAAACACACGAACTAACGCAAATAATACGATTTGGACGGGAAAAACACACGAACTAACGCAAATTATACGATTCTCGTACGAAATGCGTATGTTCATATACGTCTATGCGCGAACGATCGTACGAATACGAAATGGCCCAAAAAACCAGAAAAAATGACAAACACCCACCCAAACTTACGATTCTCGATACGAAATCACTTAACTTTTGCTCTTTGAATCGAGGGGCTAGTGTCATATTAGATTGTATTGTTGATAGGGGAGTGCGCCCCCTGGTGGCTAACCATGCATATGGTTCAGTATAATTGTTTTTAACTTGGTTTTAATATATGCTACAGTAAAATGGATTTGTAAATTTAATTTTGGAGTGCAATTGTGAGTCTCTGTGTGGTTATCTGGCAGGGTGTTCAGAGGTCACCCTAAACAATACACTGGGTTTATATATGTATATATTATATAGAATAGTATATAATATATATTTATACGTAATATTTATGTATAAATTATATATATATATATATATATATATATATATATATATATATATATATTATAATAACATTATATAATATAATAATTTATTATATTAATTTATTCTATATTATACATTAGTCGTCATTATGGAATGATCTCATACCATACCTGGTCATTTTTATCTTTGTTGATGCTTTAAAATGAAACTGTCATTAGGAAGACTCTGGAGTCCAGTCACTGCGTGACTCCTATTGGAATCAATAGGCAGAGCCTGACTTTTTCCAGTAAAGGTCATTATATTATGTAAATTTCCTGGGGGTGGGAAAATAAGAACTATTACCGGAGCTTTAGAAAGTTTATACACGTGCTGATTTTTTTTTAGAGACTTGGATTTGATGACAGAGGTACATTAAAGAGATTGACCACCCACCTTAAAACAAAGGATAGGATAGGTCCTACTTCAGCGATCACAGGCTCTCCTGATCACTGGATCGCATCACACAGCGCCGTTGAGATTGCGCAGTCCGCCATCAGCCACAGGGGGCACTGCCACACCCTCTATTCACTACAATCAAGTGGGCGGGTCAGGCTTTAACACACATCCTATATTGCAGTGTGTGGAGAGGGCGTGGCCACATGGATGCTGCAGGGGAAAGCTGTAATCCAGCTCTGGAGTCTTTTGGACTTTAGAGCCTGGTAACCTGGGTTTTGGTCATCTTTAAAAGAGCTCTACCAGGGAAAAAACTTCCAATAATAAAAAAAACAAATATGCTTGATAGCCAGAGGATGGGTCACTTATATACCAGGCATAAAAAATACAGCCAAGCTTATTCCTTTCTTTCAGCGTGGAGAAGTGTCTCGGGTGACAAGTTTTGAATGCACCAATGGGCTTTTACAGGGGAGACCTAATGAGCAGCTTATTGCTATATCTGCTGTGTGTAGATGCTTTTACCCATCATGCATTGATATGGGCAGATATTTAGATTTATTTCGGGGTGTAAATGTCCCCTCTGCTCACTATCCAGCAATCTTATATGTAGGGCCCGGCCTTAGGGTCATTGATGCTCTGTGCAGCAGAGGAAACCCTGAGGAGGACAGAGGCAAAAAAAAAAGAGGGAATGCAGAAAACTAAAGACTGACAATAGACAAGAGAGAAATAAGAGAAAATGTGGAAGAGGTTAAGAGAAGAAAAAAAGCATTGTAATGTGAAGAGAAGGTGAAAAGAGAGGAGATGGAGGGAATGTGGAAAAGAAAAAGGAGGTGAAAAGATAAAAAGATAGGATAACAGAGAGAAAGAGAAAGATGGAAAGAAAGTGGAAATAAGAGCAAGATGGGAGGAATGTGGGAAAATGAGAGAGAGGATGAATGAGGGAATAGGATCGCGATGGGAGGAATCTAGTTAAACAAGACAGTGGAGGAGAAAGCGGGAGAAAGCAAAAGGGTTAAATAGGGCTAGAAAAAAAGAGAAGGAAAAAATTCAGGGAAAGAAAGAAAGAGAGAGAGGGGAAAGAATAAAAATGAGAGAGAAAGAACAAAAGAAAGAAAAATAGAGTGAAAAAAGAAAGAGAGAGAGAAAGAAGGGGGATATGGAATGAAAGGAAGATGGAGGGATCAGGAAATAAAAGAGAAAGAAGGAAAAAAGGAAATCCAAGAAGGAAAAATGTAAAAGAGAATTATAAACAAATGTGCAAAATAGAAAGGAGAGAGATGGGGGTATTTTGGAAAAGAGAGGCCTGCTGGTCCAGCTGAGAGCTCCTGGCGGAGGTTAGAATGGTGCCCTGTGCAACTGCACACTTCAAAGGCCGCCCATGTTTATATGGATTAAAACAGAACCTTCACCCTGGATAAGAGCCTATCTTGTATGTTTCCCACACCCTGTACATACAGATTGCTCACATTAAAAATCATCCTACCTGCTTCTACTGCATTTTCTGTGCCTTTAAACATCCAAGACAGGAAGTGTCTTCTGACTGTGCTGCTCTGCATTCTGGGATTTCCTGACCCCAACTCTGCCTCTCTGTGCAAAGCACAGTTATGACCCCCACTGCACTTTAACCCCCCTCTCCTCTCCTCAGCATGTGATGCTTCAGAGGCAAGATGGCGGCGCCCATATCCTAGAGTCCTCAACACAGTTGCAGCCCAGTGGGGGAAAGAATAATAAGTAAGCGACTAAAAACTTAAAATATATGAATTTTAGATGCTGGGGAATCGTTTTTTAAGGGTTTGGGCTTTTCATGAAATGATGCTGAAGGTCCAGTTTCAGCACTGTGATTATTATTCACGTAAAATATTCTTATTTTGATTTTTTTTCCTCGCATCATTTTCTGCCATGCAAATGTTTTAACAATGATGCTGAATAGCAGTGAGAAAAAAACATCAAGATAATATTTTTCTCACAAAAAATGTGAGGTAAACCAATTGTCACGGTGCTGAATCAGCCCTTTAATGTTAGTGTGGGGATGGAGGAACGTCTGGACTTTGAACCGTGGGATTGTTAGATTGCTGCCGCTGTCGCTCAGTAATGGAGAAGCTGTATAACCAAAACAGCGGAACAGTGGAATGAGATGATGGCGGCGTGTGCGTCAACTAACATAAAGGTTACATAAATCTTTATTACAAACCAACTCCAGGACTTTTTTTTAGATTTGGTGTCGTGAGAAAGGGTTATAAACCAATGTAACGACTATCTGTATCTAACAATAAACAACAGCCTATACTCACCATACCCCGGGTTGGCTGATTCATCACTAAGCCATCACATGTGTTGGAAGAATTGGTATTGGGTGACCCCCACAGGGACTCAGCGACACCCACAGCGCCGGCCTCAAACTGGACCTTCAGCATGATTTAATGAAATGCCCAAACACTTAAAAAAATATTCACCAGCATTTAAAATTAAAGCGGACCTTCACCCTGAATAAGAGCCTATCTTATATGTTTCCCACACCCTGTACATACAGATTGTCCACATTAAAAATCATCCTACCTGCATATACTGCATGTTATGAGCCTTTAAACATCCAAGATGGCGGCTTATGGAAGCCGCCATCTTATCAGGCAGCCTGCAAACAGGAAGTGCCCCCTGACTGTGCTGCTCTGCATTCTGGGACTGCTGACCTTTACCTGACCCCAGCTCTGCTCTGTCTGAGCAAAGCACAGCTATAACCTGCTCCCTGTACCTTATCCCACTCTCCTCTCCTCAGTAAGTGTGATGCTTCTGAGTCAAGATGGCGGCGCCCATATCCTAAATTCCTGAACAGAGTTGCAGCCCAGTGGGCGAAAGAAAAATAAGTTAGTGACTAAAAACGTAAAAAATATATGAATTTTAGATGCTGGGGAACCATTTTTTTAAGAGTTTGGGCTTTTCATTAACTCACGTTGAAGGTCCGGTTTAATATATTTTAAGTATTTAGTCACTTGCTTACTATTCTTTCCCCCACTGGGCTGCAACTCTGTTCAGGACTCTAGGATACAGGTGCCGCCATTTTGACTCAGAAGCATGACATACTGAGGGGAGGAGAGTGGGATAAAGTACAGGGGGTGGGGTTATAGCTGTGCTTTGCACAGACAGAGCAGAGGTGGGGTCACGGAAAGGACAGCAATCCCAGAATGCAGAGCGGCACAGTCAGAAGACACTTCCTGTTTGCAGGCTGCTCCCTGAGCCGCCATCTTGGATGTTTAAAGGCTCATAACATGCAGTAGATGCAGGTAGGATGATTTTTAATGTGAGCAATCTTTATGTACAGGGTGTGGGAAACATATAAGATAGACTCTTATTCAGGGTGAAGGTCCGCTTTAAGCATCACCCTGTGCAAGATTTCAGAATGGCGCCCCCTAGACACACACACCTAAATCAAAAAGCGAGCAACAGAGGAAACACAGAAAAGTGAAAGATAAATAGGGGAGGGTGCAAAAAAAACTGAAGGTAGAGATGAGAGAAATAAGAAGAAATATGGAACAGAGATGGAGGGAAGGAAAAAAGCTATATTATTAATGTTTATTTATACAGCGCTGTGCAGTGTATAATTACAGATAAGGTAAAACATACTGTACAGGGACCAATACAAACTAGATGAAGAGAAGGTGAAAAGGAGAGAGAATGGAGGGAATGTGGAAAAGAGAAAGGAGGAGAAGAGATAAAAAATAATTGGCTACACAGAAATTGAGAGAGGTAAAAGGAGGAAGATGTGAAAGTGGACCAACACCCTCTGCAGCGAGTCAGCACATTACCCCATGGGTCACCCATAAACCTTACCTTAATGCCGAATGCAGCCAATTGCGGTGAGCGCCAGGCAGCCAAACGTGGCGCAGGATTCCCGGTGGGGAAGACAGGTTAAAACGGACCAACAATCAAAGATCTAAAATGAATATATTTTAAGATTTTAGTCACTTACTTATTATTCTTTCCCCCACTTGGCTGCAACTCTGTTAAGGCCATTAGGATACGGGTGCCGCAGTCTTGACTCAGAAGCATCACACTTACTGAGGTGAGGAGAGTGGGATAAAGTACAGGGGGTGGGGTTATAGCTGTGCTTTGCTCAGACAGAGCAGAGCTGGGGTGAGGAAAAGGTCAGCAGTCCCAGAATGCAGAGCAGCACAGTCAGAGAGCACTTCCTGTTTGCAGGCTGCCAGATGTCCCATGAGCCACCATCTTGGATGTTTAAAGGCTCATAACATGCAGTAGGTGCAGGTAGGATGATTTTTAATGTGAGCAATCTGTATGTACAGGGTGAGGGAAACATATTAGACTCTTATTCAGAGTGAAGGACCGCTTTAAACCAGACCAACACAACAAACAGTGCCTATGCACCCCTCCTCAGGGCAATATAGATTGCTGTACATAAAAAATAATTCACCCTTTTCCAACTCTCGCTGTGGTAAATTTTAAAAACAAGTTGGCGGCTCGTGCATTTGCAGGCCACCTGCAAACAGGAAGTGCTGCTGGGCTTCCTGTTACTGTGTATTAGTAACAGGATGAGATGCTGGGAGAAAATACAGACCCATGCTGTCCCAGCTGAGAGCTCTTTGTGCCCCATTACAGATAGGTTGGGATGGCACCTTGTGTGACCGCACACATACCTAACAACTTTTCAGAGGGGGAAAGAGGGACATTTGTTAAATGAGGGATGGATAGGTGAGGGTTGTAACATTTAAAACAATATAAACACTTTAAATAGGCAAATTAATCATTTTGCAGATCTGCATGTTACACCTCAAAGAGGGGCAAACAAGTGCAATGAGGGACGGGGGGCACATACTCAAAAGAGGGACAGTCCCTTCAAATCAGGGACATTTGGGAGGTAAGCCCTAAAAGCCAGCCATGTTCATCCACACCAACTCTTTCTCCACATGTGCTAGCTTAGTGCTGAATCAGTATAGGCTCTTCTTTATTGTTAGAGACAGATTGCAAAAAAAGAATTGTCACAAATCCGATTGGATTCGATTAAAACCTAAATAAATTTGTTTTGTCAGGAATCTTTTGTGGAAATATCTGGAAGCTGTTTGTCTTTCTAATACAAACACATCATCCAGGTCGTATAGGTTTTGTCTGGGGATTCCTGGCATCCTGGGTGTCAGTGTGAGCAGCGCGGCACCCTTTACTTGTCCTCCATCTTGTATCCAGTACCTGTGTTGTCCCCCTTTCTTGTCCCTCATCAGACCATCACAAGGAAATAGAGCGCCTCTCTCTGAGGGCCTCCAGGAAAACTGGCAAGTAAAGCAATTGGCGAGGATTTTCTTAAAGGTCATATTTACCTTCCACTTCCTCAACTAAGGGCTTTATTCATGAAGGGATAGCGGCAGGTAGTGCCTTGTAAGCAACAGGTAGCGGCAGGTAAACGCCGGACACGGCACGCAATTCCACATTTATGAAGGCGAATCTGGTGAGCGACTGGAACAACGCCATGTAGCGTTCGATTCATCATTACCCAAGGCTCAGCTTACAGCGCCGGCGCTGAAGCTTCCAGAGCGCCAGGTCGCGTAGTACCTGTCGCTCTCCCATACATTTCAATGAACGTTACCTCTCTTCTCTTTAATCAGGGTTTTTTCTTTTAATTAATTAATTTTTTTAAATCAAATCATTGTGTGACCTCTCCTGGCCTATTTAAATACATTTTTGAAAACTTTTTTGATTTTTAAAATTTAAATGCAGAATTGTCTGGTATGGTATTAAAATGTTAATGTCACAATGTAATAACAATGTAATTCTATATGTTTTCGCTTTATTACTAGTGGATACATGTTCATCAGCCTTTAATCACACAGCGTCTGGCGCTATGGGCTACAATGACCCGATTTTGAGTGCCAGCGCTGTTTGAGGCAGTTTTTTTGATGAATGTGGTGTGAGTCAGTCGCACTGAGCTGGCGCTACCGTTCGCTCCCATACAGCATAGTACTGATGTTATAGCGACTCACACATGATATTCATCAATGCCGGCCAGCGACTGAGACGCTCTGAAACAATGAACCATGGCCGAGCACAGCGACTACTAGCAATCGCTCTGAAATCCTTGCTACAGACGCTCATCTGTCGCTACCTGGCGTTAATAATGAATCAGCCTGTTAGCGAAAACCCAAGTGCATGATGGGAACTTCAATTTAGAGTGGGTCAGTTACTTTCTGCAGTTATTGAGATCCTCCTGAAGGTGGCGGTGACAGTAAGTTGAAGCCCTTCTCAAAAACCTTTGAATGCAAAGCAGGGACTAAGAACGAATGAAAAGGGAAATGTAATGATTTAATATTAATATTTGCTTCACACTAACCTCCAATATCTCTATTAGAGATCAATGCTATAAATGTTGCAAATACTAACAATCATATCAGCCCAGCGGCCACTAATCTGATTCACAACAATGGCCGCTAAGGCTCTCCCAACACAACCAGTGACCTGTCCCAAGAGGAAATATATTAATACCTTAAATACTTTGCACCTACAAACTATTGTGTGAGAAATTATCCACTACACACACAGTAAGATGTATTTATAAAACGGGTTTAATTAGCAGCACAATAATTAACCTTACTAACCCAATATGTTCCTAGAGTCCCCCAGATAGCCTTATATTACAGGCAGTCCTTACATTAATGAATGATAAAGTTACAGTAAGTTACAGTACAATATATGTTATAATGGATATAGAGTGATGTATAAAGATAGAGCTACACAGAGATACTTAAACCGGACCTTCAGCGTGATTTAATGAAAAGCCCAAACTCTTAAAAAACGGTTCCCCAGCATCTAAAATTAATATATTTTACGTTTTTAGTCACTAACTTATTATTCTTTCCCCCACTGGGCTGCAACTCTGTTCAGGAATTTAGGATATGGGCGCCGCCATCTTGACTCAGAAGCATCACACCACTGAGGAGGGGAGAGTGGGATAAGGTACAGGGGGGCGGGTTATAGCTGTGCTTTGATCAGACAGAGCAGAGCTGGGGTCAGGTAACGGTCAGCAGTCCCAGAATGTAGAGCAGCACAGTCAGGAGGCACTTCCTGTTTGCAGGCTGCCTGATAAGATGGCGGCTTCCATAAGCCGCCATCTTGGATGTTTAAAGGCTCATAACATGCAGTATATGCAGGTAGGATGATTTTTAATGTGGACAATCTGTATGTACAGGGTGTGGGAAACATATAAGATAGACTCTTATTCAGGGTGAAGGTCCGCTTTAAGGTTTCAGGTCCAGGTGTCCATCCATCCATTCATCCCCCCGCCATCCATCGACTCCTCGGGCCCCCGGCACAAAGCTTACTAATGTATGAACAATAGAGGGAGTGGCCAGCATTCCCCGCCTCGTGGGAGTGTCTGCCAAGCTTGGCCCATATGAGGACTCTCATGAAATTAGATGTATATTTCATAAAGGGTATAACTCTCACAATATGCATGTTATCAACTTGTAACCAAGAAATTCATGATCCCCATAAATTTCTTAGTTAAATGAGCCCAAACACCAAATGTATACCATCCAGGGTCCAATACTATGTGGATTGTCAGGCCCTGGACCATATATGTACGCCATGTTTGATATCAAATGAAAGGTCTAATAGTTCTGAATGAGAATTGTCGGCATAACTGACATATTACATGTCCCAAATACAACAGCCAATGCTCAGGTGTCCAATGTATATTGGCCGTCTGGACTTTTCAAGGCAAAACACCCCAGCAGTTGGAGGTAGCTTTCTGGCAGCTAGGTGTGATTAGGTGTCTATTGTTCTTATAGGCATGGCAGGATGTGGGACCACTATTTGAATGTTAATTAGGGACAGCGTCCTGTAACAGTCTGGAATTTCTGAATCCTTTTTAATTAGTGTTGGACGAACCCCTAGAGGTTCGGGTTTGGCAAGTTCACCCAGACATTGAACAAAAGTTCGGTTTGGGCACCTGTATCTGATCCGAAACCGATCCCCATTGAAATCAATGGGGACCTGAACTTTTGGGGGTGATTCTGCCCTTCCCAGGTGGGTGAGGAGTGGTGGTCCCCCACAGGCAGAACTGTAGCAGGTGTGGCGGGAGGGCTCATTAAACAAATGAAGAGTATGCAGCAGGTAGTGGCTGTACACTTACTGGGGCTACAGAAAGATGGCTGCCACTCCCATGGGTGAGGACACTGGCAGCAGGTAGCAGCACTTCTAGCGCCAGCTGCCAGCGTCCTCACTCATGGAAGCAGCGGCCATCTTTCTGTAGCCTTGGCTGTAGCCAATTAAAGGTAAAGGGTAAAGGACCCTGACCCTGGATTAGGTTAAGCTCAGCAGCCCAACAACCAGCTTTTCCAGATTTGGGCCGAACGCCAAACTCAAACACAGACTTCTGCCTGAAGTCAGATTGGGAACCCGGACTCGCAAAGTTCAGTACGAGTTTACACAACACTATTTATTGTATACAAATGAGGATTCCCTATCGCTATAGGCCCCATTAGCCTTCCACAAGTCGGGATGCCCACCTGTGTGAATCACCCCATTCCCCCCACCACCTGGGACCCAGCAACACTCACCATTTTATGGACGCCCTCAGCGATGTATATAACAGCAGCCATTAAGATAGCTGGGGATGCAGGCACTTCCCCAATTGCCATAAATAGAGCCGTTTACTGAACATTACATATGAAAAAGGCTCTGATCTGATGAGAGCCCACGTATGTGCCACAGTATCAGGGAAAGGTGAATTTGGGGAAAGATAGTCAAAATCCTGGGTTGTGTTCTGCTTAGAGTCCCCCTTATTAATCAACTATATATATATATATTTTTTTTTTTATTTTTTTATTTATTTTTCTAGAATCCCTCCCTATTTGCTATCCAGTTTCTGAGAATTCCCATAATTATTGCTGTCCAGAGTTTTCCTTTATTCAAGAATCCTCCCTCGTTTGCCAGAGTTTACTGTGATTAAAGTGTCCCAGAACCATAATAGCCATACCCCCCCCCATTTACCATCCAGTGTCCCAGAGTTCCCATCATTATTCACCCCCCCCCCAACCTTTACCCTGCAGTGTCCCAGGATTCCTATCATCATTCAACAATACCCTCCTCACTTGTCCTCCAAAGTTTCCCTTTATTCAAGAATCCTTCCCCATTTGCCATCTAGAGTTCCTCTTCATTTAAAAATTCACCTCCATTTCCACTCCCCCCAGTGTCCCGGAATGGCCATAATTATTCAACAACCCCCCCCAGTTGCCCTCCAGTGTCCCGTGATTTCCATATTTATTCATGAATCCTCTCCCATTTTTCCTCCAGAGTTCCCCTTCATTTAAGAATCTTTGCCCAATTGGTCCTCCAAGGTTTCCCCTTTTATTCTCGAATCCTCCTCATTTGTCCCCCATAGTCTCCCTTTATTTAAAGCAGACCAAAATCCACATTTTTAACTAGCATCCCCTGGATTGCTTCCCCCATGAATAGTAACCTATTGCCTGTTTGCCTATTGCTGCTCCTGTTTCATTCTAATCCCAGATAATGGCGCCTGTTTTAGCTGTAAAGCTCCGCCTCCTCCATTCATTGCCACGGCTGAGTGTGGCAATTATGTCATTGCAATGATGTAATTGCCACACTTATGCAATGACTAATCACCTGCCATCTTACAGAGAGGGACAGCAAAAAAAAGTGTTGTAGGGCGATTTGATAAGCAAACATGTCCATTTCTAGTTCTACACCCTAAGAAGGGAGTTTTGGCAGGGGCTTTGGTCAAAATTATTTCACAAGTTTGGTGGGTTTTGGTCCCCTTTAAGAATTCCCCCTCACCCAGTTTCCAGTTCCCCTTTATTCAAGAATCGTCCACTATTTGCCCTCCAGAGAATTCCCATAATTATCCAGTAATTCTCTCCCTATTTGCCCTCCAGAGAATTCCCATAATTATCCAGTAATTCTCTCCCTATTTGCCCTCCAGAGAATTCCCATAATTATCCAGTAATTCTCTCCCTATTTGCCCTCCAGAGTTCCCCTTCATTCACACATCTTCCCTTATTTGAATCCTTCCAGTTACTGAAGAGTCCCAGAGTTCCCCAAATGATTTAGAGATACTTCCCAAATGGCCTTTTAGAGTCCCCAAAAATGATTCAAGGATCTTTGGCCAGGCTGTGGGGGAAGAGCTTTAAAAGAACAATCAGGAATCGTCTGGCCCTGGAGTCTGAAAGATTCCTGGGCTGGCTATTTCTCTGCCGATTTGGGATGCCCCAATGTGTGAAATCCCGTGGATTGCGATCCCTTTGTGCATGCACGGGCCTCTGGCTTAGGTGTGCACCCAAGTCAGGCATTTCTAAATGGCTGGTGCAGGGGCCCAACTTGCACACTGTTCAGTTTCACTAAACCACATTGGTGAGCCACTGAATGGAGGACAGATCACACACAGGGTGGCCTTACGTTCCCTGTCACACTGTTACTCAAGCCGCAGTACACGTACCCCAGGGGGCACACACCAGTGTTCCAGGGCAAACCTTCAGGGCGTGTCTGACTGCTCTGGTATATTATTTTACAAAGGAAACCTAGAGGCTGATTTACTACTAGCGCCAGGTATCGGCATATGAGCGTCTGTATAGCAGCACCTAGAGCGACCGCTAGTAGACGCTGTAAGCGGGTATCGGGTGCTGTAACCTAGCGTTGTGGTCGCTCTAGTAACCTAGCCTGCAATGATGAATATGATATGTGTTGGGTGCTCTAACAACAGTATAGCGCTGAAGCCAGCGACAGATAGCGTCAACTCAGTGCATCCGGCACTCGGCGCTCCACGCCATACTTAACAAAAAACTACACACACACAGCGTCGGCGCTCTAAAGCTGTAGCATAGAGCCCCTGACACTGTGTGATCAAATGGGGTTATTTAAGAAGGGCTTAGCGCCAGAATAGTGTCTCGTAGCTGCATGCAGCGTCTGGTGAACATCAGGCGCTGTACGCAAAACCACATTTATCATAGTGAATCTGATGAGCAACTCTAACAGCACCATGTAGCGTCACAAGTATTATTACAGGTGGCTCAGCGTATAGCGCCGGCGCTCTAGGCTCAGCAGCGCCAGGTATTACCTTTCGCTTAGTGTTGCTCTCCCATACATTTTAATGGCCTTTCATTTGCTTGTGTTTAAACAGCGTGTTTTACACATTTTTTTTTGCTCAAATCATTGTGTGTCCTCTCCTGGCTGCAAACATTTTTAGAAACTTTTTTGACTACTTATATTGTTATGCAGAATTGTCATTAAAGGTCTGGCACTTAAAGTTGTAGTGTCACAGTGATAAAACAATGTCATTCCATGTGTTTTTGCTTTGTTACTGGTGTATATGTGTTCAAAAACAGACTTTAATCACACAGCGTCTGGCGCTCTATGCTATAGCGGCCAGATTTAGAGCACCGACGCTGTGTGTGTGTCCTTTTTTGATAGGTATGGTGTGGAGCGCCGAGAGTCGGTCGCACTGAGCTGGCGCTACCTTTCGCTCCTTGCATCGCTTTAGTGGTGTTAGAGCGCCCAACATACATCACATTCATCAATGCCGGCCAGGTTACTACAGTGACTGAGGCGCTATGTTACAGCGCCCGATACCTGCTTACAGCGTCTACTAGCGGCCGCTATACAGACGCTCATCTGGCAATACCTGCCATTAGTAGTGAATCAGCCTCAAAGTCTGTTGTAGAACACATTCACACCAGCAACAAAGTGAAAGCACATGGAATGACATTGTTTTATCACTATGACAATAACACTTTAGTGCCAGACCTGTAATGACAATTCTGCATAAAAATACAAAAAGTCCAGAAAATGTATAAAAGTGTTTGTTTGCAGCCAGGAGATGTCACACAATGATTTGAGCAAAAAGAAAAAATGTAAATTGCCAAACACGCTATTTATACACAACTAATGAAGCCCCATTGAAATGTATGGGAGAGCGACAGTGAGCGAAAGGTAATACCTGGCGCTCTGGAAGCTAGAGCGCCGGCTCTATACGCTGAGTCATCTGTAATAATACATGTGACGCTAAATGGCGCTGTTAGAGGCGCTCACCAGATTCGCTTTCTTAAATGTAGTTTTGCATACAGCGCCCGGCGTTCACCAGACGCTGCCTGCCGCTACAAGACACTACCTGGCGCTATCCTTTCTTAAAGTGGACCAACACCCAGGGGGGATCGGCCCGGGAATCGTCTAGATCAGATCCCTTCCCTGCGGGGCATCCGAAATCGGGATGCCCCGCGGGGTGAAACCCCGCAGGACGCCCAGAAACCTTACCTTATCCCCGTGCCAACGGCGCATGCACGGGCCGCGTCTCGCGCTTCCCTCTAGCAGGGCGCGCACCCGCGCCGGGTGTTTGTGAATGGCCAGCACTGCCGCCCTCCCTGTTAGAGGGAAGTGCGAGACGCGGCCTCCAGCGCGCTCAGAGCCGCTGTGGTTGTCCGTCGCTTGTCCGTACATACCACAGCGGCTCTGAGCGCTCTGATTGGACGAGAGCTCGCGTAGGAGCGGGGTGAGGTGAGTTATTTAGGGTGATCTGGGGGGTTTCATGCAGCGATCGGGGTGCCCCGCGGAAGTGACCAAAACCCAGGGTAGTGAAAATCCTGGGTGTTGGTCCACTTTAAATGACCCCCTATAATCCCTTCTTGCTTCAGAAGTGTCACACTGCCTGTGGCCTACTCATATTGGTATTATTTATAATAAATCACTCACTTGGTACATTTTTTGGAACTTCTTGGGGGTATTTGGCGTAAAAAGGTTGAGAACCACTGCTCCAGACAACAAAGGAAACATGGAAAAGATTGAGACAGAGAGATGGGGCAAGAAATGCAGAAAAGGAAAGTGAAAAAAGAGGAAATAAGAAAAAAGCAATGTAATATGAAGAGAAGGTGAAAAGAGCAAAGATAAAGGGAAGTGAAGAAAGGAGAAGAAAATATTAAAAAAGATGAGATGAGTCACCCTTTTTTTATATTTTCTCCTCCTTTCTTGGTGAGCGAGAAAGAGAAGCGAGAGAGAGAAGGAGAGTGGAACAGAAAGAGGGAGAACTCTAGAGAGTTCAATAGAGCGAGAAAAAGAAAGGGGAAAGAAAGAGAAGAATGGAGAGATAGGAAAGGATTGTGCAAAAGGGAGAAAGAAAGCGGGAACATGAAGAAGAAGAGAAAGATAGAAAAAAGGCAGATAGAGAGAAAGAGAGGGAGATAAAAAGAAAATAAAGATCAAGAAAGATAGAGAGAAAAAAAAAGAAAGATAAGGAGAACGAGAGAAGGATGGAGAGAAAGGAAGTAAGAGAGAAAAAAGAAAGATAGAGAGGAAGATGGAAAAAAGAAAGAGAGAAAGAAATATAGAGCGAGAGAGAGAAAAGAAAGAGAGAAGGATGGAAAGATAGGAAGAGGGAAGGATTGAGCGAAAGGAAGAAAGTGAGAGAATGAAAAAGAGACAGATAGAAAAAATGAAGATAGAGAGAAAGGGAGGGAGATAAAAAAAGAAAGAAAGAGAGAAAGAAAGAGCAAGAAAGATAGAGAGAGAGAAAAAAAAAAGAAAGATACAGAGAAAGAGAGAATGATGGAGAGAATTAGGAAGTAAGAGAGAGAGAAAAGAAGGGCAGAAAGATTCAGAAAAGAAAGAGAGGAAGAAACCGAGAGAGAAAGAGAGAAGGACGGAGCAAAAGGGAGAAAGAAAGAGAGAGAAAGATAAAAAAGAAAGATTAGAGAGAATGAGAGAGAGGGAAAAAGAATAGAAAGAAAGATATAGAGAAAAAAAGAAAGATAGAGAGAAGGGTGGAGAAAAAGGAAATAAGAGAGAGAGTCCAAGAAGAAAGAGAGAAAAAAAACTGAGAAAGAGAGAACTGTGGAGAGAAAGCAAGAAAGAAAGAGAAATAAAAAGGACAGAAAGACAAATAGAAAAAGGAAAGATACAGAGAAAGGGAGAGCAAAAAAGATAGATACAGATAGATAGATAGATAGATAGATAGGTGACAAAAGAAAGATGGAGGGAATGTGTTACTACAATATGAATAAGGCCGAGGATGCGGAAAGAAGGGAAAATGAAATAAAAGAGAAAGGCAAATTCAGGAAGTAGTAAACATTTTTTTAATGAAATGTTCATAAAAAAGAGGCTTCTGGCGCCCCCCCCCCTCCAATCTGGGAGTTTTCATACAGCGGGGCATCCCAAATCAGAATGCCCCGCTAAAGAGGAACAAGACTTCTTTAAAGTCAAAATACAAATACATCTAAAAACTAAAAAAAAAATGAGAAAAACGTATTTGAATTTTAAATATTAAATAATAATAAAATGTTCTATAATAATAGTAATATAAGAATAATAATAATAATAAATCTTTTTCATTTCTTCCCACTCATGGCTTATGCTGTGGTGTGTATTTGGAGGTGGGTGCGCTTGGTCTTCGTAGCAGCGTGTCGCTGCCAGGCGCTCGGGATTTGCGATTAGTAACCTGCTATTTTCACAGGCTGAGCATCCACGTGAGGAAAAGAAAAGCTCCCACCTGTAGAAGCGATTGTCCCGGCGCCAGCGATTTATCTCACCATTAGGCTGGCGGGGAGTTTGGGATTGCTGGTCGAGTTGATAAAATCATCATGAATCATTAAAGTGGACCAAAACCAGAATTTTGACTATCCTGGGCTTTGGTTCTTCCCCCCGGGGCTTCCCGATTGGGGGTGCCCTGCTATGTGAAACCCCCCAGATCTCCCACATCAACTCACCCGGTCCTACGCCGCATGCGCGGCCGCTCAGCGCGCTTGGAGCCACTGAGCTATGGACGTCTAAACTGACATCTTAGCACAGCGGCCGCATCACACGCTTCCCTCCCATACACAAATGGCCAGCGTGGGCACGCGCCCTGTTAGAGGGATAGCGGCCCACGCATGCGTTGTTGGACCGGGAAGTAAGGTAAGTGTAGCGGGGGACCTGGGGGGTTTCACACAGCGGGGCATCCCAATTGTGGATGCCCCGGGAGGAGGAAATGGATCAGATCATGATCGGTTTCAGTCCACTTTAAACCTCGGAACATGCCATTCTGAGCATGCGTCCTGCTAGAGGGATAGCGGGAATGCAGCCGCGACTCGCACATGTGCCATTGGACCGGAAAAGAAGGTAAGTGTATGGGGTGATCTGGGGGGTTTCACACTGCGGGGCATCCCGATTTTGGATGCCCGGGGGGAGGGAATCGATTGGCCTGGGAATCTTATAGATTCCAAAGCCGATTGCAGTGGGGTTTGGTCCACTTTAATGCTTGTGTCCAACTTAGCTGGATCTCCAGTCAATTAAATAAAGTTTAGTAAATTGCTCCCCTAAACCCCCTCCTCTGATGATCATGGCGTATGCTGCTGGAGAGGGCTTCACCCTATGGAAATGTTGCAGATTCTGCACACCTGAACTACGGGGGGGGGGGGGGGGGGGGCTATCTTGCTGACCTGTTTTTTATGAGCATGAGGGGGGAGCTGTGCCACCAATCTGAGAGAAATAAATGCCTCAGAAACACAGAGAAGTTTGTCTATCATGCTATAACACTATGATAATAAACAGCTGCTGGAGGAATTCTGTGTGTGTGAGAGAGGGAAACTGTTACATTGTATCTATAGGTTCCACAGCTGCAGATCGTTGCAAAAGTTGTTTACAAAGTTTCTACACTGTTTTAAGGTGGACCAAAACCCACCCTGGAGTCTTTAAGACTCTATAAGATAGCTGGGAAGCAGGAGCATGTGCACAGCCCAAAAATGGTGGGGATGTGGCCACCGGGTTGGGCTTTCACACATTGGGGCTTCCCAGTTTGGGATGCCCCAAGGGAAGGCCCTGGAGTCATTTAGATTCTATGGCCAGCCTCATTGGGTTTTGCTCTGCTTTAAGAGTGCAGTTTGTGACTATAAAAAAAAAGGTCTAGAAAAGGGAGAGGGTGCAAGGGGTTAAATACAAAAAGTGTTTGTGCGGAGGGGGGAGAGGACACAAGGGGTTAAATACAGAGAGTGTGTGTGCATGGGGAGAGTGTGCGAGCAACACCCAGGATGTTCACACTCCTGGGTACTTAAAGTGGATCAAAAGCCACCCTGAAGTCTATTAGTCTCCAGGGCAGGCATACTCGCTCTCCCCAGGGCACCCTGATTCGACCAGAGAGCAGCGAATGCGCCGTTGGACCAGGGAAGGGTGAGCTCAAGCAACCTGGGGGGTTTCACCCAGCAGGGCATCCCTGATTGGGATGTCCGGGGCAAGGACCAAAACCCAGGATAGTCAAAATGCTGGGTTTTGGTCCACTTTAAAGGAGCCATTGCCACCAGCCACATCCCTAGCTGTGGGTGTGCCTGTTCCGGCCATTCAGACGCGTCCCTAGCGTGGGTGTGTGCCTAGCTAGATGCATGCTGGGGATTCAGTTAAAGTGAATGGCTGGGGTGGGAGCGCGTGCACGTCGCAGGGATGCGGCAGTGAGTGCTCCCCATTGAAAACAGAGCCCTTTGCCAAATGATGCATAGTCAAGGCAAAGGGCTCGGATTGGAAGAGTCCAGGCATGCGCCGTTGGGGTGGGAAAAGTGAGCTTTCACAGGCACCCTAGGAGGTTTCACACTATGGGGCATCCCATTTTAGGGGCATTCCCCCCTGCCCTGGGGTCTATTAGACTCTAGGGCCAGGTGGACAGACTGTGGGTCAGGTTTGGGCACAGATGGATCAGGTTGTGGGTCAGGTTTGGATACAGATGGTTTAGGTTGTGGGTCAGGTTTGGATACAGATGGATCAGGTTGTGGGT
Source organism: Gastrophryne carolinensis (assembly GCA_027917425.1). Taxonomy (NCBI): domain Eukaryota; kingdom Metazoa; phylum Chordata; class Amphibia; order Anura; family Microhylidae; genus Gastrophryne; species Gastrophryne carolinensis. The sequence goes on from CM051244.1 coordinate 108,877,684, forward strand.
CAGGTTTGGGGTACAGATGGTTTAGGTTGTGGGTCAGGTTTGGGCACAGATGGATCGGGTTGTGGGTCAGGTTTGGGGTACAGATGGTTTAGGTTGTGGGTCAGGTTTGGATACAGATGGATCAGGTTGTGGGTCAGGTTTGGGGTACAGATGGTTTAGGTTGTGGGTCAGGTTTGGGCACAGATAGATCAGGTTGTGGGTCAGGTTTGGGCACAGATGGATCAGGTAGTGGGTCAGGTTTGGGGCACAGATGGATCAGGTAGTGGGTCAGGTTTGGGGTACAGATGGTTTAGGTTGTGGGTCAGGTTTGGGGTACAGATGGATCAGGTAGTGGGTCAGGTTTGGGGTACAGATGGATCAGGTAGTGGGTCAGGTTTGGGCACAGATGGATCAGGTAGTGGGTCAGGTTTGGGGCACAGATGGATCAGGTTGTGGGTCAGGTTGGGGCACAGATGGATCAGGCTGTGGGTCAGGTTTGGGCACAGATGGATCAAGTAGTGGGTCAGGTTTGGACACAGATGGGTCAGGTAGTGGGTCAGGTTTGGACACAGATGGTTTAGGTTGTGGGTCAGGTTTGGGCACAGATGGATCAGGTAGTGGGTCAGGTTTGGACACAGATGGGTCAGGTAGTGGGTCAGGTTTGGACACAGATGGTTTAGGTTGTGGGTCAAGTTTGGGGCACAGATGGATCAGGTAGTGGGTCAGGTTTGGACACAGATGGGTCAGGTAGTGGGTCAGGTTTGGACACAGATGATTTAGGTTGTGGGTCAGGTTGGGGCACAGATGGATCAGGCTGTGGGTCAGGTTTGGGCACAGATGGATCAGGTAGTGGGTCAGGTTTGGACACAGATGGGTCAGGTAGTGGGTCAGGTTTGGACACAGATGATTTAGGTTGTGGGTCAAGTTTGGGGCACAGATGGATCAGGTAGTGGGTCAGGTTTGGGGTACAGATGGATCAGGTAGTGGGTCAGGTTTGGGCACATATAGATCAGGTAGTGGGTCAGGTTTGGGCACAGATGGATCAGGTAGTGGGTCAGGTTTGGACACAGATGGTTTAGGTTGTGGGTCAGGTTTGGACACAGATGGATCAGGTAGTGGGTCAGGTTTGGACACAGATGGATCAGGTAGTGGGTCAGGTTTGGGCACAGAGGGTTTAGGTTGTGGGTCAGGTTTGGGCACAGATAGATCAGGTAGTGGGTCAGGTTTGGACACAGAGGGTTTAGGTTGTGGGTCAGGTTTGGGCACAGATAGATCAGGTAGTGGGTCAGGTTTGGGGTACAGATGGTTCAGGTTGTGGGTCAGATGAATGGGGCAGCACAGTGGGATTGTGGGTAGGAGCAATCAGGTTGGCAGCCTATGCCGTGGCGGTGTATGACACTGGTAGGGGTTACCCATGGCAGGTGCATTTGTCGGGTCCCCCTGCTGTGTGATGTGAGGCTCAGGGGCACCCCACGAGGGCGCCCTCTGGTGGGCGGGGCTGCCGGTGACAGGCCGGTGACAGGGGGGTAGCGACTTGACACAGCAGAGTACATACGGCAATCTAACCATCTGTGGGGCGTGCGAGAGAGCCACAGCCCAGACGCTGATTGGCTGGTTGCCACGCTCCGCTGCCCTCCCCATTGGCCCTTTCGCTACCGTAACTTCAGCATTGGCTCTCCGCGCCGTCCTCCTTTTTTGATTGGTTCGAGACACCATTCCCGTCGGGCTCCTATTGGCTGGCCGAGTTAAGCGAGCGCCCCTCGGCGATTGGCCGGATGCGTTCGGAGGTCAGCCATTGGCCGCGGGGGGCGTAGCAGGAAGATCGAGTCAGTGCGAGCTGCGGCGTAGCGGATCCCGGAGGCTGGGCGCCCTTCTACCGCAAGCGCCCCGCTGCCCTCTGCCTGACAGGTAAGCGCGTGACTGCGGCGTGGTCCGGACTGCACGGGGGCCACAGGCTGCCATCCTGGATAGAGGGGCGGTGGCAGGTGTCACCCCCCCAGGGGCGGCCAGCGGCTTCCATGTGCGTCATGTACCTGGCCCAGCATCTCCCGGGCCCCGCCCCCGACCACCTGCCCCGAGCACCCCACATCGCCTGATTTACTAACCGGGCACCCCCTCCCACGTGACTAGGTCCCCCTCTGACGCCTGGCGCTTATTTCGTGCTGCTTACTCCTCGTCCTATTATTATTATTTATTATTGTATTTATATACATACACGTAACGTGATAAAAATAACGTTGCGGCATGGGGACCCTCATGTACCCTTGGGCATTGGCATTAGGGTGCCCATATGCCACCTGCCTGTCCCCATATCAGCCCATCCTATCCTGTGCCCATTATCTCTGTATTTATACTTGGACCCCTGGCATTAGGGTGCCCATATACCCCCTTACCTATATCTGCCCACCATGTCCCTATTATCTCTGTACCCATACATGGGGCCCCTCAGACAACCTCTGGGACCCATTGACTCCTTCCCCATCCACATGCCCCTGACATTAGGGTGCCCATATACCCCCTGCCTGAATTGGGATGCCCCATATCAGCCCCTCAGACAACCTCTGGGGCCCACTGACTCCTTCCCCATCCACATGTCCCTGGCATTAGTGTGCCCATATACTCCCTTCCCGAATCAGTATGCCCTGTATCTGCCCACCATGTCCCTATTATCTCTGTACCCATACATGGGGCCCCTCAGACAACCTCTGGGACCCATTGACTCCTTCCCCATCCACATGCCCCTGACATTAGGGTGCCCATATACCCCCTGCCTGAATTGGGATGCCCCATATCAGCCCCTCAGACAACCTCTGGGGCCCACTGACTCCTTCCCCATCCACATGTCCCTGGCATTAGTGTGCCCATATACTCCCTTCCCGAATCAGTATACCCTGTATCTGCCCACCATGTCCCTATTATCTCTGTACCCATACATGGGGCCCCTCAGACAACCTCTGGGGCCCGCTGACTCCTTCCCCATCCACATGTCCCTGGCATTAGTGTGCCCATATACTCCCTTCCCGAATCAGTATGCCCTGTATCTGCCCACCATGTCCCTATTATCTCTGTACCCATACATGGGGCCCCTCAGACAACCTCTGGGGCCCGCTGACTCCTTCCCCATCCACATGTCCCTGGCATAAGTGTGCCCATATACCCCCTGCCTGAATCAAGATGCCCCATATCAGCCCCTCAGACAACCTCTGGGGCCCATTGACTCCTTCCCCAGCCACATGCCCCTGGCATTAAGGTGCTCATATACCCCCTGCCTGAATTGGTATTCCCCATATCTGCCCACCATGTCCTTAATATCTCTGTATCCCTGGCATTAGGGTGTCCATAAACCCCCTGCCTGAATCAAGATGCCCCATATCAGTCCCTCAGACAACCTCTGTGGCTCACTGACCCCATCCACATGTCACTGGCATTACGGTGCCCACCGACCCAAATCTGCATGCCCCTAGACCAGGGATTACCCCAACCCTAGAGTCCTTTAAACTTTTGGGGCCAGGCTTAACAACTTTAGGTCCTCTTTAATGAGGTAGACATTTTGTTTTAGTTTGAATAACCCATAAAATATTTGCCAGAAATCATCTAAAATATAGGCTGATGTGGGACATGGGGATTTGAGCATTGAGAATTTTTTTTTATATGCTATTGTTATTTATTATGCAATACACTTTGTACAACTTTACCCCTGAGCTGTCTGGTGTGCTCCTTGGTTTTCATACAGAAAGTTTCTCAATGAACGGCTATATGCTGGGAAAAATGGCTAATTAGGTGACTTCTGAAGGTAGCTGGTTAGAGTGGATTATATTTAGGGGTATCGGATTACCGGGGGTACAGAGTACATATAGTCCCCAAACTTTTAAGTTTATATTTTGGAAAAGCATGTCACATTTTCTCTTCTCTTCACAAATACTTGCTACTCTGTGTTTCTTTAAGAACAAACATTTAAAGCAGACCTCCAGTCAGATAATCAAAGCTTAGTAAATTGCTCCCCTCTGGCAATCAGTTATGTAAGCTATTTGAGAAAGTGATACTGCAGGCATTGTTATACCATTGTGTCGGGCTACATTTAGCGCTGTCCTAAACCGTTTTCCATTTTTAAATTGAAGCAGAAATGGCCGAGATATCGGGGTTTACAAGTTCAGCCAATGACATTATCTCTTTCATCCCGTCCCCCAATCAGCTCAGGATTGTTGGTCCCTCCCTACTCCAGCCCCCCCCTCCAGGTCTTCACATTGCTGTCAGTGCAGAGCCCGCCCATTATGCAACATCACAGATCCAAGGGCCCACGCCCACTATTTTTCAGAACAGAAATCATGAGGTGAACCTGTAAACCTCAATATCTCGACCATTTTTTCTTTCATTTAACAATGGAAAACAGTTTAGAACAGTGCCAAATGTAGCCCGACACAACGGCCTAACAATTACCTTTGCCTGCAGTACCATGTTAACCCCATGCGGATGTTGTGAAATAACGGGCAGATACTGTGCTCCTGAGCTAAATGGGGGGCGGACATCTTGCAACGCATCTGACAGCCCTGTTTTGGAAAAACAGCTGAGAACTTCTAAATACATTGTATCCACTGAGTGCATGCTCTACAGCAGTTACCATAGAGATACATAACAGCTTCACCCCCACAGATTTCCTTTGCTACATTAGCTGATTATTCAGTGTGTGCACATGAAATGATAGACAAGATTCCCAGTGAGGCATTGGTTTGGTGGGGGATGCCCCCCCTCATGTGTAAGCAGGACTGTTAGCTGTGTGGCAGGATGGCCGCTCCCATGTAGTTCAGGAGCACAGAATCTTCATGCTATTCCACAATATTTGCATGGGGTTAAACCCCAGGCCACTGATCATCAGGAGCAATTTACTAAACTTTCTTTTTTGACTGGAGGTCCACTTTAAGTTTGTGGCTGTAACGTCTAAAAATGTGGAAGAGTTTGAGGGGTATCAATAGTTATTAATAGTTATATTTTTTTAATTAACCTGCGTGTGTATATACACTTGTATCTTTATGTGCTCTCATTAATCTCTCTTAGAGGGCCTGATGCATGTAATGAACTCTCATGTGCTGGCCCTGTTCCATTGCTTTAAATGATTTATATCTGTATTTACTATGTCAACTTCTCCAGGGCTGGGTGGCTAAGTGCCCTGGGGCACCCCAATTTGGGCTGCCCCACTATGTGAGGGCCCCCCCCCTCACAAGATCGCCCGCAATCGTTTACTAGTCCCTCGCCAGGGGCCGCAACCACATACCTGTAGCTGAAGAGCGTTCCCCACACAGGGAAACTGGGAATAGTGCTTCCACTCCTTATGCCGATGGTTCATCCTAACCAGAGCTTTATGCCGGGCATTAGTATGATTGGCACACACACATTGGGGCATCCCAAATCAGGATGCCTCAGGGACAAGGACCAATCGCCAGGATATTTATTGGTCCAGCTTTCGTTTTTATTTTGGGACTTATATGTTGCATTAGATTTATGTCTATATTTGTCATGTAGCATTTGACCATCCTGTATATTTACCAGCTCAGGGGACTGTCTTCTGCCCCATGCTAGTTTATTTAATTTAGATTGTTAGGTTTTTGTCTTTACTATATTATTTTACCATCTGTATATATATATATATATGTGTGTGTGTAGATATATATAACCAGAGTTTGCATTAACGCCTAATTTAGTGTAATTTATAGATCAGGAACATATATTTTATAGGCTGTATAAGATATATATATTCTCGGGTATAACATAAAAAGCTTTCCAGGGACACCTCTCTTCTACATATATAAACTGCCAACACAACCTTTATTTTGTAAACTGTGAAAAGCCTACAGCCTGCTTCCATCTGTAGAAGAGGGGTGTCACTGGAAAGCTTTGTATGTTATACCTGGTATATGTACGACTTAAAAGCCTATAAAATAAAGGCTCTGTATCTCTGTGCTCACTGTTTGTATATGGGTGTTGCTGGAGAGCTCTAAGTACATGATGTCTGACTATATGGGGATAGAGTTATACAATCTATGGCCTTGATTCAATAAGTGTTGAAAAAAATTCTTATGGTAATTAATTAATAAATTCAATTCATGAGAAAAAAAGCCTGAGAATGTCACTGTTACTGAATCACCAGGTAAAAAGACAATGGAAGTCAATAGCAGCTTTTACTGCAGTGTAAAAAGGAGCAAACAGTTCTCTACTTTTCTTAGGAGTAAAAAAGTGCCATTGACTTTCATTGTTTTCTCATGAATTGAATTTTTTACTACCATGAGAATTTTTTTCAACTCTTATTGAATCGAGGCTTATGTCTACATTGTCAGACTCAGACATGTATTTGGAGCTTTCCCGTGACACCCCTCTACTGCAGATACAAGCTGTCGACACAGTTGCTTACAGCTTGCCCCATGCTGGTTTTTGAAGGCGGCATCTTTAAAGTGGACCAACACCCACGGGTGATCGGCCCGGGAATCTATAAGATTCCCGGGCCGATCACCCCCCACCCCGCGGGACATCCGAGATCGGGATGTCCGGCGGGGTGAAACCCCCCCCAAACACCCCAACTCACCCACCTTATCTTCGGCGGCGGCCGGCCGCCGCCGCCTCCCTCGCGCCCCTGTAGGCGTGCGCGCCTCCGCGCCGGCCGTCTGCGAATGGCCGGCGCGGGGGCGCGCGCGTTCAAAGTGACGCGAGGGAGGCGGCGGCGGCCGCCGCCGCTTAAACGTTCAAGATCTTCCCTTGTACGTCGGCGCTGGGAGCGGGGAGAGGTGAGTTTTTCGGGGGGTTAGGGGGGGTTTCACACAGCGGGGCACCCCGATCGGGGGTGCCCCACCGAAGTGGACCAAGACCCAGGATAGTCAAAATCCTGGGTGTTGGTCCACTTTAATTAACCAGCATTTTGCATTCCCTGAAAAACCAATTTGCTCTCCTCTGCTGACTGATTAATTTTCAGGGTCCAATGTTTGAATTTACAATTTGCCATAGAGATCCATGCTAATCCGATGACTGATCCTAGCATGAGAGGCCCAGCACAAGGAAGAGATTTGCCTGGCTTGTTAGAAAATATAAAGCAGCCTTAATGAAAGATGGCGCCCCTGACAGCCATTACAGGGAGAGCAGGAAGCAGCTAAATTAACCCTTTGCCGGGAATGTCCCTTTAAACCCCAACTATACCTCTGTATTGTTTCCTACAATTAATTATATACTCCTCATTGACTGAAAATACTCCTCCAAGATAATGAGAGGAGTGTTTCTACTCCTTGGGAAAAGGGCTAGTGCGACCTCTGTATATAACATTTCTGTCCGTGGCACTATTGCATTGTCTCCAGATCAGCGTGGCGCTTGCTGTTACTTTTTATCATTTAGATTTATTTCTGTCAATATTTACTATGTCAGAGTCATCCACCTCACAGGATCTTGTCCTGCTCTCATGCTGACGAATGAGACCTCATTTATCATTTATACTGTTTATACCGTATATTTATACATTTGTTGTTGTCTTCTTAAAACAGAATCTGAGTCACAAGATGCCCCCCCCCCCCCACCTTGACACCCTACCTTGGCACTAAGGCAGGTTACAAACAAAAAACCCTTACCTTATCCAAGGGTGCCCGCATTGGTGCTTCAGATCCTTGGCGCTGCCATCTTGAAACCAAGAGGCTGATTTAAGACTAGTGCCCCGTATTGCCATTTGAGCGTCTATGTAGTGGCCACTTAGAGCGTCTGTTGCAAGCGGGTTTCTGGTGCTATAACCTAGCGTAGCGTCTGGGGACAAATGGCACAGTAATATCCTGTCCAGCATTGATACATGTGATGTCTGGATGGCGCTGTAGAAACCAAGAGGCTGATTTAAGACTAGCGCCTCGTATTGCCATTTGAGCGTCTATGTGGTGGCCACTTAGAGCGTCTGGTGCTATAACCTAGCGTAGCGTCTGGGGACAAATGGCGCTGTAGTATCCTGTCCAGCATTGATATATGTGATGTCTGGATGGCGCTTTAGAAACACTCTCCCTCAATCAATGCATATGTAGCGCCCAGAGCAACGCCACATATGACAACATGACAACGCTGCAGCCAACAATAGTTAGCGGCAGTTAAGTGTGTCCAATGCTCTAAACTGACGCCCATATTTAAGAAAGTCAGACACAGAACCAGTATTGGCGCACAAGCGCCAGCCGCTACATGAAAAAAGTCTCTCAGTTTCTGAACTCATATACAGCAGCACCAGAGCGAAAACACATGGTCATTGTTTTAACACTGTAACAATGACACTGCAATGGCAGATCTGCACATACAATTCTGCATAAAAAAACAAATATAACAATATAAGTGTTTGGTTACTGGGCAGGAGAGGTCACACAATCATTTAATCCTAAAATTGAGAAAAATAATTCATTAAAACGCTATTTATACACAAGCAAAAAAAAAACAATTAGAATGTATGGGATAACGCTGCTGAGGTCAGGTACTACATGGCGCTGCTGAACATACAGCACCGGCGCTTTACACTGAGCCACAGCTAGTGATACATGTGACACTACATGACGCTATTAGAGGCGCTCGCCGGATTGACTTTCATATATATGGTTTTCACATACTGAATCCGGCGTTCACCTGACGCTACAGGGTACCATGTGGTGTTTTCTTAAAGTGGACCAAAACCCAGGATTTTGTCTATCCTGAGTTTTAATACTTTCCTCCGGGGGATGTGCCCCCCAGATTGCCGATCCAACAGCGCATATGCGGCTGCTCATCCAATCAGTCGTCTAAGCCTTTGTCTGAGCGCGCTGATGGGCGCATCCTTCCTACCTTCTAACAGGGAGCGTGCCTGCGCCGGCCATTCACAAACGGTGAGGTCATGCGCTCTACTAGAGGGAAAGCGGAGTTGCGGCTCGTGCATGCGCGGTTGGACCGGGAAACAAGGGGTATGGGTGACCTGGGGGGTTCCACACGGCAGGGCATTCCGATTTTGGATGCCCAGGGGGAGAGAATCGATCTCCCCAGGAATCTTATAGATTCCCGGACCGATCACCATGGGTTTTGGTCCACTTTAAATAACCCCCTAAAACACTGTGTGTGCTCCCGCCCTCCCAATCACGTGAATGGGCGGCGGGAGCACGCATGGACCCAGGGGATGCGGTTCGGTGTCATTCTCAGTTACGGCAGCACAGAGACCAGAGAACCAGGGACCCCTGGATGAGCTAAGGGTTACTTTTTCTTTGTAGTTCCACTTTAATATATTTCATATTATTTCATTGGTTGTGTTTATTTCTCATTGTCACATGTTGAGCGTCTTTGAAGCCCCTTACGCCTTCCCTGGTATTAGGATGTGAAGTTGTGGCCCACCTGACCCTTCCCGTTGCTTATTATTTATGTTATTGATGGTTACTTCTAGAAGCATTTTTGGTGTCTGCTACCTCCCCCTTGTGTTTGATAAAGCATTTATATCATATATTATACATTATTCCTTTTTTCTTTTTATTATTCCTTTATCATTATCATAATTTCCCCTTATTACATTGTGCTTTCATCAGTTTTTTTTCTCCCTCATGGGACCACTTACCCTTGTGCCACAGTGTGTTTCTATTAATTATTCACTTACATATTCTTATTCACCTTTTAGATTAAAGTTGCTACAGCAGGCAAAGGCGATTGTTAGATCATTGTGTCGGGCTACATTTGGCACTGTCCTAAGCGGCTTTTAAATTGAAGAAGAAATGGCAGAGATATTGAGGTTCACTTCATGATTGGATCTGTGTTGCTGCATAATAATCAGTGCAATATGATGAATCTGGAGGAGGAGGGAGGGAGCAGCAATCCTGTCCCGCTATGCTGAGCTGATTGGGGGACGGGATAAAAAAGAGAATGTCATTGGCTGAATTTGTAAACCCTGATATCTCAGCCATTTCTGCTTCAATTCAAAAAACAAAAATAGTTTAGGGCAGTGCCAAATGTAGCCTGACACAATGGTTTAACAATTACCTTTTGTCTGCAGTATAACCTAGAATAAGTGAAATGATATTGCATTAGTTTTATAGGTGGCTTTATTAGTGGTCTTAATGATGAGCTTGACCTTTCATTTATGTCGGCATCCCCTACTGCAGGGGTTCCCCAGCTTTTCTTACATAGATATCATGCCACACGTCTCTTTGTGTGGCGTAACTTGATTCTGCATGAAAATTACTCTCATTACCTAGTGGGTAAGTTGGCACATATCTCTACCTGACCTGCTCTTCAGTAACCTCAGACATGGCTTCTGAGCTACAGGTTGGAGATACCTACCCTATAGCCTTCTATGGTCTCATGTTCTCATGCCCTTCACTTAGTGTCACCTTTCTGTCTCCTCACATCCATTGGTCTGATCTGATTTAAAGCAGACCAAAACCCACATTTTTAACTAGCATCCCATGAATTGCTCCCCCCACGAATAGTAACTTTTGCCTACTTTTACTGCTCCTGGTTAACTCTAATCCCAGATAATGGCGCCTGTTTTAGCTGTAAAGCTCCACCTACTCCATTCATTTCCACTGTTGTGTGTGGCAATGACATCATTGCCACGCTTATGCAATGACTGATCGCCTACCATCTTACAGAACAGGAGAGCAAAAAAACATTGTCCCAGGGCAATTTGATAAGCGAAAATATCAATTTCTAGTTCTAAACCCTATGAAGAGAATATCTGCTTTGGCCAAATGTGTTTCACAAGGTCAGTGTGTTTTGGTCCGCTTTAAGTCAGTTGAATAGAAAAAATAGGATTGTTAAAGGGCCCCTTTAACAAGGATCATACTGTTTCTCATCTTTTTCATCATAACCACAAAGCCCCATATACATGAGCACTATTAGGACCCCAAAACTTTGACCTGCCACATGTCCCCGGAATCAGGAAGCCACGATATCCTCAATCTTTCTCCAAACCAGTCTGAGATCTGATCACACACTGGCAATTTTTATCATTTAGACTAATACAATGTGTGTCTCCTATTCTCTCTCTCTCTCCTTTCTCATCTTACACATTCTCTTTTTTTCTGTCTAATTCTTACACACTAATTTAATAGTGTTTGAATTTCTCTCTCTCTCTCTCTCTTCTTTATTATTGCCTATGTAATTTTAATAATTAGTTTCCGAAACAGTGTAGCTCCTGGCCAGGTTTAAGATTTGTGCATGCAAGCCTTCTTAAAGTGGACCAAAACCCAGGATTTTGACTATCCTGGACTTTGGTCCTTGCCCCCGGGACACCCCAATCGGCGTGTGAGAAACCCCGATCGCACTCACCCTCCCTCGGTCCATGCATGCATGTGCAGCCTCTCGTTCAATCAGCGTGCTCGGATCCCCTCGCGTCAGCTTGTCTAAGCCTTCGTCTAACTTGAGCAGACCCGCTACCATCTAACAGGGAGCGTTCCCACGCCGGCCATTCACAAATGCCTTCCACGGGCACGCGTCCTGCTACAGTAATAGTGGGAATGTGGGCATTGCTCGCGCATGCGTCGTGGACCTGGAACGTAGGTGAGTTTATTGGCAACCTAGGGGTTTCACACAACGGGGCATCCCGATTTTTGATGCCCCGGGGGGAGGGAATCAGTCGGCCCAGGAATTTTATATGACATGGGTCTTGGCGCTCTCCTTTATCCGACTGTAACTTATTGTAGCTGCAGTCTCCTTGTATGATGGTGTGCAATATAAATGTTGGGTCACATTGCAGATTCAGACTGGGGTAGGTTTTGAGGAGTTTCTAGTACACCTTGCCTGCAGGTATTCACTTTTTTTTGCTTTGTTTGATTATCATTTTGTTTACCTTTCATTATTAAGTTGGTGTGTGTGTGTGTATATATATCCTAAATTACATTCTTAATTGGCAAAGTACTCCTGTTCAGAGGAGAGAATACACAGTTGTACAGAGGTGACCAAAGCTTTGAGAGCCATATATTGGGATGGGGTGTAAAACCTTGGGATGGGTTATCTCTCCCTCCTACTGGGGCTGTAACAAATAAGATGTATCCTTCTGAAAAGCCTGTCAGCACCCTGCTTGTCTCCTCTGTGTGTACCCCCCGGCTTGTCTCCTCTGTGGGTATATACACCCCGGCTTGTCTCCTCTGTGTGTACCCCCCGGCTTGTCTCCTCTGTGTGTACCCCCCGGCTTGTCTCCTCTGTGTGTACCCCCCGGCTTGTCTCCTCTGTGTGTACCCCCCGGCTTGTCTCCTCTGTGTGTACCCCCCGGCTTGTCTCCTCTGTGTGTACCCCCCGGCTTGTCTCCTCTGTGTGTACCCCCCGGCTTGTCTCCTCTGTGTGTACCCCCCGGCTTGTCTCCTCTGTGTGTACCCCCCGGCTTGTCTCCTCTGTGTGTACCCCCCGGCTTGTCTCCTCTGTGTGTACCCCCCCGGCTTGTCTCCTCTGTGTGTACCCCCCGGCTTGTCTCCTCTGTGTGTACCCCCCGGCTTGTCTCCTCTGTGTGTACCCCCCGGCTTGTCTCCTCTGTGTGTACCCCCCGGCTTGTCTCCTCTGTGTGTACCCCCCGGCTTGTCTCCTCTGTGTGTACCCCCCGGCTTGTCTCCTCTGTGTGTACCCCCCGGCTTGTCTCCTCTGTGTGTACCCCCCGGCTTGTCTCCTCTGTGTGTACCCCCCGGCTTGTCTCCTCTGTGTGTACCCCCCGGCTTGTCTCCTCTGTGTGTACCCCCCGGCTTGTCTCCTCTGTGGGTGTGTACCCCCCGGCTTGTCTCCTCTGTGGGTGTGTACCCCCCGGCTTGTCTCCTCTGTGGGTGTGTACCCCCCGGCTTGTCTCCTCTGTGGGTGTGTACCCCCCGGCTTGTCTCCTCTGTGGGTGTGTACCCCCCGGCTTGTCTCCTCTGTGGGTGTGTACCCCCCGGCTTGTCTCCTCTGTGGGTGTGTACCCCCCGGCTTGTCTCCTCTGTGGGTGTGTACCCCCCGGCTTGTCTCCTCTGTGGGTGTGTACCCCCCGGCTTGTCTCCTCTGTGGGTGTGTACCCCCCGGCTTGTCTCCTCTGTGGGTGGGTACCCCCCGGCTTGTCTCCTCTGTGGGTGGGTACCCCCCGGCTTGTCTCCTCTGTGGGTGGGTACCCCCCGGCTTGTCTCCTCTGTGGGTGGGTACCCCCCGGCTTGTCTCCTCTGTGGGTGGGTACCCCCCGGCTTGTCTCCTCTGTGGGTGGGTACCCCCCGGCTTGTCTCCTCTGTGGGTGGGTACCCCCCGGCTTGTCTCCTCTGTGGGTGGGTACCCCCCGGCTTGTCTCCTCTGTGGGTGGGTACCCCCCGGCTTGTCTCCTCTGTGGGTGGGTACCCCCCGGCTTGTCTCCTCTGTGGGTGGGTACCCCCCGGCTTGTCTCCTCTGTGGGTGGGTACCCCCCGGCTTGTCTCCTCTGTGTGTACACCCCGGCTTGTCTCCTCTGTGGGTATATACACCCCGGCTTGTCTCCTCTGTGGGTATATACACCCCGGCTTGTCTCCTCTGTGGGTATATACACCCCGGCTTGTCTCCTCTGTGGGTATATACACCCCGGCTTGTCTCCTCTGTGTGTACCCCCCGGCTTGTCTCCTCTGTGTGTACCCCCCGGCTTGTCTCCTCTGTGTGTACCCCCCGGCTTGTCTCCTCTGTGGGTGTGTACCCCCCGGCTTGTCTCCTCTGTGGGTGGGTACCCCCCGGCTTGTCTCCTCTGTGGGTGGGTACCCCCCGGCTTGTCTCCTCTGTGGGTGGGTACCCCCCGGCTTGTCTCCTCTGTGGGTGGGTACCCCCCGGCTTGTCTCCTCTGTGGGTGGGTACCCCCCGGCTTGTCTCCTCTGTGGGTGGGTACCCCCCGGCTTGTCTCCTCTGTGGGTGGGTACCCCCCGGCTTGTCTCCTCTGTGGGTGGGTACCCCCCGGCTTGTCTCCTCTGTGGGTGGGTACCCCCCGGCTTGTCTCCTCTGTGGGTGGGTACCCCCCGGCTTGTCTCCTCTGTGTGTATACCCCATCTGGGGTATATCAAGGAGTAGTGTCTTTTTCCACACTTGAATACATTTCCCGCTTCAGAAAACTTCCAAATTTCCACATTTGGTGCCATTTTCAGTAGCTCGTATTTAGTAATCCATACAATCACATGGTCTGCAGGTTGTACATTTCCATTTTCTTTAACCTTTTTTATACACAGTTTTGTAAAACAATTATATTGTGTTGTTTTTGTATTCTTACAATGTATTGTTACTGTACATGTTGTGTTTTTTTTTTACATAGAAACATAGACATAGAAGGTTGATGGCAGAAGGGGACCATACGGTCCATCTAGTCTGCCCTTATGTGTATACTGTATGTACTCTTTATCTTAGGATAGATGTGTGCTTATCCCAGGCATGTTTAAATTCAGTGACTGTTGATTTTTCAACTACCTCTGCTGGAAGTTTGTGCCAAGCATCTACTACACAGACTGTACAAATTAAGTTCTTTAAGTCTCTCCTGATAAGTTTTAAGTTTAAGTCCTTCGACCATTTTCGTTGCCCGCCTTTGGACACGTTCTATTTGAATAATGTCTTTTTGCAGGTAAGGTCTCCAGAACTGCAGTATCTCCAGAACAGAAGTATTCTAGCTGTGGCCTTACCAGGGCTCTATACAGCGGCATCACAACCTCCCTCTTCCTACTGGTGATGCCTCGAGCTATGCAGCCGAGCATCCTGCTTGCTTTTCCCACTGCCTGGCTACACTGTCCACTCATCTTGCAGCTATCAGTAATCAGTACCCCTAAATCTCTCTCCTCCGAGGTCCTGGCTAACACAGTGCTGCCCATACGGTACTCAGAGCAGGGATTCCTTCTACCCAAGTGCATGATTTTACATTTAGAGACATTAAACTCTAGTTTTTTTGTTTGTTTCTACATTTCAAGTGTGTGCTTCATGCAGCAGCAGCAGCCCATGTGTGGGGGCGAATCTCAGACCATTATCCCAGCTACCTGCTCTTAGGGCGTCTTTGTGGCTTGATATGTTACAGGCTTCTGACTCACTTTACTTGTGTTTCTAATGTGTTTTACTGAGATTAGCTGCAAGTCTTTTAACACAGTGGACCTATGTTGTATATGTCAGACTGCAGCACTTATTGGAGGTACTGTGGCTTTTATTCTCCAGCAATGGTGATAAATAGTAGGAAACCATGGCAGTGTGGATCTCTTTAATTTTTTTTTTTTTTTTTTTTTAGTGCCCCAGTTATGTCTCTAAAAGCTTTGCATATCATTTGTCGTGTACTTAAGTCAGTCACTGCTCACCACTTCCTCATTCCTTCCAATGGCTGCCAATAATGTGACTGGTGGGGACCAGTTGGGTTTGCTGGGAGGATTTCCCCTCACTGGCCCGATGAACCTCCATGATTGGGAGACAAATGAGAATGCGTTGTCGACTTTAGCTCCTCTTATAATGCAAACCTGCCTCTCCCCTTTCCTTGACGTGCCAGAACTGCATGTTTGAGTCCAATCTACTTACCTGTTTGGTTGGGCAGCACTCCCCCTTCTTAGCCATTGAAATATTCATGGGGTGACCCAGCTTGTGGGGTGGGGAGATGAAGGGTCTTGCTACTGACAAATGACAGAGCACTTAAAGTGGACAAAAACTCAGGATTTTGACTATCCTGGGTTTTGGTCCTTTACCCGGTGCACCCTGATCGGGGTGCCCCACTACATGAAACCCCCCAGATCTCCCACATCAACTCGCCTCACCCCAGTCCTACGGCGCATGCGCGGGCACTCGTCCAATCCGAGGTCGTTAGGCGAGCACATACCAAAAGCCAGGATAGTCAAAATCCTGGGTTTTGGTCCACTTTAAAGCCAATCAAGACCCTGAGTTTTGGTCCTCTTTACTCTGCGTGTAAAAGCAGAGTAGTCTTACCTCGTCAGTGCTCCCATGGTGCAATCAAAATTGATTGCTGGGTGATGCCAGCCAAGATGAATGGATTGCACTGTGCAATCTATTCTGAATGGGTGGAGTTCCGGGCGCTGGAGGGACGCCGGGTATAGAACCTCAGCTCATGCATGTGCCTTGGGATCACCAGATCGGTGAGTATACAGTGAACCAGGGATTTCACACAGTGGGGCATCACAATTGATGCCCCACAAGGAAAAGGGGAATTGTTCTGGGGGGGGGGGGGGGGTCTCACAATTCGGGATGCCCCCAGAAAGGAGAACATGAACCGTGAAAGTTAAATTCCCGGGTTTTGTTCAACTTTGTCTCCCCGAAACCGGACAGTTAATTTAGTGGATAAATGTAACATAAGTGGAGTGTGATGTTCCAGGGACAGTTGAAGGGACTGTAAACTTACAATGATAATAATAAGGCAGCAAGCAGCTCACCTAATGCCTATCCCATGTACCTGTCCCTGCCTTTTCCCTGCTTTCCCTCGCAATGTGGTGATGCTGGTGTCACATTCCAGGGGCAAGCAGACTATTAAAGCTGGAAGCGGCAGAGACAGATAATGCTGCACATGCTTCTCCACCTGCCCAGTTCTCACATTTAACCTTTTGCAGCTGGGATCCCCTTGTGTGGGGCAAATATTTTTATTGGAAGCGGGAGATCTGGACACGTTATGCATATTAAAGAGGAACAAAGTCCAAGAGGGCTGGCCTTCCTCTTGGGGCATCCCAAATTGGCATGCCCTGCTGTGTAAATACCCCAATACCCCCCCTTCCCCTGGAATTTATGCATTTAAGTCTTCGGTTTGACAGGAGCCTGTGCATACTCTGTAGGACCAGGGAAAGGGATAGTCCAAATCCTGGGTTTTGTAGTTTTGGGGGCCAGAGAGGCATCTTCATGTAATCTGCTTTTTAATTTTTGGGAAATGAGGGGAGATCCACTCAGACCCTACTTATCAATGTCAATTTCTGGAGGGGAGATTGGCATGCAAAACTGAGCTGTCAAGTTTCATGTTTTCTAGTACAGTGCCTTGAAGGTCTTTATACTATATAGTGAATTTAGAATCCCAATTGCCTCCCACTGTTAAAAGGGAGATTACAAATGAGGATTTGTAGGCAAACCTCCACTTTCTGTATCCTAAAAAAGCTGGTCTATGGTGGGTTCAACATTTATATTTAGATTTGTTGTAGAAAGATGGGGGTGGGCCCCCCTTGAGCCCATTGACCTCGCTATACAATATAACTACAAATGTTGTTTTAGATTTTGACAATGTTTAATATTTTTTTGCTGCTTGCTATGCAAAAAAGTAATGTGTGATACATGACGTGATACAATTTTATACTATGGGGCCCATTATTCAAAGGGCCAACCACAATGAATTATTGGTAACACATTGAAAAAAATATTTCTGCCTATCGTGAATGGTTGTAAAAAATATGTGATTATGTGAAAACAGTCGGCATGCTTATAAGTATGTGTTTTATGATTAGCTCCCAAGCTTTGGTATTGAGGAAGACCACTAGAAACTTGTACGAGTCTACCACAGCAAGGGGCAATTGGGTATCCCCCAAACAAGCAGCACAGTACAACATCCAGTTTTTAAACAAATGGTTTTTATTGATTGGTGACATAGATAAGTGTTTTTTGTATATTGTAAAATTCACTGTAGCTTTAATGTATCACACATGACTTTTTTGTATAGCAAGCAGCAAAAAAATATTAAACTTTGTCAAAATCTAAAACAACATTTGTAGTTATATCTTATAGCGAGGTCAATGGGTTCAAGGGGGGCCCACCCCCATCTTTTTACAACAAATACTATATATTGAGCCTTTCCACATTTTTGAATGTTACAGCCATCTTAAAGGGCTACTAAACCCCAAAAAATGAACAGGCGCACGCCTTCTCTTCTGCACAGCAGCTGCAGCCCTGTCCGCCGGTCGGAAACCCCATGAGAATGAGGGCAGGGGTTGCCCCCTGCTTCCCGACAGCGAGCAGCACTGTTGGTCTGAGCCCCGCAGCTCCCGCTGGATCTCTCTGCTCCCTGTGTGTCATCCATTCAGTACAATGGAGGGCCTGGAAGGATGGTGCACGTGGAATCGGGAGAGCCGTTCTGGGAAACCAGGAGGGTTCTGAGCATCGGGCTGGCTGGGGCGTGCTGTGTAGGGGAAACGGCGAGTGCCTTGGGATTTTGTGATGTGATAGAGCAACATCCCTGATCCATACCTTTTAACAAGGTGCAGGCCTGCACCAGGCATTTGTGAATGGCTGCTGTGGTCACGCTCCCTGTTAGCGTGGATGAGATCGGATGCAGCCAAGTCTTAGACGAGCTGACATGAGCGGATCCCAGCGTATTGATTGGACAAGAGGCCGCACATGTGCCATAGGACCAGGGTAAAGTGATTTAGACTGAGCGACCTGGGTGGTCATCCTCGATCGGGGTTCCCCAGGGGCAAGGACCAAAACTCGGGATAGTCAAAATACTGGGTTTTGGTCCACTTTAAGAAATAAAAAACTGAAAAGTGTGGCGCGCATATGCTTTCAACCCTCTTACAATCAATACTTTGTAGGACTACGTTAGCTGCAAGTTTGTTGTAATCTGTCTTTACCAGCTTTGTACATCTATCAGCTGAAATGGTTGAGGTCAGGACTTTGACTGGACCATTGCAACACTTGAATTTGCTTTGATTTAAACCATTCCATTATAGCTTTGTCTGTACTTTGATTTAAACCATTCCATTATAGCTTTGTCTGTACTTTGATTTAAACCATTCTATTATAGCTTTGGCTGTATGTTTAGGGTCGTTGTCCTATTGGAAGTTGAACCTACACCTCTGCCTCAAGTCTTTTGCAGCCTCTAAGGATTGCCCTGTATTTAGCCTTATCCATCTTCCTATCAACTCTGACCAGCTTCCCAATCCCTGCTGAAAAAGCATCCCTGGGACTGCCACCACCATGTGTCATAGTGGGGGTGGTGTGTTCAGGGTGATGTGCAGTGTTAGTTGTCCTGTGGACAGATTCTCGCACTGGAGCTGTGGGTTTATGCAGCCTATCCAGTGAAGCAGAGACTCTTGGCTGTGTCTCTAATTAATGCTCTCATTGCCTGGGCTGTCAGTGGACCTAACCCTGAAATGAACGTCACTGCAACTTTATCCCTGCACTGTCTGGTGTGTTCCTTGGGTTTTAACTCTGCTGTTTGTTCACTATGTTCAACCTCTGAGGCTGTCACAGAACAGCTGTAGTTATACTGAGAATAGTTGACATACAGGGGGCTTTTCTAATTAGGTGACTTCTGAATGCAGTTGATCACACTGGACTTTTTAAAAAAGATATTAGAGTACGGGTGGCTGACTATATACGCACGCTACACTTTTCAGTTTTTTATTTATTTTTGGATGTGGAAGAGCATGTCTCATTTTCTTTAAACTTCATGAATACTTGCTGATTCAGAGCCAGGTGAGAAAATGCACTCCTTTTTTAGGAGAGGAAACTGCCATTCACTTTCATTGTCTACCTTGGTGAAAGTTTACACCTAATAGACAATGAAAGTGAATGGCAGTTTTCTCTAAAAAAGAAGTGTGTTTTCTCCCCAGGCTCTAAGTCGACCCCTTTGTGTTTCTCTATCACAGGGGTTCACAATCCGTGGTATTTGAGATCCAGTCATGTGGTACAAGATTGCTCCTAAAGGTGATGAGAACTATGTATGTGTGTTTTTGTGCATTTAATATACTTTTTATATGGTTGTTTTATGCGATTCCAACACTTTTTTAGGCGCTGACAACCCATTTGTACTACCCAGGTGGTACTTGGGATATTTAGAAAATGGAACGTGGTACTTGAGGAAAAAGGGTTGGGAACCCCTGATCTGTTACATAAACTCTACTTAAACCTATTTAAAGAGTACCTTTGGAGGCCCTGGAGTCTAAAAGACTCCTGGGCCGTCCGAGTTCCTGTCCTTGGGGCTTCCTGAGTTGGGATGCCCCACAGGGTGAAACCCCCCAGAGGCCCAGGTCAAACTCACCTTCTCCCGAGCTCTTTATCACGTCTTTGGCTGCATTCCCGCACACCTCTAGCCGTGCGCGTGTCCAGCCTTTCTGTGTGAGTGGGCACGTCTTGGCTGCAAGGTGAGCGGGGGATGCGGCTGGCAGTGCACTCGTCTTCCTTCGGCGACGCTCGGGTGCTTAGTAACCAGCGGCCCCGAAGGGAGCCAAGTGACAGCAAGCGTGTGGGGCGCTCAGCCAATCGGCGCATTCACTTTCGGCTCAACCCTGCACTGTGGGAGTAACTGGAAGGTGTGTTGATCTGGGGAATACACACAATGGGGCATCCCAATTCGGGATGTTGCCAATCGGAGGAACAACACATGGTAAAGGGAAATTCCACACACTGAACCTGTCACCCCCGGATTTTATTACTGGAAAGAAAACCACAAGCTTGGCGGAAGTTTTATTCAGTTTGGGTTTATAAGTGACCCCTCCTCTCCTGCTTTGTTATATTGATCAGTTGTTTCCTGTTCTACCATCGCAGCCTTTATTGTAATACATGTTGGGGATGCTTAGTAGAGTGTGTTAGAGGATCTATATGGTAGCTGGTGCTATTGTGCTGAGAGAACTGAAGTTAGGAGGACGTCCCACAGTGTGAAACCGGATTTGATTTTTATATCTAAAATAATATATATATATATATATATATATATATATATATATATTTATTTATTTATTTATTTATTTATTTTTTTTTTTTCTGCCAATCCTACACAGATCTTGAGCAAATCTAGATTATTCAGCCACTGAACAACGACAGGAGGTGTGAAGTGGATAAGCAACAGCCTCTGCTTCCTCTGCTTGAGAAGTGAAAGCAAATAGCGCTGTGAGGCCACAGTCTAATAAGTCCTTTATGTTCTTATGACCCAAGGGGGGCATCTTCAAATGATCCGAGTCGCTAACTTTTTGACATTTTAGAGTTGCTCACTTTACCTCTGTACTTTATAAGCAGAACCAAGTAGAGCGGAGTTCAGATTTGAAAGCGTAGCTGGAATGTGAAGTAGGCGAATGGCGAATAGCTAGCGAGACTGATGACTCAGAAGCTGACTCCATTCCTCGCAGGTTGTTTTCTCGCCTTAAGGGCATCATAATGCTTGACACGTCTATTGATTGTATTGCTTTTATTGACCGCGTGACCTCATTTGGTGCAAATCTTTCTTAAAAAATCCATGAACATGACTCTTTAAATATTTACTTAAAGTGGACTTAGCCTCTGATGCCCCCAGGGTGTCTGAATGTGGATATACGAGTGGCGCGCTGTCCCTCCAGCTGTCGCTTACACTGCTGGGATTGTGATAGGAAAGGGTTAGCATCTGTGTTGCTGGTCGTTCTCATAAATATTGGTGACGTAATGGAAGGCTTATCTGACCAGAAAGCCATGGATGTCACTGGACATTGCAGTGTTGCTGCTCATCCATTGATAACGAAGCTTAAAGGTGTTGTACCGCGAAAAAATGGGCCAATAATAAAAATCCCTATAAATATGCTGGATGGCGGGAGGAGGGGTCACTTATACACCCAGCATCAGGAAATATCCAGCCAGGCTTGTGTTTTTATTTTTATTAGCAGAAAGTAGAGGAAAATCTGGTGACAGGTTTTGTCACCCCTGATACACTACCTATCACTCATGGATTTTAATCCTACCAGGAGAAGAAAACCACAAGTTTTTGGTGCATAGTATAAAACACGCTTCCTTTTATATGGCAGCGGATAGTCCCCTAAATGGCATGGTGGTCCCTATACGCTCTGTTACAAATTATTATGCAAAATGGGTGCTGATTTAAAGTGGACCAAGAAAGGTACCGGGAGTCTATAATCGAGCATCCAGGTTCGGGATGCCCTGCTGTGTAACTCCCCCCCCCCACCCCCAGTCTCCTGTAAAGCTTACCTTCTCCCCAATCCAACGGCACACTCTCGAGCGGTAGCATCTGTCAGCCATACCATTTAGCTGGGCTATTTGTGAATGGTTGATGGGTGATGTAGGCACCCATCCTGTTAGAGGTTAGCGGGGATGCGTCTGCTGGTGCACTCGGCTCTGCTTGCTTCCTTTTGGCTAGCCTCGGCCCTCAGTCGATTTTGACAAGAGCAGCCTAATGCTCTGATTGGACGAAAGCACGTGCATGTGTCTTAAGTCCATGAAAAGGTGTATTTTACTGGGCGTCCTACTGGGGTTCACACAGCGAGGTCTCCCGATTCATGGGTGCCCCGGGGGGCAAGGACCAAAGCCCGGGATAGTCAAAATCCCGGATTTTGGTCCACTTTAAGGGCCATATAGGTGGAAGGTATTTTGTCTCTGGGCTTTTTGGGTCACTGAAATCAATCTTAAACACCTGTGATGATTAGTTTGCCAGGTGAGCTCAATTAAAGGGAAACTACTTAAGATGTAATACACAGGCCACAAGTTTCAAGCAGTATGGGAAAGAATCTCTCTGCTGATGAAATGCATCAAATAGTGCAATGCCTTAGTATTACTTGCCAAAGTATCAAAATGAATTTTTCTCAAAAGTTTAAAGGAAGGCGGGATGTGCCCATCCTGTCAATATGGCAGTCAAGGAGGTTTCAGATGGGTGTAACCACCCTCTATAGACAAAAAAAAGAGGGTTAAATTATTTTTTTTTCATACAAAAGTTTAAAAATAATAAACCGCAGCTTTCCTTGCCAAGCTTTCCTCCAGCGATGTGCCTGCTCTCACCTCAGTACCGTTGATACACTTCCTCGCTTGCCCCTCCAGTGCCACCCTGCTGATGTGGGCCACTAATACTAGCTCAAGAAGCTAGTCCAGACCACGCCCCCTCTGTATTGATGGTTTGACAGAATGGCAGCTCCCAGAACTACAATTCTAGCCCAGCTAATCCCTGAGATTTGGGGCTTTTACTGACCCCATCCATTATGCTGCATCAAAGCGCCCAGGCACTGCCCACATGCTTCATAAGGTAAAACTGTAAACCTTGCTGTCTCGGCCATTTCTTCTTTAATTAAAAAACAGAAAACGGTTTAGGACAGCGTCAAATGTAGTGCAACGCAATAGTCTTAACAATTAGCTATACCCAAAATATCACTTTAAAAAGCTTACGACCTGCAGAATACAATTCACACCCAAATGTGCCTCCAGAGTTTCACCTGCTTCACTAAAAGTATTTGCATGAGTTCCAGAAAAGCTGGAGGGATCATATAAAAATGAGAGACAAGAAACAAAGAAAATGCTGGACATAGAGAAAAAGCAAGAGAGGATGAATTAATGTGCAAAAACAAACACAAAAACCGTCAAATGGAGAGCTGCTGAGTCAGCTCTGAGCTTTCATTATGGAGGGCTGATTGAATGGTGTCTCATGGTGCCTCCTGCAGCCCAAAGGCTGGGCATGCACCTATAGGGATCGATTCAAGAAAGTTTGTAACAAGAAATTAGTCTGTTTCTTGAAAAAAAAAAATAGCTTTAGCTTTTTTCAAGTTCTTGTGATTCAACAGGGAAAAAAACATGCTTCGTTTCCTACACTAATTTTTTTCACTTGTCTTTTCTCATGAAGTGAAAAAAAAATAGTCTAAAGTGAAAAAAATACAACTAAAATTTACAATTGTTAAAAATGAGTGTGATTCAGCAATGTTATTTACAGCTGCCCCGAGCAGGTGTAAAAAAATTCTCAGCATATTTCCTTATGGTTATTTTACCCAAAAAAAGCCAGGTTGGAAACTGCCAGCATGTTTTTTATTATCGGTGTAAAAGACATGCGGAAGTAACTTTGTATTTTTTATGTTTTAATTTCAAACTGCCGACACCCCAGGCAAATCACCAAACCTGGGCCAAAGACTAAAGGGTCTAGTGAGTTGCTAGGACCAGACTGATGCACTAGCCTGGAAATGTGGAGAGCGGGACCATGATTTGTTTTCATTTTTACTGAAACAAGAAAAATAAATAAATAAAAAGTTAACATACATCAAGTGGGATGAATAACAAAACATGTGGCGCAAGACAAAACGGCAAGTTCGGTTGTCTTGATCTATTACTCAATACATATATTAATTAGTTAATTTTATATTTTTTAATTACTGTTTTAATAAAATATTAAAGCGGACACCCCCAGGAAAAGTATTAAACCTTGGGCTCTGGGGCTGGAAAGTTGCTAGGGCCAGGGGGCAGTTGGTTCGGCTTTTTGACCCTGGCCTTTCTGAAGGAAGGACCATGATTCTTCTTTCATTTTATCTGAAACAGTTACAAAATAAATAGCGTTAACTCTATATTCCAAGTGTGACATACACTCCGCTTCAACTCTTCATGACATTTGGGTTATTCTCCAGTAGAGGGCGAACTTCTGCAGAGATGAATGCAAAAAAGGAGCTCCTCCCAGTCCATAAATACCTGGTACGTCCCACCAATTCCCCAGTTTCTTCTCTGCAGGAAGGCGAGCAAGACAGAAGATGAAGACTTCTCTTCCTTGCAGGTAAGCCGGCTCACGCCCAGCCATTTTTGTCCCTATTGCTGCCAGGACCTTTCCTAAATTATCCCTATTTGAGCCTCCCAGCCATGGCTGCGGGTCCTGGTGAGGGTATAACTAGGAAACAATTTGAGACTGCACTGGAAATTTGAACAATATATCTCAGAAATAGAAAAAAAGGTCCTGGTGAGGGTAGGTAGCACCTTATGGGTGTGCAAGGAGCATCGCTTTACCGTGAGACCCCATCACAGGTGTAGGTGGTTGCCCGGGTTTGGTGATCCCGGTGTGGGATGCCCTGTCCCTTTCATTCCTATGACCAGATTCTGGCTGGGATTCCACCCTTCCGGGTCCCTTACTCCCCTCTAGGGAGGGGGGGGGGTCGGCCTGTATACCCTGTTGTATATGGCACTGTGTGTGTGTGTGTGTGTGTGTTTTACTTGTGTTGGGTGCTGACAGGATGTTTGCTTATACGTAAGGCCATAACAGTGCTGGCCTCCTTCACTCAGCCTGGGGAGCTTCTCCCCCTCATGCTTGTTCGGGGAGGGGGCCGGGCTCTCTGCGTGGCCGCGGTAGCCCCGCCCCCTCGTTTGGCGCAATGCTGCAGGCCAGCCCATGGCTGGGATCCGCGTTGCTGGGAGGGGGCGTGGCCTGGCGATGCGCGTTCTGCGCTGGCCCGCCCCCCCTCCTCTTCCTCCTCTTCTCACTAGGCTCTTCTCCGGGGGCCATCTTGGTGCTGCTGTGGGATCCTGTGTGCTCCTGGCCGGTAAGGGCCTGTTGGCCACTTCCTTAGCTTATGCGGGGGCCCCTCTTCAGCAGGGGGGCCTCCTGTTTTATCGCATGTGTATGTATGGAAATATTATAAGTATATATATATATATTTTGTTGTGAGGCAATTTTGACTTAGATGCTTCATTGTGTGTTACAGATTGCATCGTTTATGTGCATGTTAAGGGGTTCCTCCTAGTTCTGGGGTCCCTAGCCTTATATAGATCACCACAAATCCCGGGTTGCTTATTGCTTAAATTCCCTGCGGTTTTGCGACTGACCACAAAAATCACCATATGGAGGCTCAGCAGGATACCGGGCTCGGGCTCCCTGTGGGACAATCCCGGCCATGTGTGGGTTGTGGGGCATCCCTTACGGGTGAGAATGTGCTTATTTGTATACCATGTGCACAAAAGGCCATATCGCGGCAGTCGGGTGCCCAGCCTTCTGGGTCGGCGCCCCCCGCTTCATCGCCTTCCCCTCCCCACCTTATCCGTACCCCAAGTGACATTGGTGCTAGCGGGGAGTCGCATTCTGATGTTTGTGCTAGGTTGGCCAGCATCGAGAAATTTAAGGTTAGCGCGGTGGGCAAGAAGGCCCAGGCTAAAAAGAGACATTTGTCGTCGGTCCAGGCGACTTGTGATATTGATGATGATTCTTTTGATATGTCAAATTATTCCTCGCTGGAGGAGGGGGAATTGTATGAGGAGTCAGAGGCTGACGATGTACGGTTTGGCGAGGCTGATGTTGGGCAGGCGCGGGGGGATGCTGTTGACACGGCCATGGTTTTGTCACATCTCTTGGAGGTTTTGGATATTGCGCCGCCTGAGGCGCCTCCTCTCAAGAAGGGGGAATTTTTTGTTGCCCACAAGCCTCGTTTGGAGTTCCCTACCCAGGGTCATTTTGATGCACTTATCCCTAGGGAATGGGAGAAACGTAGTCGGCTTCCGGGTGTTCCTCAGGGATGGCTGCAGCTCTTCTTCCAGGTCTGGGCTCGGGAGGTCACAGACAATTGGATCTTGGAAGTGGTCTCCTCCGGGTACAAACTGGAGTTCGAGTACTGGCCTCCTCCAAGATTTTTAAGGTCTCGGGTGTCCGCGGACCCTCAGGCGGCACAGGGGCTCCTGTTAGCAGTGAAAAACCTTCTGGACATGGGAGTTGTATGCCCAGTGCCTCCGTAGGAGAGAGGCAGGGGTTTCTACTCCAACCTTTTCATGGTTCCCAAGAAGGAAGGTTCTGTAAGACCCATTTTGGACCTCAGGGTCCTCAACAGATTCATCAGATTCAAGAAGTTCCGTATGGAGACTCTGCGCTTCGTCAAGGGGATTTCATGACATCCATAGACATCAAAGATGCATATTTGCATGTTCCAATTTTTCCAGCGCATCAGAGATTCCTCAGGTTCGAGGTGGACGATCAACATATTCTAAGTGTGCCATACACTCCACTTCGATCTTCATGACATGTGGGTAATCTCCAGTAGAGGGCGAACTTCTGCAGAGATGAATATGCAAAAAAAGAAAGCCCCTCCCGGCCCATATATACCTGGGACCTCCCACCAATTTCCCAGTTCCTTCTCTGCAGGGAAGGCGACAAGACAAAAGATGAAGACTTCTTTACTTACAGGTAAGCCGGGCCCGCGCCCGGCTGTTTATTATCCCTATTACTGCCAGGACCCTTTTTAAATTGCCCCTATTTGAGCCTCCCAGCTTAGGCTGCGGGTCCTGGTGAGGATAGGAGCACCCTATGGGTGCGGAAGGAGCCTTGCTCCACCGTGAGGCCTCATTATGGGGTAGGCGGTTATCCAGGTTTTTGGTGATCCTGGCGCGGGATGCCCCGTCCCTACATGCCTGTGGCCTTATTATGGCCGGGTTCCCACCCCCCCTTCCGGGTCCCTTACTTCCCTCTGGGGGGGGGGGGGGGGGGGGGCTGGTGGGCCGTCATCCTCGGCCTCTCCCCTTTCATTTATTAAGATTTATATATGAGTGTATCTGTGTGGGTGTTTCACTTTACTTTGTGTTGTGTGTGAGTGTGGATCTCCTGGAAGTATCCCTGGATGAATTGGTGCATGGTGCTTTACTAGCCCGTGGTGGCTTTCCTGTTAGCCTGGGGAGCTTCTCTCCCTCAGGCTGTTAAGAAAAGGGGCCGGGCGCTTGGTTTGGTACGCAGACGTTGGGCTGGCGGTAGATCAGTACCGGCTTCCCATGTTTCCGGATCTGTTATCTCAGGGTCAACTACGTTACCCTAATTTACAAACGCTGGCTTTGATGGCTTGGCTGCTGAAACCTTCATTTTAAAGGAGGAAGGTTTGTCTGAGGCTGTGGTTCAGACCTTGATTAGAGCTAGGAAGCGGTCCTCTTCTGGCATTTACTATAGGGCTTGGCGGTCCTATATTGACTGGTGTGAGGCTAGGGCCTTGCCTTGCAGGGTGTTTTCGATCCCTAGGATTTTGGAGTATCTTCAGCACGGTCTGGATCTTGGGCTCCAGCTTAGTACCTTGAAAGGGCAGGTCTCTGCTCTGTCTGTTTTCTTCCAAAGATCTTTTGCCTTACACCCGCTGGTTAAGACTTTTTTCCAGGGGGTCACTCATGTTCGACCCCCTCGGAAGGCTATGGTTCCTGTTTGGGATTTGAATTTGGTTCTTTCGGCTCTCCAGGTTCCTCCCTTTGAGCCATTACAGGATATTGCTCTTTCTGTTTTCACTCAAAAGGTTGCTTTCTTGGTGGCTTTTACCTCTGTTCGGCGTGTCTCTGAGTTGGCGGCTCTGTCGATTCTGGCCCCTTTGAGAGACGCCAGGATATGGTGGTTTTTCGTTTTAAGCCGGATTTCCTTCCTAAGGTGGTGTCTGCTTTCCACCTCAATCAGGATATTGCTCTCCCTTCCTTGTGTCCTAAGCCTAACAATGACAAGTAGAGGGTTCTGCACAATTTGGACGTTGTTCGCTGTGTGAAGTACTATTTGGTGATTACTTCTTCCTTCCGCAGGACGGATGCTTTTTTCATGGTGCCCTGCGGGCCCAGGAAAGGTTTGGCACCTGCTAAGTCTATGATTAGCAAATGGATTCGTCAGGCCATTGTTGGGGCCTATTCTGCTAAGGGGAGGACTCCTCCTTTTAGGGTCACTGCGCACTCTACTCGTGCTGTCGGTGCGTCCTGGGCTTTTCAGCACCAGGCTTCTGTTGAACAAGTTTGTAAGGCTGCTACTTGGTCTTCCGTTCATACTTTTTCCAAGTTTTACAAGGTTGATGTGCGGGCTTCAGTGGATGCCGTTCTTGGCCGCAAGGTTCTGCAAGCTGCAGTGGTTTCATTTGGTGATTTCTTTACTGTTTATGGTTCCCTCCCATGACGGACACTGCTATTGGATGTCCCAAATGTCTTGAAGAGTTGAAGCGGAGTGTATGTTACCGTTTTGTGAGTACTCACCTTTAAAAATGGATATTATAAGTGTGACATACACTCCGCTTCACCCCACCCTTTTGGTATTTTGGATCCTTTATATGGTGAACAATTGTTTCTTGGTTGTTAGTATTGTTATATTTTGTTCTTCCTGGTCCTCTTACTGCTATTTTACACTGGGGAATTGGTGGGAGGTCCCAGGTATTTATGGACTGGGAGGAGCTCCTTTTTTGCATTCATCTCTGCAGAAGTTCGCCCTCTACTGGAGAATAACCCAAATGTCATGAAGAGTTGAAGCGGAGTGTATGTCACACTTATAATATCCGTTTTAAAGGCGAGTACTCACAAAACGGTATTTTCTGAAGCTTTGTGAAATGTAGAAAACAAATGCACTATTTGGGGTAAAGATCCAATTTTCCAACCAAAACTATTTTTATTCTAAGTATGTCACACACCCCGCTTCAAGATATCCATAACATGTGGGTAATACCGACCTGAAGGGGCGTTCCTGCAGAGATGATAGCAAAAAAGAAAGCCCCTCCCTGATCCATAAATACCTGGGACCTCCCACTCATCACCCAGTTTTCCATCTCTGCAGACGGCGAGCAAGTCAGAAGATGATGGCTCCTCCTTGCACAGGGGGATTTCAGGTAGCCGGGATGACTCCCGGCCCACTATTCATTTATTTCCGTTTGGACCCTTTTTTCCCCTGAACTCCATATGCCTCCCAGCCTCGGCTGAGGGTCCAGGCGAGGGTATATCGGCACCTTAGGTGCTCAGGAGCTATGCTCCACCGTGAGACCCTATATGAGAGGGGAGGCGGTTACTCTGGGTTGGTGACCCCGGTTTGGGATGCCCTGTCCCTTATTTAACATTCAGTGGCCCTCCCAGGACCCCCTTTCCACAGGTAGGATTAGGGAGTGTGGGTCCCTTCTTAATTAATTCTTTTCACAGGACAGCATACTTTTGAGGGTGTTGTGTAGTGTCTCTTTACATGTATTCACCGCCGCAGCCGTTTTACAGGGCCTGTGCGGTGCTGACCTGTCTTTTTCCCCCCATCTTCCCTCAGCTGGTGTTCACTTTTATTAATGGCGGAGGTATTTACCTCACGCCATGATACTGTGCTTCTAGGGGGGAGGGGGGGGGGGCGGGACCGGACCGTCGGCGCGGGGCCGGGGCTCGTCCCTCCCGTTTTCGCATGTTTAATACTCTGTGTGTGTGTGTATGTGACTGTTTTTTTATACTAGCCGGGCCGGCGGCCGCTCCTTACTCTGCGGCGCCAGCCGGCTCTTGGCGCCATTTTCTTCTGAGGAGATTCTTCTCACGCTGACTGGGGGGGCGGGGCCGGTGTGCCGGCGCGTCACCGCTGCCCGCCCCCATCCTTCTCTGGCGCCGCTGTGGAGCTCTGCCTGTGTGGAGAGGGGAAGGGGGGCGTTGCCCGGCGTCACGCGCGTCCCGCGCTGACCACGCCCCCTTCTCCCCTTCTGGCTGCAGCTCAGGTGGATTCCCTCACGGTCGCCATTCCTTGCTTTCGGTTCTGTAAGTGGCCTCCGGCCATCCCCTTTTTCTCATCCTCTGTATGTAAGATTTTCTATGCCTTCATTAGCCTTATTAGCCCTTCTGTTCTGTCTTTCAGATGGTGGTTCAGGAGGTTCGCCAGTAGCATTTAGGGGTCCCTCCCGATCCTTTATCACTGGGTTCATTATTGTTATAAATCCTCCCACTCGGGACATTAAAGGGGCATCCCGGGTTGTCTAGCGGCGTAATTCCCTGGGTCATAGCGACTATTCCTAAAAAAGTTCACCTTATGGAGGCATCCCCGGATACTGGGCTCGGGGCCCCTTCGGGGCATCCCCGAAAGTGTATGTTGTGTGGGGTATCCATTTCTGGGGACGATGTACTTCTGTGTATACCATGTGCACAGCAGACCATCACACGGCAGTCCGAACCCCAGGCGTCTGGGTCAGCACCGCCAGTCGCTTCATCTCCCCCTCCCGCCTTGACACGCACCCCGTGTGACGTCGTCATGGGCAGGGAGCTGCAATCTGAGATGTGCGCCAGATTGGCTAACCTTGAAAAAATTATCTCCAGCTCGGTCGCCCGTAAGGCTCTGACTAAGAGAAAGCATTTGTCGCCGGCTCCGCTGGTGGAGGACCAGGAGGATGTTAATAATCTGGATTGGTCTGATTATTCCCAGCTAGAGGAAGGGGAAGTTTATGATGATTCTGATTTTTCGGACGATGAGCAGTCCTTTGGCGCTGAAGCCGAGCTGGGTGAATTGGGGAGATCCTCTGATACCCCCACGCTCTGGCTCTGATGTTAGAGGTACTGAATATTTCCCCTCCTGAGGAGGTGTCACAGCAGAAGGGTGAATTGTTTGAGGAATCCAGGCCGCGCTTGGAATTCCCTACACAAAGGCATTTTGACAAAATTATTGCCAAGGGATGGGACAGGCCGGCTCGGCTCCCTGGCATCCCTCAGGGATGGGATAGGAAATATCCCTTCCCTTCGGAGGCGGTTAAGCGCTGGGCATCTCCCCCCGAGGTGGATGCACCGGTTTTGGGGTTGTCCAATTCCTCGGTTTTAAATAGACCTGATTGTTCCATTCTCAAGGATGGAGAGGATAAACGTATTGACCAGATGGCTTGTCATGGTTTTGCTAGCGTTGGGTCAGCCATGCGGCCCGTTTGCGCATCGGCACTAATGGTGTTGGCTGCCAGGTCCGTGGTTAGGGACCTGTTGACTTCTTCCGGGCTGCGTCCTGGTAGTGCTGAGTTCCTTAGCCTTAAACGGTGTGAGTTGTTTTTATCTTTTGTGTTGACAGCCTTGGATGACACTTTGATGATGTGTGGTAGGACGTCGGCGCTGCTGGTCACTATTCGGCGCTCGGTGTGGCTGCGCCAGTGGGCGGCAGATTTTATGTCCAAGAAGTCACTAACGGCTCTACCCTTTTGTTGGATTACGGCTTTTTGGAGAGACATTGGACTCTGTTACCAAGGGTGGTAGGTTACCTCAACGCAAGAAACAACGCCGTCCCTTTCGGGGGGCGCCTTCCTTTACCCCCTCCTTTCGTGGGGCCAGATCTGGCAGGGGATTTGCTTTCCCCTCTTCCAGAGGAGATTCTGGGAGCAGGAGCAGGGGCAGAGGACGTGCCCATCCAGGATTCAGTTGGGGCTCTAAGCCCAAGCCGGCTGCCAAGCCGGCTCAGCAATGAGGGGGCGCCCTCACCCTTGCGGGTGGGGGGACGGCTGCGACTCTTCTCCCAGGTCTGGGATCAAGAGGTCTCGGACCGATGGATCCGGGAAGTGGTGTACAAGCTGGAGTTCGAGCTCCGCCCCCCTTCCAGATTTTTCAGGTCTCGGATGCCTTCGGAACCTCTAGCGGCGCAGGGGCTCCTGTTGGCAGTGCAGAACCTTCTGGACATGGCTGTCATTTGCCCAGTGCCTCCTTCGGATCAGGGCAGGGGTTTTTATTCCAATCTGTTCACGGTACCCAAGAAGGACGGATCGGTCCGACCCATCTTGGATCTGAAGTTTCTCAACAGGTTCATCCGGCCACGGAAATTTCGCATGGAAACGCTGCGTTCGGCCATTCACTCTCTTCGTCAGGGAGACTTTCTGACGTCCATAGACATCAAGGATGCTTATTTACACGTTCCAATCTTTCCAGCACACCAGAGGTTTCTCAGGTTCGTGGTGGAGGATCGCCATTTTCAGTTTGTGGCACTCCCCTTCGGTCTCACCTCGGCTCCTCGGGTGTTCACCAAGGTGCTAGCGGGGGTGATGGCTCTGCTGAGGGTTCAGGGTATCCGCATTGTGCCCTATTTGGACGATCTTCTGATCATGGCCTCCTCTTTCAATCAAGCGGAGTTGGACACCAGAGTGGTGGTGTCCACCCTGGAGAGGTTCGGTTGGGTGTTCAACCACCCCAAGTCTTTTTCTCCGTCCAGAGTAGTGACTTTTCTGGGAATGTCTCTGGACACTTCGCAGGCCAGGGTGTTTCTGCCCCAGGCCAAGATTCTTTTGATTCAGGAATTAGTTCGGCTTCTCTTGTCGGTCCCTTGTCCGGCCATCCGGCTAGGGATGAGGCTGGTGGGGTTAATGGTGGCCTCATTCGAGGCAGTTCCCTTTGCGCAGTTTCATACAAGGACGCTTCAGCTTCATCTGTTGAAGGTTTGGGACAAGTCCCCTCTATCGTTGGATCAGTCCTTCCTGATGACTCCCCGAGTTCGTCGATCCCTGCAATGGTGGCTGGGGTCGGTCAATCTGTTGAAGGGCAGATCTTTTCTGGCCCCGTGTTGGGAAACGGTCACCACGGATGCCAGTCTATCAGGTTGGGGGGGTGTTTGGAAGGACCTCCAGTTCCAGGGTCTGTGGGGCCCGCAGGAGGCTCACGAGCCCATCAATGTTCTGGAATTGAGAGCCATCAGGTTGGTTCTGTTTCGCTTGACTCATCAGTTGCGGGGCCTGCCTGTTTCAGGTCCGGTCGGACGGCGGTTGCTTACATCAATCACCAGGGGGGGACTCGCAGCAGGAGTGCCCTCAGGGAAGTGTCTTTGATTCTGGACTAGGCGGAGAGCCACGTCCCGTGTATCTCAGCAGTCTACATTCCGGGAGTGGAGAACACGGAGGCGGACTCGCTGAGCAGGGCCTCCTCTCGTCAGGGGGAGTGGTCTCTCAGTCCCAAGGTGTTTCGTTCGATCTGTCTCAGGTGGGGGTTCCCAGCGGTGGACCTCTTTGCCTCTCGTCACAATCACAAGCTTCCAGTCTTTGTGTCTCTCTCGCAGGATCCTCTGGCTCTGGCAGTGGATGCCATGTCTCTGAACTGGAGGGATCTGGGGTTTCTTTACCTGTTCCCTCCGTTTCCAATGGTAGCCAGAGTGGTGCGCAAGCTGGCCCTGGAGGGCGCGTCGGCGATTCTGGTGGCACCAAGGTGGCCAAGGCAGGTTTGGTTCGCAGACCTAGTAAGACTGGCAGAGGATCAGTTCGTTCTGCCTCTACTGCCGGACCTGCTCACTCAGGGTCGGCTGCGCTATCCCAATTTACCTTCGCTGGCTTTGACGGCGTGGCTGCTGAAACCGCCATCTTGAAGGAGGAGGGTCTTTCTGACGCGGTGGTTCAGACTCTTATTAGCGCCAGGAAGCGCTCTTCCTCTACTATTTACTATAGGACTTGGAGGTCCTATATTGACTGGTGTGAATGTAGGTCTTTCTCTTGTCGGGAGTTCTCCATTTCCAGAATTCTGGAGTTTCTTCAACATGGTCTGGATCTGGGGCTTCAACTTAGTACCTTGAAGGGGCAGGTTTCTGCCCTGGCGGTGTTCTTTCAAAGGTCCTTTGCACTTCATCCCTTAGTCAAGACCTTTTTCCAATGAGTTACGCATGTACGGCCTCCTAGGAAGCCTTTTGTTCCAGTTTGGGATTTGAACCTGGTTCTTTCTGCTCTTCAGGGTCCTCCGTTTGAGCCCTTGAATGAGGTTGCTTTGTCTTCTCTTACTCAAAAGGTGGCCTTTTTGGTGGCTATCACTTCGGTTAGGCGTGTTTCTGAGTTGGCAGCTTTGTCCATTAAAGCTCCATACTTCGAAAGGCACCAGGACAAGGTTGCCTTTCGTTTCAAGCCGGATTTTCTTCCTAAGGTGGTCTCTGCCTTTCATCTGAATCAGGACATTGTTCTGCCTTCTCTATGTCCTAATCCCAGCAATGACAAGGAAAGGGCGCTGCATTCCTTGGATGTGGTTCGCGTTGTGAAATATTATCTGGTGGTTACGTCTTCCGTTCGTAAGACTGATGCATTTTTTGTGGTGCCCTTTGGACCTAGGAAAGGTTTGGCTCCTGCCAAATCTTCCATTAGTAAATGGATTCGTCAGGCCATCATTGGGGCCTATTCTGCCAAGGGGAGGAGTCCCCCTTTTCGTGTTACTGCTCATTCTACTCGTGCGGTTGGAGCGTCCTGGGCTTTCCAGCACCAGGCCTCTGTTGAGCAAGTTTGTAAGGCCGCTACTTGGTCCTCTGTTCACACTTTTTCCAAGTTTTACAAGGTTCATGTTCGGGCCTCAGCGGATGCTGTTTTTGGCCGCAAAGTTCTGCAAGCTGTTGTGGTTTAAGTTGTGCATTGTTGCCTTGTTTTGGATCCCCGCCCTTTTTATGGACACTGCTATTGGATGTCCCACATGTTATGGATATCTTGAAGCGGGGTGTGTGACATACTTAGAATAATACCATTTTGTGAAATACTCACCTGTAAAATGGGTATTATAAGTATGTCACACACCCCGCTTCACCCGCCCTTCTTGTATTCTGGATCCTTTATTTTGTGAACTTTGCGTTGTTATGACTTATATTTGCCTCTTCCTGGTCCCTTACCTTACTGCTTCTATATACTGGGTGATGAGTGGGAGGTCCCAGGTATTTATGGATCAGGGAGGGGCTTTCTTTTTTGCTATCATCTCTGCAGGAACGCCCCTTCAGGTCGGTATTACCCACATGTTATGGATATCTTGAAGCGGGGTGTGTGACATACTTATAATACCCATTTTACAGGTGAGTATTTCACAAAATGGTATTTTTTCTATGTTTGTTGAATCAAGCCCAATGTCTACATCCAGCAGGCTGCCAATTCAAACCCCCACCCCCAAAAAATGCTGAAATATATGCTTCTAAAAAAATGTTTAATTAGTGCTTACACTACAGCATACCTTGCCTATTGCTTAAATTTAGCCCCAATATTAACCATGTAAATATAGGTAAACAGACAAATAAAAAAGTTGGAAAGTGAATGCATGCAAAAATAATCTATGGAAAGGCAAAAAACAACATGCAACAGTCAGAGAAACAATACTCTGCCCCAGAAATGCGCACACACAGTTAAGAATGCTTACTGGAAAATTCGAGCACATTTTCCAATAGTTTTCGCTTGCTACAGCCTTTTTACTAGTGCTTCGAATATTTTACGATCGCATTTTCGCACCCATTCGAGCGCACGTATTTAACTTAACCCCTTTGCAGAATCGCATGAAAAAGTGCGATCCAATTTTCAGAGCAAAACAAAATTTTTTTCTACCTTTTGTTGAATCAAGCCCATAGTGTACTTTACACACACTAAATCCTGTGTCATTCCAGCCAGCTTGCTAGCTCAGGCAGGGAAGTTGGTAGGGCCTCTATAATGGAGATAAGTACACAGCAGTGTCATTTTGTATCAGTATCGACAGATGTGGAAGGTGTTTACACAATAGTCGCACCACGTGTGAAACACTTTGTGACTGCTTGTTGCTATTCTGGAATGTAAAGGAAAAAAATCACAGGATTCCACTTCCTGTGTTCAATAGTACTGTGTATATTTTTCTTTTTATGTGCGCTTTTTTTTTTTTTTTTAATTCTTTTTGTGTTGCAACAATGTGACTGTGCGATCCAGTGATTGGTTAACCCACAAGTGTGATGGGACACACACACACAATAAGGCGTAGAAGGGGAAAGAGACTGTGGCAGCCAGCACTCTAGAGCTAGTGGTCTGTTGATTTGTTATGCCCGGGGATTGACGTAAAAAGGACCATCCCGGTGATCCCACGGCAAATGCAAGAGCTGTGGTACCTCTTGGTAACTTGCACTGCCTCACAGGACTATGACCTAATATTTGTGAATTCAATAACTACAGGGGCTGTTCCAAGGGATTGGCGCTTGGCAAATGTGGTGGCAATATTTAAAAAGGGATCTTCTGAAAACAATGTAGCACAGCATCTGCTCCTACTCCTAGGCCCAGTTTTCATTGCAGCGTTATGCTTTGATTGTAGGGCAATTACAATATGGGCCCTTTGAAAACCCCTTGCATGCAGCTAATACAATTCCAGTTTATTGAATGGGAATTGCAATCACTAATGGCTGCCTAATCGCTGGGAAAACGCGTTTTTGTGACGAAATGCCCCCCGGTGTGAACCCAGTCGTCATGCAACATTTTTCAAGTTAAACCGGACGTTTAGCATCATTTGATGAAAAGTTTTTAGTCACTTATTCTTTCCCCCACCGGGCTGCAACTCTATTCAGGACTCTTGTTAGGATATGGGCGCCACCATCTTGACTCAGAAGCATTACATACTGAGGAGAGGAGAGCGGGATTAAGTACAGGGGTTGGAGTTATAGCTGTGCTTTGCACAGACAGCGCAGAGCTGGGTTCAATGAAAGGACAGCAGTCCCAGAATGCAGAGCGTCAGAAGACACTTCCTGTTTACAGGCTGTCTGATGCTCCATGAGCTGCCATCTTGGATGTTTAATGGCTCATAACATGCAGTAGATGCAGGTAGGATGATTTTTAATGTGAGCAATCTGTATGTACAGGGTGTGGGAAACATATAAGATATGCTCTTATTCAGGGTGAAGGTCCACTTCAATGATTGCTACATTGGTACCTCTTTTTATATACAGTTGTTTGAGCTGTTATTACATAATAGAACACACTTTTCAGCCAAAGCTGCCAAGCTGCTCTTGTAGTTTATATGTAGCTTTGCCGCATTTAACCCTTTAAATGCCAGCCACGTAAAATTTACGTGGTTGCCTCTCCGTCACTTAAGTGCCAGCCACGTAAAATTTACGTGCCTGGCATTTACCCCTGCTAGTGGGCAAAAAAAAAAAAAAAATTACTCACCTGACCCCTCGTTGGATCCGGCCGGGTCTCCTCTTTAATTTGGTGCCATCCGATCCCCCGTGGGGGCGGGGCTATGACGTCATCCCAGCCCCGATCACTTCAGGCTTCAGCGTTCTCAGCTGTCAGATGCCGGTGATCGGCAACGGGGAAGGAGGTGGCAGGAGATCCTCTGATCTCCTGTCTCCCCCTTCTCTGGATGCCGATCACAGGCATCTGTCAGCAGAGCGGCGCGGGACAAAGGAGCTTACAATCGGAGGTAAGTACAGTAAAAAAAATTTTATTTTTTTTTTAATAAAATACTTTTGTGTGGTGTTTTTTTTCATTTAACCCTTTGTGAACTGGTAAGGGGTCCATGAGACCCCTTATACCAGTTCACAAGGCTCTGGGTATGGCAGGTCACCTGCGCAAGCGGGTGACTTGCCATAACCCCCAGCCCCCCATTACCTGCCTCCCCAACGGCCAGGGGGGGGGCAGAAGGGCCCGGGCCACTTAGTGGCTATGTGGGCTAGTAGCCTGCAGGGCCAGGGGCCACCAACGCTGGCCCCTGCGCCCTGTTCTACAAGCCCCCATAGCTGGCCCGGGTCGGTAATGCTGGGTAGGGGGGACCCTACGTCATTTTTTTGGGGGGATTTTTAAGGGTTTTTAACCCTTAAAATTCCAAAAAAAAATGGGGTCCCCCCCCCCAGGAGGGGGAACCCTATGTCATTTTTTTTTTAATTAACCCTTTTGTTTTCGGTCATCCAGCAGCTATAAAAGGCTGAAAGAGTGCTCCACTATGGATGGGAGGTAAGTATTAAAAAAAAAAAATAATAAAATATTTTTTCTCTTTGTGTGTCTGTGTTTTTTTTTTACATTTAACCCCTTGTGAACTGGTAAGGGGTCCATGACCCCTATACCAGTTCACAAGGCTGGGGGAGGTGGCAAGTCACCTGCGCTAGCCGGTGACTTGCCATTAACCCCCGGCACCCCCATTACCTGCCTCCCCAAAGCCCAGGGGGGGGCAGAAGAGCCCGGGCCCACTGGCTATGCGGGCTTGTAGCCTGCAGGGCCAGGGGCCACAAAAGCTGGCCCCTGCGCCCTGTTCCTCCAAGCCCTACATAGCTGGTCCCGGGCTGGTTAGTTTGGGTAAGGGGGGGCACATGTCATTTTTTTTTTTTTTATTTTAAGGATTTTTAACCCTTAAAAATCCCCCCCAAAAATGCCCCCCCCCCCCCCCTCCCGGGAGGGGGGACCCTATGTCATTTTTTTTTCTCGATTTAACCCTTTGTAGTGTGGATGGTAGTTGTATTTTATTTGTAAATGTTAAAAATTACTTGTTTCAGTTAGAGGGGTCTCCTGGGCAGGAACAGGGGGCTACCGATAAATATGTGGTACCGTTCTAATCGGTAGAAATGGGGCTTTCACATGCAATATGGTTTTCCCTAATCAAATACATTTTTTATTTAAAATAAAGGAGGCAATTTTCTAAAAAAAAATTGTATTTATTTTTTTTTACTTAATAATAAATAAAATTAATAATAAATAAAATTTACAAACAAGACATTTCATGTTAAAGCCTAAACTCTGCTGCAAAAAATATATATATAATTTTCCTGAAAATTCCAGCAAAAATGACGCAAAACATGGTGCAAATCATGGCGCAAAATGGGGAAAAATGACCTGTCAACAGAGGGTGACAAAATCTCAAGTAAGCTGGCAATTAAAAGGGTTAATAGTACCTCTGCATGTTGGGTATTGTTCTGTTCGGGGGACCTTGCGCTTTCAGACTTAGCTTGTTTTTTCTTGTTTGCATATTTATATTTTAGGAAAAGGTGTTTTTTATTCTGCTTTTTTATACATTTTTTAGGGAAACACTGCGCAACCAAAGAGTTCTTTGAGGGATTAATTCCAGAAAGATGAGCCCACTACAACAAGCTGGGTATGCTTAGAAAGCTTAACATGTGTACTTTCAGGGAATATATGGTTTATGGGGGATATTCCAAATGTAAAGGGTTGTTTTGGTTGAAAAATCGCAAGGTGCGCACTTTGTCTGCAGAGCTGAAATTTTCAAGAAAAATTTCCGTTATGCTCATGCTTTACTTTGGGGTGTTTGGCAACTCTTCCCTTGACAGAACCTATGCATGTTGGGTATCGTTCTGTTCGGGGGATGTTGCTTTTTCAGATTATACTTGTTTTTTCTTGTTTGTATATAGTTTTTTTAGGAAAATGTGGCTTTGATTCTCCTTTTTTATCCTTTTTTTAGGGAAACTCTTTGCAACCAAAGAATACATTGAGGGATTACTTCTAGAAAACTGTGGCCACATCAACAAGCCTGGTACATCTAGAAAGCTTGAGGTGTGTACTTCCAGAGAATATATAGTTTGTGGGGGGTATTTCAAATGTAAAGGGTTGTTTTTCTGGAAAAACTGCAAGGTGCGCATAGCCCATATCACAGTTGTTTTTTTTCTGAAAATCCCCTAAAGCTCTGTTTCAGTTTGGGGGAGTCTCCTGGGCAGGAAAAGGTGTCTACCTATACATATGTGGTACCGCTGTAACTGTGAGAAATTGGGGTTTCACACGCAATAAGATTTTATTGACAAACTTACATTTTTTATTACAAAAAAACACTACAAATTGTAAAAAATAGATTTTTTTTTTTTTTTTTTGCACATATTTCGCCAAAAAATATTGAGAATACACCTAAAAAATGACAAACAAGACATTTCATGTTAAAGCTCAGACTCTGCTGAAAAAAACAATATATCATTTTCCTGGGAAATCCCTGGAAATCCCTTCAAAAATCACATTTGAACATGGGGAGTGCAAAATAGTGCAAAATGGTCTGGCAACAGAGTGTGACAAAAACTCCAGGTAGGCTGGCACTTAAAGGGTTAAAGGGGCTGTTCATGCAAAATGTATAAAGCATGATGCTGCAGCTCACCTCGTCATATCTGCCTCCTCCCTTCCTCACAGCAGCACCTAAAAGCAGAAACTTGCCACTGACTTCAGGCTCTTCCTTCGATTCCACTAGCAGTAGACCACCAATCATAGGGCTCAACTGGTGGCTGCCTGTGTATAAAATAAGTTTTCCCTACATCCAGTCCAGGTCGTCCCAGAGTGATGGACATGTGGGTATTCGCCCCCAGGGGGTGCTCGACTGCAAGATCAAAAGATTTAGCTCCTCCCGGCCCCCTATAAAGGCAGGTGTCCCTCTATCATTCCCCAGTTGTTCATCTTGCAGTCTTGGCTGCAGATCATTGGCACTCTTTCAGATATTGGCAGCAGAGGGGGGCCACCTAGCCCGTCGGCCGCTTCGGGCCCTATTTCTACGGATCCCTCCTGACCCATTTCTGCCTCCCAGGCCAACGCCAGGGTCTGTTGGCGTTCAGCAGAGCTTGGCTCTGGGCCGCAGGCCCTATACTAAAGGGTAGCCAGCCACAGGCTTATGGTGAGCCTGAGGGGGAACCACTATATATTTGTTTTTGATTATATCCCTCCCTGCCCACAAGCTTTATTGGTTTTGTTGTGTGTGCTTGACTTGTGATTATTTTCTTATCACTTGGCTCCTCGCTGGCTCAGCATGGCCATTCTGAGGAGGCACTCTGCATGCTTACTCACCTCCCTCGTCGTCGTTTGGGCTGCAGGGTCACTGCACCCCGCGGGGCCACTGGTCCGGCGCTGTCTGTGACGGGGGGGGGGGGGGGGGGGAGAGAGACTCGACGCTAGGGC
This sequence comes from Gastrophryne carolinensis, assembly GCA_027917425.1. Classification (NCBI taxonomy): domain Eukaryota; kingdom Metazoa; phylum Chordata; class Amphibia; order Anura; family Microhylidae; genus Gastrophryne; species Gastrophryne carolinensis. Next base: position 108,918,513 of record CM051244.1, read on the forward strand.
GCGGTGGGCCTTGGGCGCCACCGCGGCCATTTTGACAGCCTGGGCAGCGCTGGGGGGGGCGGAGCCTGGCGCCGAAGCGCGCCGACATCATGACGGCGCCGCACTCCCCTCGAGGATCCTTCCAGAATCTGGCCTGCGCGCTGCTGCTGCTGGGGCCTGCCGGGACGCTGCGGAGCCTGGATTGTCCTGCTGCTAGGGGATCACGATTGTCATCGGTGGCTGCGCTGTCCCTCTGTCGGTTTTGTGAGTCCCTGTTTTTTTCTGGCTGTATTTCTAGATCAATTGCATTATGCTTATTCTGGTCTTTGCTCTTCTCCCCCTCTCATGTATAGGTCGTGGGCTTGAGGCTGAAGGTTGTGGTTCCTCCCGGTCCCCCTTTTTATTAAGAGGGATCACCTTATAGGTTTGGGCCATTAGTGTCTTGTAACCTTACTGATTTTTAACATTTTTATTCACCATAATGGAGGCAGCAGGCGATCCCATGCTGACTTGGCGCATAGGCTGGCCAATCTCGAGAGACAGATCTCGTGGACGGCTCCTAAAAAAGCCACGAGTAAGAAACTGCACCTTGAGCCCGTTTACTAGGATGCTTACGATCTTTTTGATGGTCTGGGCTCTGTGGAGGAAGGTGAGTTGCCAGAGGATTCACACTCCACGGTGGATTATTCGGCTGTCTGGTTCTTCCTCGGACGAGGATACGTGGCTCCCGGACGATACAGAGAAATTGCTTACCTCAGTGTTTGAGACACTACACATTGTCCCTCCCAGAGCGGTTAAGAGGAAGCAGGGGGATTTGTTTAGGCTTGAAAGGCAAAGGTGGGTCTTCCGGAGCAGGCCCATTTCTCTAGAATGATTTTCAAAGAATGGGAGAGGCCTAACAAGTTACCGTCGGTGCCTAAAGGCCTGGACTGGCGGTACCCCTTCCCTGATGAGTTGGTTTGGCTATGGTCTTGCCTTCCCGAAGTGGGGTTGTCCAATACTACTGTTATGCCGTCGCCTGATACTGCTTCCTTACGTGACCCTGCCGACAAGCGCATGGATCAGCTGGTCTGCCATGCGTTCACCTTTACTGGTGCCCTTTTTCGCCCTGCGATTGTCTCTCTAGCCATCAGAAGGTGAGACACCTTGTGGATAGAGCTAAGGCTCGCAGGCGGACAGAGGAGTATAAGGAACTTAAGGCCTGCTTGGATTTCATTGGTTTTGTTGCTACGGCCATGGACGATGGGTGCCAGGATTTCGGCTTTTCTCGTTGCTCTCCGCTGTTCGCTCTGGCTGCGGCAATGGTCGGCTGATGCGGCTGCCAAGAAGTCGCTTACGAGTATTCCTTTTGTGGAGAACAGGCTGTTCGGGGAGCACCTGGATCATTTGGTCAAGGATGGTAGACTCCCTCAGAGACGGAAGCCTGCTTGGTCCTTTCGGAATCCCTCTGCCTATCGATCCTTTCGTGGAGGAAGAGGCTCTTCATTTCCCGGTGCCCGCCGAGACACCTGGGGCAGGGGTAGGTCCCGCGGCCGACCCAACCCCTCATGGGGAACTAAGTCCAAGCCCCCTGTCAAGCCCTCTCAGATATGTGGGGGCCCCCTCACCCATCCGGGTGGGGGGACGGCTTCTGCTGTTTGCTCAAATCTGGAGGCGGCACGTCTCGGACCGGTGGATTCAGGAAGTAGTGTCCTCCGGTTACAAGATAGAGCTGGCAGCCAGGCTGCCCAGAAAATTCCTCCGTTCACGGATATCCCGAAGCCCGCTAAAGGCCCAGGCCTTGAGAGCGGCTGTGCAACATCTCCTGCGGTTAGGTGTGATTTGCCCTGTACCTCGGCAGGAACAGGGTCGGGGTTTTTATGCCAACCTGTTCACGGTTCCCAAGAAGGATTGAACGTTAAGGCCAATCCTGGACCTGAAGGGTCTCAACAGGTTTGTCAGAGTCAGACATTTCCACATGGAGACCTTACGGTCGGCGGTGAGATCGCTTCGGCCCGGCGACTTCATGACCACGGTGGACATCGGGGATGCTTATATGCACATCCTGATTTTCCAGGGGCATCAGAAGTTCCTGAGGTTTGCTCTGGAGGATCAGCATTATCAGTTTGTGGCATTTCCATTTGGGATATCCTCAGCCCCCCGCGTCTTCACCAAGGTGCTGGCGGGCATTATGGCTATCCTGAGGAACCAGGGCATTCATGTGCTGCCCTATCTGGACGACTTGCTGATTGCGCCCTTTAGCAGGCCGAGAGCGTTACTCGGACAGTGTTGTCAACCCTGGAGGCCTTCTGCTGGGTAATCAATTACCCAAAGTAATTTATCCCTCCATCAACGGTGAGATCCTTCCTGGGAATGACGATAGACACTGCTCAGATCAAGGTTTTTCTGCCACAGCACAAGGGTTTGGGTCTCCAGACGCAAGTGCAGGCCTTGCTGTCTTGTCAGCGGCCGTCAATACGTCTGGGGATGAGATTGGTGGGCCTAATGGTGTCATACTTCAAGGCAGTGCCCTTCGCCCAATTTTACATGAGACCTTTTCAATTGAACCTGCTGTCCGGCTGGAATCGGATGCAGAAATCTCTGGAACAAGAATTTTCGCTGTCCCCCTTTGCCAGGCAGTCCCTCCTGTGGTGGTTGGACTCCCGGAACCTGCTGGTGGGCAAGTCCTTTTTGACTCCCCATTGGGAGATAGTTACCACGGATGCCAGTCTGACAGGCTGGGGAGGCGTTTGGCAGACTCAGAAGATCCAGGGTCAGTGGGATCCGCAGGAGAACTGCTTACCCATAATTCTCTTGGAGCTGAGAGCGATCAGGTTGGTGCTGCGCTTGACTCCCCGCTTATGGGGTCGTGCGATCCAGGTTCGCTCGGACAATCAAACGGCTGTCGCCTACATCAATCACCATGGCGGGATTCGGAGCAAGAGAGCCCTCAATGAGGTAACCCAGATTCGGACTTGGGCAGAGGAGAATGTTGCCTGCATCTTGGCGGTCTACATCCCCGGGATGGAAAACCAGGAGGCAGACTCCCTGAGCAGGTGCACCTCGCGCCTGGGGGAATGGTCTCTCAGCAGCAGGACCTTTCACGCTCTGTGTCTCCGCTGGGGTCAGCAGGACGTGGACCTGTTTGCGTCCAGACAATCACAAGCTGCCAAGGTTTGTCTCCCTCTCAAGAGATCCTCTGGCCATTGCCAGAGACGCTCTGGTGATTCCTTGGACGGAGTTCCAGTTTCTGTATGCATTCCCTCCGTTTCCACTCCTGGGCAGATAGCCCAGGAAGGGGTACCAACCAATCCTGGTGGCTCCTCGCTGGCCGAGAAGGAGTTGGTTCAGATGTCAGTAGATCGCTACATCATGCCCGACGACCCAGGGCTTCTCACTCGGGGGTCGCTGCGGCACCCCAATTTACGGACGCTGGCTTTGACGGCCTGGCTGTTGGAACCTCAATCCTGACGGAAAAGGGTTTGTCGGCCACAGTTGTGCAGACAATGATTCAAGCACGGAAGAAATCTTCTTCCATGATATACTACAGAGTTTGACACGCCTATATTGCTTGGTGTGAGACCAAGAGTCTCCCTTGCCGCATACTTTCTATTTCTAGGATTCTGGAGATTTAACAACACGGCTTAGACTTGGGTCTTCAGCTGAGCACCCTCAAGAATCAGGTCTTGGCCTTAGCCATCTTTTTCCAGAGATCCATTGTCAACCATAGGTTGATCAAGACTATTTTCCAGGGAGTCACCCATGTCCGGCCACCGTGTAAGTCAGTATTACCGGTGTGGTACTTGAATTTAGTACTGTCTGCTCTTCAGGGTCCTCCCTTCGAACCATTGTGCGATGCTGCATTGTCTATTTTGACTCTCAAAGTGGTCTTTTTGGTAGCGATCACCTTGGTACGTCGTGTATCAGAGCTGGCCGCGCTTTGTATGAAACCTCCCTATCTTGAGTTGCACAGAGATAAGGTGGTTTTTCGCTTTAAACCTGATTTTTTGGCCTAAGGTCGTTTCTCCCTTTCACCTTAAAGTGGACCAATACCCAGGATTTTGACTATCCTGGGTTTTGGTCCACTTCGGCGGGGCACCCCGATCGGGGGTGCCCCGCTGTGTGAAACCCCCCAGAAAGCCCCAAAATCTTACCTGTCCCCGCTCCCACGTGACTGGACGGTCCAATCCCCGCCAACGTCCAGGCGGGGATCAGGAACGTCCAAGCGGCTGCCGCCGCCTCCCTCGCGTCACTTTCGGCGCGCGCGCGCCCCCGCCGGCCATTCGCAAACGGCCGGCGCGGGCGCGCGCACGCCTACAGGGGCGCGAGGGAGGCGGCGGCGGCCGGCCGCCGCCGAAGATAAGGTAGGTGAGTTGGGGTGTTTGGGGGGGGTTTCACCCCGCGGGACATCCCGATCTCGGATGTCCCGCGGGGTGGGGGGTGATCGGCCCGGGAATCTTATAGATTCCCGGGCCGATCACCCGTGGGTGTTGGTCCACTTTAACATCCACCAGTGATTCACAACCTAATTGACCAATCTCTCCGCGGATAGTTTATCTCCTGGGAGTAGATAAAGAAATCACTATTTTTGCTTACCCTGATGTACAATATTGAAAACCCCTTTTTTTGGCATTCTATTACCAGACTCGCATGTCACCAGATCGCCGCCCTGGGGAGCAAAATTTAAACAGGGGCCGCCGTTTCAAGATGCAATCTGGGAATAGCTGGTGCTGCCACTCAAACCCCAAGGTACTACCTGTGGGGTGAGGGGGATATTAGTCAAAAATAGGTTTTGGTCCACTTTAAGTGTTTTTTATAGTGTAAGCATTATTTGTTATCTGAAGGTTCTATTGTTTTTTTTTCTAGTAGGCAGCAATGTGATCTCTAATATTCACCCCATGGGCATTTAGCCTTTTTCAACATTTTTCACATATTTGATCTTTAATTCTGCAATATTCAAGCGGCCCTATACTCCTATGCTTACCACTTCTTCATTCATGTGTGGCTGGCAATCACCTGAGTGCCAGCGACCAATCTGGATTACCAAGTGGGCAGACACTTCAAACCTGAATAGTTGCTGGCAGTCACATAACTGTCTGCCATAAAATTGAATGAGGAAGTGGTGACATGACTGTAGTGGGTTAGAGGAAGAGGCACACATTGGCCAGTCGTGCCCCTCAGGCATCCTAATTAGGGAGGCTCTGCTGTGTGAACACCCCCCCCCCCCCCACCGCACGAACAGTAAACACCTACCTTTTCCTATTGCATGGCATGGCCTACTTCAAGAAGTCCTTACGTATGGGATATTCCGCCTGCAGAAGAGTTGTGCTGCAGAAGAGTTGTGGCTCCTCCCGGCACCCTATAAAACCAGATCACCAGTAGAACTCTCCCAGTGTTTCCTCTGCAGTGATTCTGCGAAGATAGAAGATGGCTCTTATATTGCGCAGGTGAGCGGGGCAACCAAGCCTGCGGCCCTACCCTTTTCCGGACCCTCTGTGCCTCCCAGCCTTGGCTGACGGATTGGGTGAAGGTAGAGGAGCACTAGGGTCAGGTGCTCAAGGAGCGCTGCTCCATGCCGCAGACCCTGTACCTCAAAGTGTAGCCGGCCATAGGCTTTATGGTGTGCCTACTTGGGATGCGGAGTTCCTGTCCTAGCTTCTGAGGGGGTGAGTGTTTTGGGAACTATGTGCCTCGTTCTGGTGATTTGGGTTCCCCCCCCATTCCTGGCCTGGGCTCTCGTCGCTGCCTGCTCCCTCTCCTTCCCCCCCTCCTTGATGTGTGTTCGGGGGGGGGGGGGGGTGGTAGCGGCGGGTGTTTTTTTTTAGCTGCTTTTGTACTGTTTTCACTGTCTTTTCAACTGTTTTCGCTGTTGCCGCTTTGTACTCGCTCCACGGCGGACGGCCTTATAACTGTGAGGCGTTTTTTGCTTCTTTTGATGACATTGGCGCGGTCACGTGAGCGCCGTTTTCGTGCTCTTCAGGAGGGGGGGGGGTTGGATGATGATGCTTATCGCGTCGTCCTCCCGCCGCCCGGCCCTCAAGGTTCCTCTGCCGGCGCCATCTTGCTTCTGCTGCGCGTCTGGGTCCTCTCTTCCTCCCTTCCTCCCTGAGCTGTGGCGGTGATATCTGCCCGTGTCGCTTCCTCCTTTGCTGGCGGCTTGGTGATCCTGTGGCCTGCTTGGTCCGTGAGTCCCCTTGGGGTTTTTTTGTCTCCTTGGGGCATGGGCTGCGGGATGCTTATGTGTTTTTTACTTATGTCTTTCAGGCTTGACACCCATGGGTTGTGGTTTCTCCCGGCTCTGCTCCTTACCCCCCCTTCATCTCCCTTACTGATTCTGGGGGCATCCCTTGGGGGGGCGTCCCGGGTGGCTTCTTATTAGCCCTTACCCTGTGCTGGCCTATTGGGTCCTTCGGGGCAATCCCGGCTGTGTTCCATGTGCGGGGTATCCCCTGTGAGTAACAGTGTCATGGTGTGCGTGCCGTGCGCCCAAGGTATCATTGCGGCCCAGGCTGGGCTTCCCGCTTCTCTCCCCAGCTCTGCGCCCCCTTCGGCATCGCCTACCCCTCCGCGCCTGCATTTAGCCCCCAGTGAGGGGGATACTAGCAGGGGGTCACAATCTGATCTGGCACATCGTGTGGCCAGCAATAAAAGGCAGCTTGCCAGGCCTGTTCCACATAAGGCCTCTAGCAAGAAGCGGCACCTGGCTCCCACGCCCTCCCTCTTCACTGAGGAGTATGAGGAAATTGATGCTTTTTGTGAGGGGGAACTTTTCCTGGGCTCTGATTCCTCTGGGGACCAGCAGGTGGGCTGCGACAGTGACCCTGGGTCTGAGTCTGGGGAGGATTCATGGTTCCCCGATGACATTGCTAATCTGTTGTCTCACATATTTGAAGAAGTATCCCTTTCCTGCTGCCCTGGTTAAGCGATGGTCGGGTCCCCCTGAGGTGGACGCTCCCGTTCTAGGGCTGTCCAACACCTCGGTCATGCCTTCCCCTGACACTACTACACTTCGGGACAGCGAGGACCGGCGTTTGGATCAGCTGTCCTGCCATGCTTTTGCATTTGTGGGGGCTGGGCTGCGTCCGGTCTGCGCAGCTGCCATTACAGCTATTGCCCTTAAAGTGGACCAACACCCAGGATTTTGACTGTCCTGGGTTTTGGTCCACTTCGGTGGACCAATCAGGGGTGCCCCGCTGTGTGAAACCCCCCAGAATGCACCGAAAACTCACCTCTGCCCGCTTCCACATGACCGCTGCAGCCACTCCCCGCCGGCGGACAAGCGAGAGGCAGAGCGCATCCGCCGCCGCCTCCCGCGCGTCCCTCTTACAGGGAGCGCACCCGCGCTGGCCATTCACAAACGGCCGGCGCGGGAGCGCGCCCTGCTAGAGGGACGCGCAGGAGGCGGCGGCGGACGCGCATGCACCGCTGGAACGTGGAAAAGGTAGGATTGTGGGCTTCCTGGGGGGTTATGCCCCGCGGGGAGGGATCTGATCGGCCCGGGAATCTTATAGATCCACTTTAAACAGCTCAGGTGTCTCCTTGATGGCGCTACAGCTGGTAGGAGGGGGGAGGATTATAGGGCCCTCTTGCTGTGCTCTGATTTTGTTGCCTTTGTCCTTACTGCCATGAATGATGCAGTACGGCTGAGCGGTAGGGCCTCTGCCCTTTTGGTGGCTATGCGCCGCTCTGTTTGGTTGCGTCAGTGGGCAGCTGACGCTGCTGCTAAGAAGGCTCTCACTGGGCTAACCTTTGCGGGGCTGCGGCTCTTTGGTGAGCGTCTGGATGTTCTAGCCAAGGATGGTAGGTTACCTCAACGTAGAAGGCAGCCCCGGCCCTTTAGGGGTCCTTATGCTTCCCTCCCCTCCTTTCGTGCTCCCAGAGGAGGCCGTGGCTCCCTCTTCTCGGGTAGCCGCAGGGATTCTTGGGGTCGTGGCAGATCCCGTGGTCATCCCGGTCTCTCCTGGGGTCCCAAGCCCAAACCTCCTCCCAAGCCCCCTCAGGCATGAGGAGGCGCCCTCACCCACCTGGGTGAGGGGACGGCTTTGGCTCTTTGCTCACATCTGGAGGCTCCACGTCTCAGACCGGTGGATTCAGGAGATAGTGTCCTCCAGTTACAAGATAGAGTTTGCAGCCTGGCCGCCCCCCAAGATTCCTCAGATCCCGGATGTCTCAAAACCCTCTGTCAGCTCAGGGTTTGCGTCTTGCGGTTCAACGTCTGTTGGAGTCAGGAGTCATTTGCCTGGTGCCTTCTCCGGAACAGGGTCAGGGGTTATACTCCAATCTTTTCACGGTTCCCAAAAAGGACAGGTCCTTGAGGCCCATCCTGGACTTGAAGGGTCTCAACAAGTTTATCAGGTTCAAGCACTTTTGCATGGAGACTCTACGCTCGGCTGTCAGTAGTACCCTTCGCCCGGGCGACTTCATGACCACCGTGGACATCAATGATGCCTATCTTCATGTGCCAATCTTTCCAGATCATCAGAGATTCCTGAGGTTTGCTCTAGAGGATCAGCATTACCAGTTTGTGGCTTTACCGTTCGGTATCACCTCGGCACCTCGGGTGTTCACCAAGGTGCTGGCGGGCGTGATGGCTCTGCTGCGGAACCAGGGCATTCGCATCCTCCCTTACCTGGACAACATTCTGATTGCTCTTCGTCAGGCCGAGAAAGATACTCAGGTGGTGACCTCCACTCTCCAGTCCTTCGGCTGGGTGATTAACTTTCCCCAGTCTTCACTGTCTCCGTCTTTGGTGAGGTCCTTTCTGGGCATGACTCTGGATACCTCTCAGGTCAAGGTATTCCTGCCTCAGCAGAAAGTGGAGGGCCTTCAGAAGCAGCTCGGGCTCTGCTCTTGTGTCCCCATCCCTCCATCCGACAGGGGATGCAGCTGGAGGGCCTGATGGTGTCCTGCTTCGAGGCGGTCCCCTTTGCTCAGTTTCACATGAGACCTCTTCAGTTGCACTTCTTGTCAGTTTGGGATCGGGACCCTGTGTCCCTGGATCAGGAATTTGCTCTGTCCCCCCTGGCCAGACAGTCCCGCTTGTGGTGGCTGGACTCAAGGAACCTTCTAGTGGGCAGGACCTTCTGCCCCAGTGCTGGGAAACTGTCACCACAGATTCCAGTCTGACCGGTTGGGGGGGCTTTTGGAAGTCTCTGCAGTTCCAGGGTCGGTGGGGCCCCCAGGAGGCCCATGCTCCCATCAATGTCCTGGAACTGATGGCGATCAGGTTGGTTCTTTCTCAACTGACCACACACCTTCGAGGTCGGGCTGTTCAGATCCGCTCGGACAACCAGACGGCGGTTGCTTACATCAATCATCAGGGAGGGACTCGGAGCAAGCGAGCCATCAAGGAAGTGTCCCTGATACTGTCTTGGGCAGAAGAGAATGTCCCTTGCATCTCGGCGGTCTACATTCCGAGGGTGGAGAACCAGGAGGCAGACTCCCTGAGCAGGGGGATGTCTCGGCTGGGGGAATGGTCCCTCAGCAACACTCCCTGTGTCTCCGCTGGTGTCAGCCGGATGTGGACCTGTTTGCGTCCCGCCACAATCACAAGCTTCCCAGATTTGTCTCCCTGTCGCAGGATCCTCTGGCCTTCGCCACGGATGCGCTAGCAATGCCTTGAATGGAGTTTCGGTTCCTGTATGTGTTCCCTCCCTTTCTTCCTCTGGGCAGGGTGCTGCGCAAGATAGCCCAGGAGGGGGTACCAGCCATTCTGGTGGCCCCCTGTTGGCCAAGAAGGGTGTGGTTCGCAGATGTCGTGCAGTTAGCAGTAGACCGGTACCTCTTGCCCAAGGATCCAGATCTTCTCACTCAGGGACAGCTGTGCCATCACAATTTACAAACGCTGGCTTTAACGGCCTGGCTGCTGAAACCTCCCATCTTGATGGATAAGGGGTTGCCAGCCTCTGTTGTTGATACTATGATTCGGGCTAGGAAGAAGTCCTTGTCCTTTATCTACTACAGGGTCTGGCATGCTTACATTGCCTGGTGTGAGTCCAAATCTCTTCCTTGTCGGGTGTTTTCTATCCCCAGGATTCTGGAATTTTTGCAACGTGGTTTTGAATCGGGCCTTCAACTTAGTACCCTCAAGGGACAGGTGTCAGCTCTGGCAATTTTTTTCCAAAGATCCTTTGCCAATCACTGGTTGATTAAGACTTAAGGGAGTTACTCATGTGCGTCCGCCACGTAAGCCTATGCTACCGGTTTGGGACTTAAATCTGGTGTTGTCTGCTATACAGGGTCCTCCCTTTGAGCCTATTTGTGGGGCTGTGTTGCCCATTCTGACTCTTAAGGTGGCCTTTTTGGTGGCTATTACTTCGGTCAGGCGAGTTTCTGAGCTGGCGGATAAGGTGGTGTTTCAGCTCAAGCCGGATTTCTTGCCTAAGGTTGTGTCTGCTTTTCATCCCAATCAGGACATTGTTTTGCCTTCTTTGTGTCCTAACCCTGCTAATTCCAAGGAGCGGACCCTTCATTCTCTGGACATTGTCCGGGCCCTGAAGTTTTATTTGGTTGCTACTGAGCCTTTCAGGAAATCTGATGCTCTTTTTGTTCTTCCTGCTGGACCTAGGAAGGGTTTGCTTCCGGCTAAATCCACTATCGGCAAGTGGATCTGTCAGGCGGTGGTTCAGGCCTATTCTGCTAAGGGGAAGGTTCCTCCCTTCCAGATTACTGCTCATTCCACTCGTGCTATTGGTGCGTCTTGGGCTTTTCAGCACCAAGCTTCTGTTGAACAAGTTTGTAAGGCCGCAACTTGGTCTTCTGTTCATACCTTTTCCAAGTTTTACAAGGCTGATGTTAAGGCCTCAGGTGATGCTGCTTTTGGCCGCAAGGTACTTCAGGCGGTAGTGGTTTAAACTACCTGCTGTTACCTTTTGGGGATCCCACCCTACCTTACGGACACTGCTATTGGATGTCCCATACGTAAGGACTTCTTAAAGCAGGCCGTGCCATGCAATAGGAAAAAGACAATTCTGTGAGTACTCACCTGTAGAATTGCTTTTACTATGCATGGCACGGCCTGCTTCACCCCACCCTTGTCATTGTTATTCTTGGTTGCCTCTTTATGGTGATTGTTCCAAAATTGGTTGGGGTTGTTACTTCCTTTTACCTTTATTATCTCCCGGCTTCTTGAATAACTGCTTGTCAACGCTGGAGAGTTCTACTGGTGATCCGGTTTTATAGGGTGCCGGGAGGAGCCATAACTCTTCTGCAGTACACTGCGCCACCTTGTGGCGGAATATCCCATACGTAAGGACTTCTTGAAGCAGGCCGTGCCATGCATAGTAAAAGCAATTCTACAGGGGAGTACTCAGAGAAATTTTTTTTCTGTCGCCTGCATCCCTGGCCTCCCTGCACCTGAGGGGCTCTCCTGTGCCCAGCCATTCAGACAGGTTGAGGATGGGGGAGACCGGGGATGCGGCTGTTCCCTTTTTTTTATGGCAATGCTCTGTTCCAAACAAAGCTGAATGTTGTGCATTAAAGCGACACAAAAACCCTTCTAGTCCACCCCCACCCGTCTGTGTACCACCAATGTTGCGGTGGTGGCCCTGTTTGAGAAGAGAAAGTCCACCACTGTGGCCACACCCAACAGGCATTTTTGAGATCACCGATTGGCCGCATTGCCAGTTTTCTTCTAGTCGCTTCCACCCCCCAGCCTATCTGAATGGTTGGGTGCGGGAGCGTGCTTCAGCTACAGGGATGCAGCAGAAGGGCTGTGGGAGTTGCTAGGAATGGCGAGTTTACCAGTGACCCTGGTGGATTTACATAGTGAGGCATCCTGATTCTGGATGCCTCAGGGAAAGGCCTTGTAGTCCCCCCTTTTTTTTTTTTTTTCAAGGCTCTTTAATGTGCCTGACTTACAGAACCAATTGATTGCTGCTCATGCACCATAGGACCATCTGGAGGGTACGTTTTTAGGGTGATCTGGGGGTGTTCATACAGCAGTCATCCGCAATCAGGTTGTCCCAGGGACAAGGACCCAACACCTAGGATCATGCAAATCCTGAATTTTGGTCCACTTTATTAACATTCCCTGCAGCGGTGCTGTGCTTCCTCCTTGATCTAGCTTTGGGACACTAGTTGGAGGAGGGGAATTTAAATTTAAAGCATAACAAGGGGCCTGCCACTGGCTTTCCCTAGGGGGCATCCTGATTTGGGGTTATGTGAAACCACCCAGGTTACCGGTAATCTCCTACCTTTCCCTGGTCTAACGGTGCATGTTCGGGCTCTTGTCCAGTGATGGCCGGGAGCGCGCACAAGGCTGCGGGATGTGGCCCTATTAGTCAGTGAGAGCCATTTGCCAATAGAGGTAAACATAGCAAATGTGCCATTGGAATGCGAAAGAGGGGAGTTTTTTTGAGGTTTTCTGGGGGTTTCACACAGTGGGGCATCCCAAATTGGGGTCAAAGTTTGCCGTCCACGTCCTATAATATCAAAATGTATTAAGTCCAGTTAAACACACCAAACACGAAGGCCTCGATTCAATAAAGGTAGAAAAAAATTCTCATGGTAGTAAAAGATTTAATTCATGAGAAAAAAGCCTGAGAATTTCACTGTTGTTGAATCACCAGCTAAGAAAGCAATGAAAGTCAATGGCACTTTTTTACTCCTAAGAAAAGTAGAGAACTGTTTACTCCTTTCTACACTGTAGTAAAAGCTGCCATTGACTTTCATTGTCTTTTTATCTAGTGATTCAGTAACCGTGAAATACTCAGGCTTTTTTCTCATGAATTGAATTTTTTTACTACCATGAGAATTTTTTTCTACCTTTATTGAATCGAGGCCTAAGTTACAAATGTAAAAACAGCAGTTCCAGTCAAATCTGAATGCCCTGGAGAAAGTCAAATTCCCAGGTTTTGTTCAGCTTTAAGGTGCTGTTGGGGCCAATAAGCCAGTGTGGTGTTCTGCCCTGGTACTGAGCTGCCCCAGTGTCCACATAAAGTCTCTGGTGATAGCGCTAAAGAGTACCTGAAGTCACTAATTGTGTTGGGCCCATCCCACCCCTTGCAGCTGGGTATGATTAGAGTGTTAAAGGAAGTGTCCAGGCAACTGAAAAAACAAACAAACTTCATTTTCTCCCCACAGTTGATTAGTTGTAGTCCCAAGATCAAGTCCTGCAGTGTGCAGTCCGGTTCTCTATTCATAACCTACCTCCGGGGATCCCCCCACTGCTAGTCAGTGACTGTAGCAGTCCACATCATTCATTGCAATGATGGGGCCTGACACACGCCTCCATTACAGGTTTCTAGACTCTCCCTGGGGACCAGTTTTCCATGGAGTAGGTCTTCAGCCTATAAGACTAGGGACGGCAGTCTCTATGAAGGCTTCCGGATTTGGGATTACCTGCCATCAGTACCCCCCTCCGTTCACCCAAAATAATACCTCCAAGGGTGATCGTGGTGCATGTGCAGTCCCAACATCATCCCTTTGGGGGATGCCAAGCCTATGTGGACGGCTGGTGCGTGTATACACGGATGGAGTAGAGTGGCCGATGGGATGCTTGCCAATCTCCATTCAGCATTCTTTGCCGCTCACTGAATGGAGGAGAGCCGCACATGGGATGAGCAGAACAGGAGAGTCTGGTGGTTTCACACAGTGGGGCATCCCTAATTCGTGACGATAAGCAAATCCGGGGAAAGTCGACTGTGGGACACCAGGGCGCCATGGGAGTTTGGGTTCTTTAGCTTGATTTAAAAGTAGGCATCCCCATCTGCTCAGAGGCATCCCAAACCGGGGTGAGCCTTAAAGCGGACCTTCATTCTGAATAAGAGAATATCTTATATGTTTCCCCCACCCTGTACATACAGATTGCTCACATAAAAAAAACATCCTACCTGCATCTATTGCATGCTATGAGCCTTTAAACATCCAAGATGGCGGCTCATGGAGCATCAGGCAGCCTGTAAACAGGAAGTGACTGTGTCGCTTTGCATTCTGGGATTTGTGCCCTTTCCTTGACCCCAGCTCTGCTCTGTCTGTGCAAAGCACAGCTATAACCCTGCAACCTGCACTTTATCCTGCTCTCTTCTCCTCAGTATGTGTGATGCTTCTGAGGCAAGATGGCGGCGCCCGTATCCTAGAGTCCTGAACAGAGTTGCAGCCCAGTGGGGGAAAGAATATTAAGTGACTAAAAAGTTAAAAATTTTAGATGCTGGGGAATATTTTTTTTTTTTAAGGGTTTTGGCTTTTCATGAAATTATGCTGATGGTCCGGTTTAAAAGGGACATACAGTGATTTTTAAATTTTGGTCTGCTTTAAATGAGCTGGATCCCCAACAAACTTGTTGCTCCCTCTTGCTGGAAGATGGAAGAATCAGGAGTGACAGATGTGTGAATGTACTATTCTGCTTTTACATGGGAGGACTGCTGAAATCTGTCATGGCTCCTAATCCACACTGTGCTCGAATAACCTCTTATATCTACCGCCTTTACCCATCATTCAATGCTTTGGGCTGATATACGAGTGGTTAATGCCACTGTTCCCTGCGATCTAGCTCTGGGGACAGACAGGCAGTCAGAGGTGAGCAGTCCTCCCCTGTAAAAGTGGAGTGCTTTCTTATACACAGTGGGGCAATACAACAAGCGAGGCAGAAATTGATGTTATTATTATTATTCTAAGCATACAGCCCGTCCTGCTCCAGATATAGTAATAACATGTGGGTAATCCTCCGCCTCCGGCGCGGTGCACTGCAGACATGTAGAAAACAAGCTCCTCCCGGCCCTACATATAACGAGGGACCTCCCACAAATCCCCAGATTTCTCTGCAGTGCTGGAACTGCGAAGACATGAGATATCACGCTCTCGCAGGCGAGCGGGGCTTACAGCCCGAGGCCCTGCGGGACTATTTCCACCCGTCCTCTTCTCTGAAAATATGCCTCCCAGCCTGGGCTGTGTTGGTCGGGTGAAGGTAGGCAGCACCTTGGTGCTTAACGGAGCCACGCTCCACCGCAATCCCCCACCATAGGGTAGGCGGTTTAGGCCAATGGTGAGCCTCTTGTGGATGCCCCTCCCGCATTTTTGCCCCTACCCCGAGTAGCGCTGGACCCTGTGTGAGGGTCGCCATCCTTCCTCATTTCCCCATCTAGTAGGGGGAAAAGAAAGGGGGGGGGGTTATGTGTGTGACGGTCCCAGTGTACCAGTATGTCATGCTTATGGCCTTATTCTGCCCTTTATTAACCGAGATGTCAGAGCCGCGCTGCTTGCTCCTTGCTCCGTTTTCTTCGGCCGCCGCCGTATGCTTGTATGTAGTTTGCTACGTCGTCTAGATGCTGTGGTTCCATCATTTTATTGGATGAAACGGTTCTCTTCGAATCCATAAGCGTGTGGTTGTATCCTTTCTTTTACTTTTTACCTCAGAGCTTTGCGCTCTTTGGAGTGGGTGGGGCCCTGGTTCGGCGCGCTCCGCGTCACGGCAGAGCATATAGCTCGCCCTTCGAGGTTCGCTGGGCGCCATTTTGCTGAGCTTCGCTCACGTGGTGGCGGTCTCCTCCTCTCCACTTGATCTCTAAGTGCCCTCACGGGCGACTCCCCTTTTTTATATGTTCTGTCCAACTGCGCATGGCCCTGACATCTCTTTCCCATTTATGTCTTTCAGACGCTGAGCACCGGTGGCTTTTCCCGGCCTCATATATAATATATATATATATTAATACAAGGATTTATCGGGCCCTACTACAGATCTCCCACATTGATCAGCGGGTCGTTGGGGCATCCAGGGTTGCTTATAGCATAAATCCCTATGGGCATACTGTGTATTGACAATCACCATATGGAGGCATCTCAGGATTGTGTTACCGGGGTCCCGTTGGGACAGGACCGGCTGTGTGTAGCGTGTGGTCTCCCCCATGCTGATGCTGACGGGGCACGGGTCTGTGCGCCATGTGCCGAACAGACGCTGGACCTGCGAGCGGCGCCTGCGGTTGCACCTCGCTCCCTCTCTCCCCTTTCCTCTTGCCTAAATCTCACTCCCGTTGAGTCATGTACAAGCGGGGAGTTACAATTAGACGTCTCTTCTAGACGACCGGGCATGTGGGTCCTGACAGACATCGGCCCTGGACTCCCCCGGCTTCGGCCTGTGCTATGGGCTCGGAGGAGTCCTCTTCTCTGTGTGATAGTGCTCCTTCTGAAGATGGAGACCTGTTCTCTGATCCGGGGTCCTCTGTTGAGAGGCAGAGGTGTCAGGATAAAGCTGGTCAGGATGACTGGGACCAGCTTGACGTCGGTGGTATGTTGCTCAAGATTTTTGAGGCCCTATCTATTTCGCCCCCGGGTGCGGTCCCCAGACCGAGAGGGGAGCGCTTCCATACGGCGCCTGCGCGCTTGGAATTTCTCGAGCAGGCCCACTTTCATGCTCTTGTACTTAAGGAATGGGATTGCCCCATTAAACTTCAAGGGGCCCCAGAGGATTGGGTTTGGAAATACCCCTTTCCCCCAGAAATGGTTGATTGTTGGGCTTCGTCTCCAGTGGTAGACGCCCCGATTATTGGGGTTCCTAACCCCCCCCTTCCTTACAGCTCCGGCCTACAGCACCCTGCGGGACGCCGAGGACCAGCGCATTGATAGGCTGGCTTCCCATGCCTTTGCTTGTGCAGGATCGGCGCTACGCCCTGTCTGTGCCGCGGCCATTATGAGGGTCCTAGCGGCCACTGCAGTAAGTAAGATGCTTGAGCATCAACCTGAAGATTTACCCTGGGAGGTGTTTAACGCACTCTCCAGCTGCGACATTTTTGTTAAATTTATCCTCTTAGCTCTGGATGACACCATCAAAATGTGTGCAAGGACCTCAGCCCAAATGATAGCTATTCGCCGCCTGCTCTGGCTGCGACAGTGGGGGGCAGACGATGACGCTAAAAGGACTCTGACGGGGCTCCCCTTTAGAGGGCATCGCCTGTTTGGGGCCCGTCATGGACCTATTCGGGAAGAGGACAATTCTCCCAATCAGGAGCGGCCGTCCAGGCCCCCTCGGAGCAAGGATACCCCTCCACCTCCATACCATAGTGTTAAGCAGGAACCAGGGACGCCCTTTGCGGGGTCTGGTTCAGTCTCCTGCCCAGGGAGTGGCAGACAACGCCCGGGACCTTCCGGCCGGGCCAAGTCTAAATCCTTCATCGAAACCCCACAAGCATGATGGGGCGCCCTCACCCGCTTGGATGAGGGGATGGCCACAGCACTTTGCTCCTATCGGGAGGCTTCTTGCCTCGTTCTGGTGGAGTTGGGAGGTAGTTCCTCCGGATGTGGGACAATGTTTGCTGGGTGTCCGTCCCTGAGTCGGTCAGGGGGCCTCCGGTCCCCTGTTTTTCTTCATGTGTGGGTGCAGGCCTTCCTTGGTCTGCTAGGCCTGGGCTCCTTGGCTGGACGCCCTTAACGGATAGAGGCAGAGGCCTCTACACCAGTTCGCCCCCCATTCCCCCTGAGGATGAGGGGGTTGCCCATTCTAACCCTTCTTGGGTTCGGCAATCTATAGGCATTCAGGCTTGATCCGAGTTGGACCGTCGGCACCCTATTAACCGCGGGGCCTATGGCCGTCCGTGGATTGTTAAGATGCTTAATTGGGCTCCCAGGTGTCTTTGGACACTGTGGCCTTTACAGCTTGGTGTTGGTAGTCTTCACTGCTGATTGTGGCCGGGTTACTGGGCCCCTCTCACACTCCTAGTCTTTCGCTAGCTCGGTTTGGAAGTGATGTCTTGGACGAGACCAAGGGGCAGCCACAAAGGGTCCCTTTGGGTTCCTTTATATCTCCCGAGAGGGAGTTGTTTGGATAGGCTTAGTGGCCTCAGATCCTACCTTTTTTGTTCCATCCTCTAGTTTCCTAGGATGGCATTGGAATTGGGTCGGCTAGCGCCCCCTTTTTTGGCTTGGCGTTTAAGGCTTTTCTGGGGCAAGGTCTCTGACCTTATATTGCTTTCTCCTTACTGTCACCTGGCAGTATTACTCCTGGGATGGCCGTTGGTGGCTGTGCAGATGACGTCCCTTATTCTCAGTGCCCTTAGGTTCTGCAGCACCTTAGGTTGTTATTCTGGACAGGGGTCCAGCAGTGTGGACCTAGGTCTGTGCACCTTCCTCCTAGTCGAGGCGGCTGAGCTTCTGAGAGTTATTTAAAAAAAAAAAAAAAAAAAAAAAGAGCCCCTCGGGGGGGGGGGGGGGGCATTCCCTCCTTTCTTGCTGCTCACCTGTTGGTGGTCACCTTGGGTACCAAATCGTGCAGGTTGACTGGGGGGGGGGGGCTTGTTGCTTCTGAAACCCCCAGTGGTTCCTAGGTAGGCCTCTAAAAAAGGGGGTCCATTTACCTATTGTATTGTTGCCACAGCGAGCCTTCAGCAGGCTCTATCTTGCTGGATTTCTCCGTTTCAGGGCTTATACATTTGGGGATTCGTGGCCTGTCCCCTTCTTCCTGGTAAAGTCTCAGGACTAGTGGTTACTTCCAGGAAGGCTCTGATTCTGATCTATGTGGGAATTAACATCCCTTGCCTTTTATCGCTTTAGTCTCTGATGGATGCCCTCCTTTGGTAGGAGGTAATCTATTGGCCCTCTGAGTTCCTACTGGTATGGACCTGTTGGGCTCTGTCACTATTTCAGGGGCTCTGCTCTTTAGTATTGGCCTAGATTGGCCTAACCTTGTCTTTGGGGCCTAGTAGGCTCTGGCTGGACATTATACTTGATATGGCTTATTTTCTTTGCCCTGCCAGGCAGGGGGAGCAGTCATGCCGGGGGCCTGGGTTGCCCAGGGGGGTGTCGTCCGCGGAGGCTCCTGCTGAGGACGGTGGGCCTGTACCCTCTCTCACGTGGTTTGTTCCGCATAGTCAGGCTCTTTTTCCATTTCGCCCCTATCTTTAGGGTCTAATTGGCCTAAGACCAGTTTGGTTCCTCGCTAGAGATGGCATATCTCTGGGTGTCTTGTTTCCAGGAGAGCTAGGAGTTAGCTTCCTCCTCTTCCTCTTCTTCTATTCCTGCCTTCTATCTTAGGGTATTTGTACCTGTATTGCTTGGCGGGGTCTAGCTCTCTCCCCTGTTGGAAGTTCTCTGCTTCCGGGGTTCTTGACTTATTACAGCATGGTTGGTGTTTGCTCCCCAACTTAGTTCTGTGAAGGTTCAGGGCTAGCCCTGTTGGTCTACTACACAGGTATATTCCATCCTTCTGTGTTGAGCATTCATCAGGGTTTGCTCAGGTACACTCCTTGAGGAATTCTGGCCTCCCCTAAGGGGTTTACTTAATCTGACGCCCTGCTAAGGGTTGCCTTGGCTTTTATTCAGGTTCTTCTGACCTGTTCTTTAAACCATATCGCTCTTCTGGGGCGGTTGCTCCAGTCATAAAGGGGCCATAAGGGATGACTCTGTTATCGGTTATGGTCAGTATGTGTATATAATATATATATATATATATATATATATATATATATATATATATATATATATATTGTTTACATATCTGTTCTCCATGAAAGGGGGATGATCTGCACTACGCCGAGTTCGGCTTCAGGTGGTGGTTTTGATTCTTCCTTATTCCGGATCCTCCGGTAGGGGCTACTATCTTGATATACTTTGAGCTAAGGGGATCTGTCTTCCCCTTCCAGGTGTTGGAGATTCCTGGTCCGTCTTTTGTCCCTGGCAGGGACTATTCTCTTGGGGCTTATGGGTCTCCATCCTTAGTATTGGATCTGATTGCCTCCACGGGTATAGGTGCCCTCGGATAGGCGTCGCTTGGTTGGTTTTTCCTTCTGAGCCTAGAGTAAACTTTTCGGCTCGTGCTGAGTGTTGTTCTTTTCAGGATTCCTGCAGGTCTCGCTTGAGACCAGGGTTCATATTCCCCGCTGGGGAGACCTCTAAGGTTGCCACGGCTACTCTCCTTGCATGAGCATGGTTAGGCCTTTTCTTTGGGCTGTTCTTTTAAGGGAAGATTACTCTTCTTCTCGGTTGTTTTGCCTTCTTAATACTTGTGCTTGGCCTGGGCCTTTCAGCACTAACTTTGGTTGAGCATGCTGGCTTGTCCGCTGCTTGTGTTCAGTTCTCCCTTTTACAGGTTCAAAGGTTGAGGTTAGAGCCTTGCTCTCGTTGCTCTTGGTAGCATGGTTGCGGGTGACCGCGCTTTACTGTTGGCTGTGCCCTTTTTCACGGGGATCCCACCCTACTTATGGACACTGCTATTGGATGTCCCACATGTTATTACTATATCTGGAGCAGGACGTGCTGTATGCTTAGAATAATACAATTCTGTGAAGTACTCACCTGTAGAATTGGTATTATACGCATACAGCACGTCCTGCTCCACCCCACCCTGGTTTCACTTGTTCTGGATCCCCTGTATGGTGATTATTATCATTGACATTATTGCCTGTTTCTGGGTGGCTGGTTCCTCCTGGTTTCTCCTTCTCACTGCTTTTCAATGCTGGGGATTTGTGGGAGGTCCCTCGGTATACGTAGGGCCGGGAGGAGCTTGTTTTCTACATGTCTGCAGTGTACCACGCTGGAGGGGGAGGATTACCCACATGTTACTACTATATCTGGAGCAGGACGTGCTGTATGCGTATAATACCAATTCTACAGGTGAGTACTTCACAGAATTGTATTATTGTTTATTTATATAGCGCCATCATCTTCCGTAGCACTTTACAAGGTATGATTACAGACACGGTAATAAAACATATAGTACAGGGAACAATACAAAACTAGATGCCACAAGGTTCAAACCAGATGGTGTGAGCACAGGAGACAATAGGAAGGAGAGCCCTGCCCTTGGAAGCTTACAGTTTAATGGATGGGATGTGACATATAAATGATCCCTCCTCTCGCTATCCAGTGTGTTTACATGGATTTTCGATTTTATTTTTTAGATGTGAGTGTTTTGGATTTGACCCTTGCAGGGCAGGGGCGCGTGCTGTGCTGTCAGTCGGCTGTTTGTCACAGTCGCCCTTTTTCTTTTCCTTTATTTTCACTTTCTATTTGTGTCAGTAGTGGTTGCATGTCATTCGTTTGTAAATGGCGTGCCGGAATTCCTGGAACGTTCCAGCCTCTCTCTCTCTAGCTCTTAAAGTGGACCAACACCCAGGGGGGATCAGCCCGGGAATCTATAAGATTCCCGGGCCGATCAGATCCCTCCCTGCGGGGCATCCGAAATTAGGATGCCCAGCTGTGTGAAACTGGCCAGGACGCACAGAAACCTTACCTTAAACCCCTTCCAACGGCGCATGCGCGAGTCACGGCCGCATCTCGCGCTTCTCTCTAGCAGGGGGCGCGCTCCCTGTTAGAGGGAAGCGCGAGATGCGGCCTCCAGCATGCTCAGAGCCGCTGTGGTTGTCCGTCGCTTGTCCGTACATACCACAACGGCTCTGAGCGCTCTGATTGGACGAGCGCTCGCGTAGGAGCGGGGGGAGGTGAGTTTTTTAGGGTGATCTGGGGGGTTTCATGCAGCAGGGCACCCCCGATTGGGGTGCCCCGCGGAAGTGACTAAAACCCAGGATAGTGAAAATCCTGGGTGTTGGTCCACTTTAAAGGGACAGTCCAGTCTAAGCAAGTGTTGAGGTTTCATGGGAGCAGCCGTGAGGGGATAACAGAGGCTGCTGCCCTATAGACTTCTATTGAGAGGCGAGGATCTCAATAGAAGGCAATGGGGCAGCAGCCACAGGTCATCCAATCATGGCTACTCCCATGAACCACAAGGGATATTTAGAATGGACTGTCCCTTTTTAAAGAGACACTAAAGTCACCAACACCGCTGACGCTAGGGGAGGGAAGAGGAAGGAGGTCACCATTTGTGTGTCTCTAAAGCAGACCAAACCTAGGTTTTGGCCAACTTTGATCCTTACCTATGTCTCCACCCCCATCCTATCGAATGTAAGCTCGCAAGGGCAGGGCTCTCCTTCCTATTGTCTTCTGTGCTCACAACACCTGTTTGAACCTCGCGGCATCTAGTATTCTAAGTGTGCCATACACTCCACTTCGGTCTTCATGACATCTGGGTAATCTCCAGTAGAGGGCGAACTTCTGCAGAGATGAATATGCAAAAATAGAAAGCCCCTCCCGGTCCATATATACCTGGGACCTCCCACCAATTCCCCAGTTCCTTCTCTGCAGGGAAGGCGACAAGACAGAAGATGAAGATTTCTTTACTTACAAGCTGCTCGCGCCCGGCAGTCTTTTGTCCCTATTACTGCCAGGACCCTTCTAAATTGCCCCTATATTGAGCCTCCCAGCTTATACTGCGGATCCTGGTGTAGGTAGGAGCACCCTACGGGTGCAGTAGGAGCACTGCTCCACCATGAGACCTCACTATGGGGTAGGCGGTTATCCAGGTTTCTTGGTGATCCTGGTGTGGGATGCCCCGTCCCTCTAAGCTTATGGCTGGCTTCTTGCAGGGTTCCCCCCCTTCCGGGTCCCTTATTCCCCTCCAGGAAGGGGGGGGGGGGTTGCCTGGCCGTTATTTCGTTTTCCCAGCTTATGTCCCTGTGTGTGTTGGTGTGTTTTACTGTGTGTGTGTGTGTGTAAGTGACCTACAGGGAGTGCCTTTATTGGCATAACAGGGCTAGTGGCAGCCTGGGGGAGCTTCTCCCCCTTCAGGCTGCGTTCGGGAAGGGGGCGGGGCCGGGCTATCGACGCGGCCTCGGTAGCATCGCCCCCTTCTTTGGCGCGGCCGCGGTAGCCCCGCCCCCTTCTTTGGCGCGATTCCTGTGCTCGTTTCTAGGGGTCTGCATTGCTGGGAGGGGGGCGTGGCCTCGGCAAGCGCGCGTTCTGCGCTGGCCCGCCCTCCCCCTGCTCTCCCTTCCTGCATGAGGCTTCGTGGGGGCCATCTTCTATAAGCAGGGCGCATAGCAGATCGGTGTGGTAAGGGCCCGATGGCCACTTCCGTAGCTTGTGTGTGGGGGCTCCTCTGTAGTGGGGGCCCGCACTGGTCGCGAGCATGTGTGTGTGTGTTTTTCACAATGTCTGGCTGGGATATAGTTAACATATATATATATATATATGTATGTATGTATGTATGTATGTATGTATGTATGTATGTGTATATATATATATATATGTGTATATATATATATATATATGTATATATATATATATATGTATATATATGTATATATATATATGTATATATATATATGTATATATATATATATATATATATATATATATATATATATATATATATATATATATATATATATATATATATATATATATATATATATAGTGTGGCTGCAAGATCAAATGCTGTGGTCTTTTATACTGTAAGGTTATTGCCATTTTTACTCAGCACTGCACTTATGTTGCCTGTTTTGTGTGTTACAGATTGCCCTGTATATGTGCATATTAAGGGGTCCCTCCTGGCCCTGGGGTCCCTAGTGTAAAATTGTCCACCTAAAATCCTCCCACCGTGACTTTAAAGGGGCATCCCGGGTTGCTTATGCGTAATTTCCCTGCGGTCTTGCGACTGACCACAAAAATTCACCATATGGAGGCTCCGCAGGATACTGGGCTCGGGATCCCTCTGGGACAATCTGGGCCGGGTGTGGGGTATCCCTTACGGGGGAGAATGTGCTGATCTGTATACCATGCGCACAAAAGGCCATAACACGGCAGTCTGGTACCCAGCCTTCTGGGTCGGCTCCTCCCGCTTCATCGCCTTCCCCTCCCCACCTTATCCGTACCCCAAGTGACATTGGTACCAGTGGGGAGTCGCTTTCTGATGTTTGGGCTAGGTTGGCCAGCATCGAGAAATTTATTGCTAGCACTGTGGGCAAGAAGGCCCAGGCTAAAAAGAGACATTTGTCGTTGGCCCAGCCGCTGTGGGATGTTGACGACGATTCCGCTGATTTGACAGATTATTCCCCGTAAGAGGAGGGGGAACTGTATCAGGAAACAGAGGCTGACTAGGTTCAGCCTGGGAAGGCCAATGTCGAGCAGGCGCTGGGGGATGCCGTAGATACGGCCACTGTTGTGTCACATTTATTGGAGGTGTTGGATATTGAACCGCCTGAGGCGCCCCCTCTCAAGAAGGGGGAATTTTTGGGGGCCTGCAAGCCCCGTCTGGAATTCCCTACCCAGGGTCATTTTGATGCGCTGATCCTTAGAGAATGGGAGAGGCCCAGTCGGCTCCCTGGTGTGCCTCAGGGATGGGATAAGAAGTATCCTTTTCCGGTGGAGGCGGTTAAGCACTGGCCTTCTTCCCCTGAGGTTGACGCGCCAGTTTTAGGCTTGACCAACTCTTCTGTGCTGAACACCCCTGACGCCACTTCCCTAAAGGATGGCGAGGATAAGCGCCTTGATCAGATGGCGTGCCACGCATTTGCCAACGTGGGCTCGGCCCTGCGGCCTGTTAGTGCATCTGCCCTGGTGTTGCTTGCTACTAGGTCTCTTATCAGGGACTGGCTGAATAACGCTCAGTTTGATCCAGCTGGTGCTGAGTTTGCTATCCTTAAAAAATGCGAATTGTTCATGGATTTTGTCATGGCTGCGATGGAAGATTCTATTGTCGTGTGCAGTAAGACTTCAGACTTACTGGTGGCTATGCGCAGAATGGTCTGGCTCCGCCAGTGGAGAGCCGACTTTTGGGCCAAGAAGTCGCTCACAGCTCTTCCCTTCTTGGGTTTGCGGCTGTTTGGAGATAAATTGGATGCTGTTGCTAAAGGTAAGTTGCCTCAGCGGAGGAAACAGCGCCGCCCCTTTCGGGAGGGCGGCTCGTTCACTCCTTCCTTTCGAGGGGTTTGGCCTTCTCGGGTGTCAGGGGCTCGTCCTGGAACAGAGGCAGAGGTCGGGCTCGTACCGTGCCTGCCTGGGGTTCCAAGCCCAAGCCGGCTGTTAAACCGGCTCAGCATTGAAGGGGCGCCCTCTCCCGCAAGGGTGGGGGAACGGCTGCGGCTCTTCTTCCAGGTCTGGGCCCGGGAGGTGACAGACAATTGGATCTTGGAAGTGGTCTCCTGGGTACAAACTGGAGTTCGAGTACTGACCGCCCCCAAGATTCTTAAGGTCTCGGGTGCCCTCGGACCCTCAGGCTGCACAGGGGCTCCTGTTAGCAGTAAGAAACCTTCTGGACATGGGGGTTATATGTCCGGTGCCTCTGTCGGAGAGAGGCAGGGGCTACTACTCCAACCTTTTCACGGTTCCCAAAAAGGAGGGTTCGGTGAGACCCATTCTAGATCTCAAGGTTCTCAACAGGTTTATCAGAGCCAAAAAGTTCCGCATGGAGACTCTGCGCTCGGCTATCAATTCCCTTCGCCAAGGGGATTTTATGACATCCATAGACATCAAGGATGCGTATCTGCATGTTCCGATTTTTCAGGCACATCAGAGATTCCTCCGGTTTGCGGTGGAGGTTCAACATTATCAGTTTGTAGCTCTTCCCTTCAGTCTGACCTCGGCACCGAGGGTCTTCACCAAGGTCTTGGCGGGCATAATGGCTCTGCTCAGATCTCAGGGCATTCGCATTGTGCCTTATCTGGACGATCTGTTGATATCAGCTTCTTCCCTCCATCAGGCGGAGCTGGACACCCACCAGGTGGTGTCGACCCTGGAAAGGTTCGGGTGGGTGATCAACCGCACCAAGTCATCTCTTTCCCCGTCTCGTGTGATTTCATTTCTGGGCATGAATCTGGATACCATTCGGGCCAGAGTGTTTCTGCCCCAGACCAAGGTGCAGGGGATTCAGGGCCTGATCCGCCTTCTTCTGGCCAGTCCTTGTCCCTCTATCCGACAGGGGATGAAACTGGTGGGTTTGATGGTATCCTCCTTCGAGGCGGTGCCGTTTGCACAGTTTCACATGAGATCTCTTCAACTTCACCTATTGACGTATTGGGACAGGTGCCCACAGTCATTGGATCAACCTTTCAGGATGTCTCCCAGGGTTCAGCAGTCCTTTCGGTGGTGGCTGAACTCGAGCAATCTGGTGAAGGGCACATCCTTTCTGGTCCCTTGTTGGGAGACGGTTACCATGGATGTCAGCCTGTCGGGCTGGGGAGGTTATTGGAAGAGTCATCAGTTCAGCGAGGTGTGGGGTCCCCAAGAGGCTCACACCCCCATCAATGTCTTGGAGCTCAGAGCCATTCGACTGGTTCTGGCTCGGCTGACCCCACTTTTACAGTGTCTTCCGGTTCAGGTTCGTTCGGACAACCGAACGGCAGTAGCTTACATAAATCACCAAGGAGGGACTCGCAGCAGGAGTGCCCTCAGGGAAGTCTCTCTGATCCTGCACTGGGTGGAGAGCAATGTTCCTTGCATTTCGGCAGTCTACATTCCGGGAGTGGAGAACACGGAGGCGGATTCCCTGAGCAGGGATCCTCTCGCCACAGAGAGTGGTCTCTCAATCCCCAGGTTTTTCTGGATCTTTGCCGCAAGTGGGGGACTCCGGAGGTGGATCTCTTTGCCTCGAGGCACAATCACAAACTTCCGGCCTTTCTCTTCTCAGGATCCTCTGTCTCTGGCAGTGGATGCCTTGTCACTGGCTTGGAAGGAGTTGGGGTTTCTGTACCTGTTTCCACCCGTCTCCATGCTGGGCAAGGTAGTTCGCAAACTGGTTCTAGAAGGGGCACCAGCGATTCTGGTGGCTCCAAGGTGGCCAAGAAGGGTTTGGTACGCAGACGTGGTAAGGATGGCCGTAGACCAGTACCGGCTTCCCTTGTTGCCGGACCTGCTATCTCAGGGTCATCTACTTTACCCCAATTTACAAACGCTGGCTTTGACGGCTTGGCTGCTGAAACCTTTATCTTGAAGGAGGAAGGTTTGTCTGAGGCTGTTGTTCAGACCCTGATTAGGGCTAGGAAGCGGTCCTCTTCTGGCATTTACTATTGGACTTGGAGGTCCTATATTGATTGGTGTGAGGCTAGGGCCTTGCCTCGCAGGGTTTTTTCTATTCCCAGGAGTTTCTTCAGCATAATCTGGATCTTTGGTTCCAGCTTAGTACTTTGAAAGGACAGGTTTCTGCTCTGTCGGTTTTCTTCCAGAAGTCTTTTGCTTTACACCCGCTGGTTAAGACCTTTTTCCAAGGGGTGGCGCATGTGCAGCCACCTTAGAAGGCTGTAGTTCCTGTTTGGGATTTGAATTTGGTTCTTTCAGCTCTGCAGGGTCCTCCTTTTGAGCCGTTACAGGATATTGCTCTTTCGGTTCTTACTCAGAAGGTTGCTTTCTTGGTGGCTATTACTCAGAAGGTTGCTTTCTGAGTTGGCGGCCCTGTCGATTCTGGCCACTTACTTTGAGAGACACCAGGATAAGGTGGTTTTTCGTTTTAAGCCAGATTTCCTTCCTAAGGTGGTGTCTGCTTTCCACCTCAATCAGGATATTGTTCTCCCTTCCTTGTGTCCTAAGCCTAACAATGACAAGGAGAGGGTTCTGCACAATTTGGATGTTGTTCACTGTGTGAAGTACTATTTGGTGACTACTTCTTCCTTCCACAGGACGGACGCTTTTTCGTGGTGCCCTGCGGGCCCAGGAAAGGGTTGGCGCCTGCTAAGTCTACGATTAGCAAATGGATTCGTCAGGCCATCGTTGGGGCCTATTCTGCTAAGGGGAGGTCTCCCCCTTTTAGGGTCACTGCGCACTCTACTCGTGCTGTTGGTGCATCCTGGGCTTTTCAGCACCAGGCTTCTGTTGAACAGGTTTGTAAGGCTGCTACTTGGTCTTCCGTTCATACTTTTTCCAAGTTTTACAAGGTCTATGTGCGGGCTTCAGCGGATGCTGTTTTTGGCCGCAAGGTTCTGCAAGCTGCAGTGGTTTGAGTTGGTACATTCTTTACTGTTTCTGGTTCCCACCCATGGCGGACACTGCTATTGGATGTCCCAGATGTCATGAAGACCGAAGTGGAATGTATGGCACACTTAGAATAATACCGTTTTGTGAGTACTCACCTTTAAAACGGGTATTATGAGTGTGCCATACACTCCACTTCGCCCCACCCCTTTTTTTCAGGTATTCTGGGGCTTTTATATGGTGAACCATTGGTTTTGATTGTTAAGGTTATATTTGGTTCTTCCTGGTCCCTTTACTGCTTTTATACACTGGGGAATTGGTGGGAGGTCCCAGGTATATATGGACCGGGAGGGGCTTTCTTTTTTTTTTTTTTTGCATATTCATCTCTGCAGAAGTTCGCCCTCTACTGGAGATTACCCAGATGTCATGAAGACTGAAGTGGAGTGTATGGCACACTCATAATATCCGTTTTAAAGGTGAGTACTCACAAAACGGTATTTTTGTATTGTTCCCTGTGACACAAAAATCGATCGTTCAATGTATGTTTGATCGAGCGATCTGCGACGTGGGTGTGGGCTGCTTCCAGCACAGAGAGAAATCACACCAGAAACACCCGCACACCAATTACAACAAGCTGCCACCACCGCCGTAACTACACTTTAAACGATTAAATCGTACTGGTGAAACCCTCCTCAATCACCATCCAATCAAACTCTGCTGGCAGGTAATCGAGACAGTCACCTCACACACCTACACACCCCTCTCCACATACAAGCAGGTTACAGGCAATCCACACTGATTCCGTCCCACACTTACCCTGTGGAGAGTCTGATCAGTTCTGCTGTGGAACGATCAGATACAATCCGCTTGCAATCTGCTGGCTCACACACAGTCACCATGCAGCACTCCCAAGTTATATGCGAGTCATTCACCCATGTAACACTATATGATTAGAGCCGCTTCCCCAATCATACAATGGATTAGTTACAATCGATCTTACAGTCTAGTCTATGGGTTAATACACATTTATGAGAGGTCATACAATCTTCAGAAACCAGGGTAGTTTTTAGAGCTTTAAGTTAACCAGGTTAGAGGATTTCTTATTGCTAAAAAGGTAGACCCGTGCAAAATGGAAATTTTAACATTTTAATAAAAAATAAAAAGACAAAAATACAAATAATAAACAAAAAACCGACAATATACAAACGTGCAGAAAAACAAAAATAAAAGGGGAGAAAACACAGAAAATCCTATACCTCATAAAGGGATACAAAGTCTTCAGCTTCCGAGGGTTGGAGGAGCAGTGGGTCACATCATGGATCGGACCTTTTGTATGTGACCAAGAAAACCATTTCTCCCCATGCATTTATGCTAGATTCCAGGGGGCTGGACAGGTGCCACAGATGGTAGATGCTGGGGGACAAATTATTTGTTGTTACCCTTTTAGTAAATCTATTCTCCAAGCTGTGCTCCCCCCACCTTTCCTTATCAGTGGTGTTTTCTGTTTCTAGATAAGGATTTATTGCCCCTGTGTCCAGGAAGTCTTTGAAGAACTGTTATAGGATGTCTGTAGAAATGCTGGGGATGGGGAATCATGACATAAATTAGGACATTGGATGTCACACCCTGCACTATGTTTTACCTTGTCTGTAATCATACCTTGTAAAGCACTACAGAAGATGATGGCGCTATATAAATAAACCATAATAATAATAGTAACTTTACTTTGGTTGAACCCCCCCCCCCCCACACACACACACACACACACACACGGTTCGACCAGTCATCCAGCAATGCGTTTTTAAATGATTGGAGTGCTCTGTGCCCCCGCCAGCACATGCCTCTCACTGATGCATCTCCATGCCGGCCATTAAAGCAGACCAAAACCCTTTAAAATCCACCTATCCCCCTGGGATGATTGGGGCAATTAGCGGTTTACAAACAGCAATTCAGGATGCCCCAGGCGGCAGGCAAGTGTGTTTTAGACGCTACGGTCGACCGGCACGCAGGTTTTGATATGCTTTAATCTTCAACATAATGGATGTCGGGCTGCATTGTGACAAGTTTCAGAAGGAGGGGCATCCAGATTGCTGGAACTCCCCCATATAGTCCCCAGCTATCCTTACCAAATGCGACCCTGTGATTGGCTGCCAGCAATGCCTTTTGCCGGTATGTGCATCTGCTGGGTAAAGTCAGTGATGCTTATCAGCTGTGGGTGGAGAATCGGTAAGTATTGCGTTTCATTTCTGCCTGGACTGCCACTTTAAAGTGGACCAAAAGCCATCACCAGGGGCCCTGTGATTCCCTCTCACTGGGGGATTCGGGACGCCCCAGCGTGACCCCCCCCCCCCCCCGCGAGTTCCCTTTAAAACCTACCTGTTCCCCAATCCAATGGCACATATGGCAGCACCAGGCATTTGTGAGTGGCCGGCGTGGGCACGCACCCTGTCAGAGGGTAGTGGCTCAGCTTCACTTGCCTGCTTTCAGCTAGATTTGCCCCTTGATGATGCTGATTGGTTGCCCATCTGCGCATTCGGGAAACGTGAGTTTTTATGGGCGACCTGTTGTTTTTATGTTTTTACACAATGGGACATCCCAGATCAGGGGCCCCAGAGACAAGGGCCAAGACCTGAGATAGTCAACATTCAGGGTTTTGTTCCACTTTAAAGCAAAATTAACCTAGGAGCCTCATGCCCCCCCCCCCCCCCAGGCTCAAAAATAGAATTCTACAATCTATATATATTAGTAGCTCGCACTATAAGCAATAGAAATAGTCAGGCTTGTGGGGGTATCCCAAATGCCTTCCTGCTGTGGAACTAACCTGGCCAACTGTTTAGAATGGTGATCTGGTTTAAAGTGTACCTAAACCCAGGAAACCCCACTGTGAAACCCACCCAGGTCGCCAAAATCAACTCACCTCTTCCCAGTCCTACGTCGCATGTGCAGCCACTCGTCCAGTCGGCGTGCTTGGAGCCGCTGATGTCAGGTTTTCTAAGACGAGTGGCTCCGAGCCCACTGACGCCCACATCCCCTGCTACCCTCTAACAGGGAGCGTGCCCACGTCGGCCATTCACAAATGCTTGGCGCGGGCACGCACCCAGCTCGAGGTGTGGATACGGCCACGGATTGCGCATGTGGCGTTGGACCTGGGAAGAGGGTAAGTGTACAGGCGACCTGGAGGGTTTCCATCAGAGGGCCAGCCCGATTTTGGATACCCCTGGGGGGGGTCAATCGGCCCAGGAATATTATCAATTTCCCGGGTTTTGGTACACTTTAAAGAGTACCAAAGCCCTTAATTTTACCAAGTACACATGCACCCCCTCATCTCGGATGCCTCTGCTGTATAACCCCCCCGCTTCCTTCCTTGTGTGAATGTCTCGCCAGTATTTCAGATAGGCCTGGTGCAGGTACGTGCATCACCCAGGCTCGTTCATGTACCGTGGAATTGCTGGATCAGTAATTATACCGGTAGATTTCCCAAAGCTTGGCATCCTAAATTGGGATGCCCTGGGGACAGGGAATAGAACACCCCTGGAGACTTTTATTCCAGGGTAGTGAGCGGCGCCATTGTTCTGGCCGCTGGAATGTCCAGCCAACCACAGTTCTAGATTCCCGGTGGTGGGGCCGAGGTAAAAGTGATATTTACGAGGGGTTGTGTGCATGGTGGCTCCTGCATTCTGGATGCCCCCCCCCCCCCCCCGCCTATCTTATGGCGGAAGAGACCAACACCTGGCCTACACAGGTGTTGTTCCACTTTAAGTAAGGTTCAAGCACTAAAGGACCCCAATCCACCTTCCCCTCCATTTACCATAAACCCCAAATTTAGGAGATACTCCTCTTTTCCTTATGGAGCTCTGTATGATGGTGGTCAGGGAAGAGCTGTGCTGCGCGCCTCCTATTGATAAACGTGTCCTCTGTCTTTTTTCGAACTTTGATAGTTGAAGGTGAGTAATCTCTCTAATGCAGGGCTCTCTAACAGCATGTGATGTTAAATGGAAGATGGTAGTAGGAGTGAACCCTGGGCTGGTTCATTCCTCCGTATGACATAGCTGGGATATTTTCCCTTACGTAGCGATGGCTCCTCTTGACGCCGTAGACCTGCGAGGAGGCACATATCCGAGGTGACAATCAGCTGGCGGGAAAATGTTTCATACCTATGCGACTCCTGTCTTATTATTTCTGTCATCGGCTTTTCACAGACTCTGCAGCAGATAATCATTTAGTGCGGCTAAAGAGCGCCGATCAATAAGCCCATCTTGGCAGCCGTCGGCTGTCACCCGGCATCGTCCATATGGATGAATTGCTCGACCCGAGAGGGACAAGCCGGCCGCCTCCCACGTGCTTGTTTACACGCTGCGCTAATTATTCTCCTCAGATAGGCAATTAGTGTACATACTAATGTGCCGCACGTTTCGAACCCGCCTTCAGCTTCCAGGAAGGGAGGCTCCAATCTGATTGGGGATGTTATTCCATCCCTTCCAACCAAACAACCTTGGATTGGGGGAGTTTCAGTTTCCTGTTCCCAGCTTAGGGTGGTGGTGATATCACTTCCCATCAGATACACCTGTGTTAGGTCCGTCTCTATCAGCACCAAAGGATCGGGGGACTGGAAAACCTAATCTGGGGTCAGCAGTGGTACTTTTTTTTTGTGGGGGGGGGGGGGTGTTTAAAGTTGATCTCTAACCACCTCACACCCACTTCTTTCCCACTTCTTGGGCATCCTTCACCTGCCAGTGAACTCAAGCTCCTAGAGCCCAAAATCAGGCCGAACTTACCCACCTCTCTTCTTCCTTGTAGCACTGGCCATGTGACCTGGCTGAAGTGACATAGGAGGAAATGAGGCATAGGAGGAAAGGCACTACATGTATGCTTTCGGCCCCTGGAACCCCCCCCCCCTCCCAGGTCGCCCCGTACACTTACCTTGTTTCCCAGGCAAACTTTGCGAGCCACAGGTGCATCCTCGCTATCCCTCTAGCAGGGCATGTGCCCGCGTCAGGTATTTGTGAATGGCCGATGTGGGCACGCTCCCTGTTAGAGGGTAGCAGGGGATGCGTCTGGCAGCGCGCTCGGAGACGCTGGTTTAGACAGTGTGACGTCAGCAACTCCGAGCATGCTGATTGGACGAGCGGCTGCGCATGCGCTGTAGGACCGAGAAGACCGATCGGGGTGCCCGAGGGGGAAAGTACCAAAACCCAGAATAGTCGAAATCCTTTCAGAAAGGCCAGGTGATTCTGGGGGGTTTCACACAGTGGGGCATCCCAATTTGGGATTCCCCATAAGGAGGTAGACCAATGGACGTCCCATCTCTACACGCGCTGACCAGCACAGCCTTTACCTTATGGCTATGGTGGAGTAATAGCTGAGTTGACAACCTACACACACCAGGTCCCTCAGTGGTGACTCGGGTATCTCACGGCGGTTGAGTGGAGGTGGCATGATGGCCTCTAGGATCCAGGGCAGAAGGTGCTCCCGTCCACCACAACGTAGTGGAGAGTTAAGGGCGTGTAATGAACAGCCCTGCGTCGCCAATTGATCAGTGGGGTAGGGCACGTTAATTGATTTGTGATACATCTTTTTATTGATTAGTAGGTAGACCAACCTATAGACTCAAGGGGGGTGTTGTTCCTTTTAAAATGGCATGTTCAGGCTCAGGCCTGGATTCAATAAGAGTTGAAAATTTCACTGTTGCTGAATCACCAGATAAAAAAAGACAATGAAAGTCAATGGCAGCTTTTACTTTCTTTTTTTTAGAAAGGAATAAACTGTTACTTTTCTTAGGAGTAAAAAAGTGCCAATGACTTTCATTGTTTCCTTATCTGGTGATTCAGCAGCATTGAAATTCTCAGGCTTTTTACTCATGAATTTAATCTTTTACTACCATGAGATTTTTTTTACCTTTTATTGATTTGAGCCGAAGTGTGAAAACAAAACCATTATTTATGCACCTGTCATACACAAGGTTCATCCTGTTGAGTTGCTCTATAAAGCTGTTGTTGGGATTTAGCCCCTTTACTGTAGAACAGGATTTTATTTATTTATGACCACTTATATTTAACACTGAATGGTCTAGGCAAACATGCAGTGAAATGACTGACTTTTAAAATAGGGAGCAGCTATCCAATGTTTGTGTGTGTGTAGTGGAAGGTGGGCGGAGATAGATCCAAATTTCAAAATACCACTAAAAATAATGGCCATTAATAAATTCAGAGCCAGGTGAGCCGTCTCGCTCCTTTTTTAGGAGAGAAAATTGTCATTCACTTTCATTGGGTCTGATTCAGTGCCAGGTGAAAAGTTACAGCAGCTTTATTCAGCGGCACATCAGGATGAATCCTCCGCATGGCAGGTAAGAGAACACTGATCTGCTTTTATACTTGGCTCCTGTTGGTTACATTGTGAGCAAGCTGTAGCTCTTCAATGCTTAGTTTAGGAAAGTAATTGTAAATAAAATAAGAAATTAAATCATTAAGATATTTACTTGCCATTAACAAAAATGATGTGAAACTCAACCGGTTGCAATGCCTAGATGCAGTTAGGCTGTAATTGCTGGTGTCAGTAAGGGGTTAAAGCTGGGCTCCAGATGGCCAGCGGTCCGCTTTGACTGGCTAACAATGGGGCCTCGCCACTCACAATCCTCAGCTGCGGCGCATTGTTCCCACAATGCAAATCTGCTGTACACAAGACTATAAAAGAGCGCCGTTCCATGGCCGCTAGCGTTAGGCAGCCATGTGAAGTGCACGTACCTACGTGACCTAGAAATGGCTAAAGCGTAACACAAATGCTTAAGAAGCTCAGCATCTCATGCCCACAGGAAAATGACATCGAAAAATAATAGAAGCTGCTATATATAATATAATATATACCGGCCTAAAGCAGACCAAAACCCATCTCTCAAAGACTCCAGTGCCATGGAACAGCCTTTTCAGGGAGATCCCAATTTGGGATGCCCCGCTGTGTGAAAATCTTGCTTTGATTCCCAGTTCCCACGCTGGCCTCTGGCGGCATCCTCAGCACTCCTCTGTCCAATGCATATCTCAAAGGGTGGGCGTGGGTGCGCGCAGCTGGAGGAATTGTCCAGTGGGAGGCTCCTAGCTTGCTATCCATTCAGAAGAGATTGCCAGGCATTAAAGTGGACCAAAACCCAGGATTTTGACTATTCTGGGTATTGGTTCTTGCCCCTGGGGCACCCGCTGTGTGAAACCCCCCCGGGTTGCCCTAACAAACTCCCATCTTCCCGGTCCTACGCCGCATGCGCGGCCGCTCATCCAATCAACACGCTTGGTGGCCGCATCCCCTGCTACCCTCTAACAAGGAGTGTGCCCGCACCGGCCATTCACAAATGCCTGTTACAGGCACCTGTCCTGCTAGAGGGAAGGTGGGGATGCAGCTGCTGCTCACGCATGTAACGTTGGGTGACCTCGGCGGTTCTACTCAGCGGGGCCTCACAATTCTGGATGCCCCAGGGGGAGGAAATTAATCGGACTGGGAATCTTATAGATTCCTTGGCCAATATCTGTGGGTTTTGGTCCACTTTGAAGAAGATTCAGGGGCGAACCAGTCCCCTTTGCCCCCCCCCCCAGGATCCCTAGTGCACTAGAGCCGTACATGTGTTATGGGATCGCCAGCAAGGTGAGTATACTAGCAATCCCAAGGGGTGCCACTTGGCTGCCTCCGGGCCTTTCCAATTCAAGATGCCCTGCTGTGTAACACCCTGCAGATTGCCTGCAAAGGGGATTTGGTCCACTTTAATCCGCATTACATTGTTTTCCGATTGGAACTGAGCCTTCACTTGCTCCATAGGGATTCACCCAGCTGGGTTTTGGTCCTGTGTGTGAAATTCCAGGGCCCTCTGCAAATCTTACCTTGCTCCATGCTCCTATGGCATGCAAGGCCTAGCCTTGAATCAGAACAGATTGCTGGGCATATTAATGCAGAATAAAACCCGGGATATTGACTATCCCATGTTTTGTTCCTTGCCCCCTTGGTCATCCTGATTTTGGATGCCCCTCAGATCGATTTGGGATGCCTCGGGGGGAAGGCCAGCAGCCAAATGCACTGGGTTTTGTTCGGCCTTAATGCCTGGCAATCTGCATGAATGGATTGCCGAGTGCCTACTGCTGGCTGCTCCCTACCAGCTGCGTAACCCACTGCCAGCCATTAGGATATGTTTGACGGGGGGGAAGCATTGGGTGGGGGAGTGCTAGGGATGCCGCTGGAGACCTGCACATGTGCCATGGTTCAGAGACCGAAACCAGCAAGATAGCTATTCTTAGTATACAGTACGTCCGTCCCACAATCCCCAGGGACCTCCCACAAATCCCCAGAATTTCTCTGCAGTCTGGACTGCGAAGGACAAGAAGATGGCTCTCTCTACTTGCAGGTGAGCGGGGCTATTAGCCTGCGGCCCTGTAGGACTATTCCCACCGGTTCCATTAGTAATATGCCTCCCAGCCTTGGCTGCGCTGGTCGGGTGAAGGTAGGCAGCACCGCTGTTAGGTGCTTAGGAGCGTTACTCCACCGCAATCCCCCACCACAGGGTAGGCTGTTCAGGCTTATGGTGAGCCTCTATGGGATGCCCCTCCCGCACTATTGCCCCTTGCCCTTGCCTATCGGTGGGCCCTATTTAAGTGGCCGCTGTCCTCCCTCATTCTCCTTGTAGCCTTCGGGGGAAAAGAGGGGGGAGTGTAAATGTGTATGCTATGCATTCTGTGTTTTACACTTTATAATTTATTTTCTCTGCCTTGTGTCATCCGCTGCGCTGGCTTGCCTTCCTTTTACTGTCTTTCAAAATTGCCGCGCGCCTTTTATGTCCACTATGTTCCGCACTTGGTGGCGGCATTACCTCAGGCGCTGGTGCGTGGTCATTGGCTGCTTGTCACGTCCTGGCTTCGTGCTCTTCGGGGGGGGCGGGGCCCGTCTATGGCGCGCTCCGCGTCATCGCTGATACCGGCCCGCCCCTCGAGGTATACCGACGCCATCTTTAAACTGCTTGGCTGGCACATGCGCGACGGACCTCTACCTACCGCGGTCCGTAAGTGCCCTTGCGGGTGGCTTTATATTCTACCTTTTATTACTGTGTGCTTACGGTCTCTTCCTTATGTCTTTCAGGCTGGGCGAACCCTTTGGCTTCTCCCTGCCCTCTATTAGTTATATAACTAGTTAGGCCTTGTGTAATACTTCCACTTCCCTGGGTTTCTGTATAGCGTTAATCCCTATCGGCATATAGTGCCGCTATAATCACCATATGGAGGCATCTCAGGATAATGTGACCGGGGTTCCTTCGGGACAAGACCGGCTATGTGTAGCGTGTGGGCAGCCTCATGCTGACGCTGACAAGGTGCGGGTCTGTGTAACCTGTGCTGAGCAGGTGCTTGCATTGCAATCTGGCCTACCAGTGGCTGCACCTCGTTTCACTTCGCCTACTCCCCCAAGCTTAAATCTCACTCCTACTGAGTTGCATACTAGTGGGGATTCTCAGCCTGATGTGTCTTCTAGACTGGCTAGTGTTCAGAAGTTAATTGCTAATACCTTGGCGCGTAAGGCCCCTGCTAAAAAGCGGCACTTAACGCCTAATGTCACTATTTTCCCTATGGAAACTGAGGAGTTTTGGAATCTTTGTGGAATCTTTGTGGCTATACCCCGTCTGATGAAGAGGAACTTTTTTCTGACTCGGGCTCATCTGATGAGAGGACAAGGGGTCATGACGATTCTGGCTATGACCCCTGGGCTCCGGATGACACTGACAGATTATTGACCCAGATTTTTGAGGTCCTGTCCATCTCTCTCCCTGTTGTGGCTCCCAGGCAAAGGGGGGAACTTTTCCATACAGCAAAATCACGTTTGGAATTTCCCGAGCAGGCACATTTCCATAACCTTGTGCTCAAGGAGTGGGAGCGCCCCAGTAAACTTCCCGGGGTTCCAAAAAGTTGGGATAGGAAGTATCCCTTTCCTGCTAAGGTGGTAAAGTGTTGGTCATCCCCCTCCCCCCCTGAGGTGGATGCCCCGGTCCTAGGGCTATCTAACACCTCTGTCATGCATTCCCCTGACTCTAATACCCTGCGGGATGCTGAGGACCAGCGCATTGATCAGCTGGCATCCCATGCATGTGCAGGGACTGCGCTGTGCCCGGTCTGTGCCTCTGCCATTACTGCTGTGGCTACTAGAACCCTTATCAGAAATATACTTGATAGTGCCCCTGATGATTTGCCTTGTGAGGTGTTCAATGCACTCTCCAGTTGTAATGTTTTTGTAAATTTTGTCCTCTCTGCCATGGATGACACCATCAGAATGTGTGCCAGAACATCTGCCCTTGTGGTGGCTATACGCCGCTCGGTTTGGCTGCACCAGTGGGCTGCTGACAACGCTGCCAAGAAGCCCTCACTGGGTTTCCCTTTAAAGGACTGCACCTGTTTGGGGATCGCCTGGATCTTTTTGCTAAGGGAGGCAGGTTACCCCAGCGCAGGCGGCAATCTCTGCCCTTTCAGGGTCAGGGTTCCTTCTCCTCCCCTTACCGTGGTGCCAGACAGGGGAGGGGGGTTTCCTTTCCTGGGACCCGGGGAGATTTCTGGGGTAGGGGCAGAGGATGTGGACGTCCTGGCCCCTCCTGGGGTCCCAAAGCAAAATCATCCCCCAAGCTCCCTCAGGCATGATGGGGCGCCCTCACCCATCCGGGTGGGGGGACGGCTGCAGCACTTTGCTCACGTCTGGAGGCTTCATGTCTCAGACCGGTGGATTCAGGAGGTAGTGTCCTCCGGTTACAAGATAGAGTTTGCTACCTGTCCCCCTCCAAGATTCATCAGATCCCGGATTCCTCAGGACCCTGTGTCAGCTCAGGAGCTAGTGCAAGCAGTGCAAGGCCTCCTGGAGCTGGGGGTCATCTGCCAGGTCCCCTTAAAAGAAAAAGGCAAGGGCTTTTATTTCAACCAACGGTACCCAAAAAAGATGGTTCAGTCAGGCCCATCCTGGACTTAAAGATCCTCAACAAATTTGTCAGAGGCAGGCGTTTTCACATAGAAACTCTGCGCTCTGCCATCAGTTCACTGCGCCAAGGGGACTTCATGACTTCTGTGGACATCAAAGATGCTTACCTTCGTATTCCCAGGTCATCAAAGGTTCCTCAGGTTCGCTCTGATGGATCAACACTACCAGTTTGTTGCGTTGCCCTTTGGTCTCACTTCAGCTCCCAGGGTGTTCACCAAGGTGCTGGCTGGCGTGATGTCTCTGCTCAGATATCAGGGCGTCCGCGTGTTTCCCTATCTGGACGACATTCTCATCACTTCCCAATCTCTACATCAGGCAGAGTTGGATACTCAGCTGGTGGTGTCCACTCTGGAGTCATTTGGATGGGTGATCAACCACCCCAAGTCCTCACTGTCCCCTTCCTTGGTAACTCCACTCCTAGGAATGAATCTGGATACAGTTCAGGCAAGGATTTTCCTTCCTCAATAGAAGGTGGACAGTCTGATTGCACAGGCTCAGTTCCTCCTATCTTGCCCTCATCCCTCCATCAGGCAGGGGATGCTGCTGGTGGGCCTGATGGTGGCATGCTTCGAAGCGGTCCCTTATGCTCAGTTCCACTTGAGGCCTATGCAACTTCACCTATTGTCAGTATGGGACAAGGACCCAGCGTCCCTGGACGGGGTCTGTGTGCTCTCCCCTCGGGGCAGGAGGTCCCTCTCATGGTGGATGGACTCAAGGAACCTGTTGGGGGGCAGATCCTTTCTTGCCCCTTCCTGGGAGACGGTCACCACGGATGCCAGTCTGTCAGGTTGGGGGGGTTTCTGGAAGTCCCTGTGGTTCCAGGGGAGGTGCGGTCCTCAGGAGGCCCACACACCTATCAATGTCTTGGAACTGAGGGCGATCAGGTTAGTTCTGGCTCACTTGACTACTCACCTTCAGGGCCTGCCTGTTCAGGTGCGCTCGGACAACCAGACGGCAGTTGCCTACATCAATCATCAGGGAGGGACCCGAAGCAAGGCGGACGTCCAGGAAGAGTCTCTGATCCTGACTTGGGCAGAGGCCAATGTCCCCTGCATATCAGCTGTGTACATCCCGGGAGTGGAAAATCGCCTGGCAGACTCTCTGAGCAGGGGGACCTCTCGCCAGGGAGAATGGCCCCTATGCAGCAGGGTGTTCCAATCCCTGTGTCGCCGTTGGGGCCAACCAGATGTGGATCTGTTTGCGTCCCGTCACAATCACAAGCTACCAGCCTTCGTCTCCCTGTCCCAGGACCCTCTGGCCTTGACCTCGGATGCTCTAGCAATGTCATGGCAGGACTTTCAGTTTCTGTATGTCTTCCCTCCATTCCCCTTGCTGGGCAGGGTTCTGTGCAAGATTGCTCTGGAAGGAGTACCAGCAATTCTGGTGGCCCCCAGGTGGCCAAGAAGAGTGTGGTTCGCAGACGTGGTGCAGCTGGCAGTAGATCAGTACGCTCTGCCCTTGGTGCCAGATCTGCTCACTCAGGGCTCACTACGCCATCCCAATTTACAAACTCTGGCTTTGAAGGCCTGACTGCTGAAACCTCCATCTTGATAGAGAAGGGGCTGTCTTGCTCGGTTGTGGATACTTTGATAAAGGCTAGGAAGAAGTCTTCCATTTATTACAGGGTTTGGTGTGCCTACATTGACTGGTGTGAGTCTAATTCTCTTCCCTGTCGTGTGTTCTCTATTCCCAGGATTCTGGAGTTCCTTCAGCATGGGTTGGACATAGGGCTCCATCTAAGTACTCTGAAGGGGCAGGTCTCTGCCCTGGCTGTTTTCTTCCAGAAGTCCTTTTCTCAGCACCCTCTGATCAGGACTTTTTTCCAGGGGGTCACTCATGTGCATCCCCCACGTAAGCCCATGGTGCCTGTTTTTGGGATTTGAACCTGGTTCTGTCAGCCTTGCAGGGTGCTCCTTTTGAACCTGTGCAGGATGCTTCCCTGGCCATTCTTACGCTCAAGGTTGTCTTTCTGGTGGCGATCACCTCGTGTGTCTGAGTTGGCGGCGCTTTCCATTCAGCCTCCCTACTATGAGAGACACCAGGACAAGGTGGTATTTCCTGCCTAAGGTAGTGTCTGCTTTTCATCTGAAGCAGGACATTGTTCTTCCTTCTTTGTGCCCTAATCCTAGTAATGCTAAGGAAAGGGTCTTGCATTCTTTGGATGTGGTTAGGTGTCTGAAGTACTATCTGGTGGCTACTGCACCCTTCAGGAAAACTGATGCTCTTTTTTGTGGTCCCTTCTGGTCCTAGGAAGGGTTTGGCTCCTGCCAAGTCTACTATCAGCAAATGGATCCGTCAGGCTGTGATTCAGGCCTACTCTGCTAAGGGGAAGAATCTTCCCTTCCGCCTTACTGCTCATTTCACTCGTGCTATTGGTGCTTCTTGGGCTTTTCAGCACCAGGCTTCTGTTGAACAAGTTTGCAAGGCCGCTACTTGGTCTTCTGTTCATACCTTTTCGAAGTTTTACAAGGTTGATGTTAGGGCCTCAGCTGATGCTGCTTTTGGCCGAAAGGTTCTGCAGGCGGCAGTGGTTTAAACTGTCTGCCGTTGCCTTTTCTTGGGGATCCCACCCTACTTTATGGACACTGCTATTGGATGTCCCGATAGTAAGTATTATGTGTGGAGCAGGACGTACTGTATACTAAGAATAATACAATTCTGTGATTACTCACCTGTAGAATTTATATTATGAGTATACAGTACGTCCTGCTCCACCCCACCCTTGGTTTTGCATTATCTTGGATCCCCTGTATGGTGATTGTTATTGTTATAGTTAATAGTTTGGGTTGTTTAATTCTCCCTGCTTCTCGTTAACTGCTTTTCAATGCTGGGGATTTGTGGGAGGTCCCTGGGTATTTGAGGGGCCGGGAGGAGCCTATTTTCAATGTCTCTGCAGTCCAGCGCCATCTGGCGGAGTAATACCCGATAGTTAGTAAGTATTATATGTGGAGCAGGACATACTGTATACTCATAATATCAATTCTACAGGTGAGTAATCGCAGAATTGTATATTCCAAGTATGTCACACACCCCTCTTCCACTATTCATGACATATGGGTTATGGTCCAGTAGAGGGCGAACTTCTGCAGAGATGAAAGCAAAAAAGAAGCCCCTCCCGGTCCATAAATACCTGGAACCTCCCACACATTCCCAGTTCCTTCTCTGCAGGACGGCGAGCAAGTCAGAAGATGTATGCTGCTCTTCCTTGCAGGTAAGCCGGGTTTACACCCGGCCATGTTGGCTCTGTTTCTGCCTGGACCTTTATGCACTAAGCCCATTTCTAGCCTCCCAGCCTTGGCTGCAGGTCCGGGTGATGGTAGCCTTCACCTTAATAGGTGTTTAGGGAGCCATGCTCCCCTGTGAGATCCCATACAAGGGGGTAGGCGGGATCCGGGTTGGTGACCCCGGTTTGGGATGCCCTGTCCCCATTTAATTCCCTTACACCTGTTGGTGAGGGATTCTCCCCCTTCCGGGTTACCCTCCAGCTGGGGGGGATGGCATTGTTCTATTTTTCACTTTATGTATATGTGTGTGTGTGTGAGTGTGCTTGTGCGCTTGATTCACGTTGCGCTGTGCGCTCTGCCTGCAGTCTGGGGGAGCTTCTTCCCCTCAGGCTGATTCTGTGAGGGGGCCCCCTTCTCTTGGCGCCATTGCGGGCCCATCCCCTTGCTGGGAACCGCATTACTTGGACTCGGAGGGAAGGGGGCGGGGCCGGGGGCGGCGTGCGATCCGCGCTGGCCCGCCCCTTCTTCTCCCTCCCTCTTTCTCGCAAGCGCTGCTGGCCGATTAGGACGCCATATTCTGTGGTGGGTGAGTGCCCTGCTGGGCTTCCCCCTATTCTTGCGATGCTTGGCCAATATGCCTCAGTCGCCGCTTGGGGCAGCGCTGGCCTCTCTGCCTTTGTTTTACTCCTGACATGTATTTATTATGCAATGCTGTGTGTGAGTGCATGTGCTTATGGCCACATATCTTGTGTCTTTCAGGAGGACTCCCTGTGCCTTGCTTAAAAGGGGGTTCTCCCGGTCCTAGGGTCCCTAGCTGTAACTGGGGCATTTATAAATCCTCCCATTCGGGACTTAAAGGGGCATCCCGGGTTGCTTACCAGCATAATTCCCTCTGGTCTTTGCGACTACCTTAAAATCACCATATGGAGGCTCCACAGGATACCGGGCTTGGGCTACCTTCGGGACAATCCCGGCTATGTGTGGGTTGTGGGGTACCCCTTACGGGGAGAATGTGCTAATTTGCATACCGTGTGCGCAACAGGCCATTACGCGGTGGGGATCCCAGGCGTCTGGGTCCGTGCCTCCCGCCTCATCTCCTACCCCTCCCCGCATCATCCGTACCTCAAGTGACACTGTCATTAGTGGGGAGTCGCACTCGGATGTATGTGCTAGGCTGGCCAACCTCGAGAAAATTATTTCTAGCTCCAGTGGGCAGAAAGGCCTCTGCTAAGAAAAGGCATCTGTCACCGGCTACGCCGGTAATTGATTGTGATGATTATGACTCCCCTGACTGGGCTGATTATTCCCCGCTCGAGGAAGGGGAATTATTTGAGGAATCCGAGACTGAGGAACTGCAGTTCTTTGATTCTGATGCCGGGCAGGCGCTGGGGGATACTCCCAGGGTCCTGACCCATCTCGCCGAGGTTCTGGGTATTTCCCCACCAGCGGAGGCCCCTCCGAAGAAGGGGGAATTCTGTGGGTTCTCTAAGCCCCGCTTGGAGTTTCCAAATCAGGATCATTTTGACAGCATGATTCTTAAAGAATGGGAGAAGCCGAGTTGCCTTTTCATGGTGTTTCTCAGGGATAGGATAGAAAGTATCACTTTCCGGTGGACACGGTGAAGCGCTGGTCTTCCCCTCCCGAGGTTGATGCGCCCATCTTAGGACTGTCCAACACCTCCGTTGTACATACACCTGACGCCACTACCCTTAAAGGAGCAGTATCGTGAATTTTTCTTGGTGACTTATATTTAAATGGTACTTTGAATGTAGGTAAGTGTTGGAGTAAGAATTACAAATGTAGAAAAAAATGCGGTCTGTGTTGTGCAGCTGGAGACTAATAGCTCATGTTTATGTCTGCTGAGTGTCGGGCCCGACACTCTGGCCTGTTCCACGCTGTGGAGAGGGGGAAACAATGTAACAAAGTAATCAGCTGTTCAGTACTGGCAGCCGTCCAGCATAATATTGCAACATTGCCTGGCCAGAACTCATATATCTAAAACGGAGAGAAAAGCTCTAGAAGTCATTTAGCTCATTGGTAAATTCAATGTCTTTGAACCAGAGAGTCACTGGTTCAAATCTCAGACTCGCCAGTTTTTCTTTCTTTTGGGGGGGGGGGTTATTTTACTTAAGAATTGGATTATTCTAAGTGTGCCATACACTCCACTTCGGTCTTCATGACATCTGGGTAATCTCCAGAAGAGGGCAAACTTCTGCAGAGATGAATATGCAAAAAAGAAAGCCCCTCCCGGGGCTCGCGCCCGGCCTTCTATTGTCCCTATTACTGCCAGGACCCTTCTAAATTGTCCTATATTGAGCCTCCCAGCTTAGGCTGCGGGTCCTGGTGAAGGTAGGAGCACCCTATCGGTGCAGCAGGAGCACTGCTCCACCGTGAGACCTCACTATGGGGTAGGCGGTTATCCAGGTTTCTTGGTGATTCTGGTGTGGGATACCCCGTCCCTCTAGGCTTATGACCAGCTCTGGCAGGGTTCCCCCCCTTCCGGGTCCC
Organism: Gastrophryne carolinensis; assembly: GCA_027917425.1. NCBI lineage: Eukaryota > Metazoa > Chordata > Amphibia > Anura > Microhylidae > Gastrophryne > Gastrophryne carolinensis. The sequence goes on from CM051244.1 coordinate 108,962,843, forward strand.
TCTTTAGCGAGGGCCCCCACTGGTCTAGAGCATGTGTGTGTGTGTTAATTACACTGCCTGGCTGGGATATGGTTAATATTTATACATGTATATACATATTGTGTGGCTGCAAGACCAAATGCTGTGGTCTTTTACAATGTAAGGTCGTGGCCATTTTTACACAGCTCTGCACTTACGTTGCTTGTTTTGTGTGTTACAGGTTGCCCTGTATATGTGCATATTAAGGGGTCCCTCCTGGTCCTGGGGTCCCTAGTGTAAAATTGTCCACCTAAAATCCTCCCACCGGGACTTTTAAGGGGCATCCCGGGTTGCTTATGCGTAATTCCCTGCGGTCTTGCGACTGACCACAAAAATTCACCATATGGAGGCTCCGCAGGATACTGGGCTCGGGATCCCTCTGGGACAATCTGGGCCATGTGTGGGGTGCGGGGTATCCCTTACGGGGGAGAATGTGCTGATCTGTATACCATGCGCACAAAAGGCCATAACGCGGCAGTCTGGTACCCAGCCTTCTGGGTTGGCTCCTCCCGCTTCATCGCCTTCCCCTCCCCACCTTATCCGTACCCAAAGTGACATTGGTACCAGTGGGGAGTCGCTTTCTGATGTTTGGGCTAGATTGGCCACCAGCCAGAAAATTATTGCTAGCGCGGTGGGCAAGAAGGCATTTGTCATCGGCCCAGCCATTGTGGCATGTGGACGACTAGTCCGCTGATTTGTCAGATTATTCCCCGTTATAGGAGGGGGAATTGTATCAGGAAACCAGGAAACAGAGGCTGACTATGTTCAGTCTGGGAATTCCAATGTCTGGCAGGCGCTGGGGGATGCCGTATATACGGCCGCTGTTTTGTCACATTTATTGGAGGTGTTGGATATTGAACCGCATGAGGCGCCCCCTCTTAAGAAGGGGGAATTTTTGGGGGCCTGCAAGCCCCGTCTGGAATTCCCTACCCAGGGTCATTTTGATGCGCTGATCCTTAGAGAATGGGAGAGGCCCAGTCGGCTTCCTGGTGTGCCTCAGGGATGGGATAAGAAATATCCTTTTCCGGTGGAGGCGGTTAAGCGCTGGTCTTCTCCTCCCGAGGTCGACGCGCCTGTCTTAGGTTTGACCAACTCTTCTGTGCTGAACACCCCAGACGCCACTTCTCTTAAAGCGGACCTTCACTCTGAATAAGAGTCTATCTTATATGTTTCCCACACCCTGTACATACAGATTGTCCACATTAAAAATCATCCTACCTGCATCTACTGCATGTTATGAGCCTTTAAACATCCAAGATGGCGGCTTATGGAAGCCGCCATCTTATCAGGCAGCCTGCAAACAGGAAGTGCCTCCTGACTGTGCTGCTCTGCATTCTGGGACTGCTGACCGTTACCTGACCCCAGCTCTGCTCTGTCTGAGCATCTACAGCTATAACCCGCCCCCCTGTACTTTATCCCACTTTCCTCTCCTCAGTAAATGTGATGCTTCTGAGTCAAGATGGCGGCGCCCGTATCCTAAATTCCTGAACAGAGAAGCAGCCCAGTGGGGGAAAGAATAATAAGTGAGTGACTAAAAATGTAAAATATATTAATTTTAGATGCTGGGGAACAGTTTTTTAAGACGCTGAAGGTCCGGTTTAAGGATGGCGAGGATAAGCGCCTTGATCAGATGGCGTGCCACGCATTTGCCAACGTGGGCTCGGCCCTGCGGCCTGTTAGTGCATCTGCCCTGGTGTCGCTTGCTACCAGGTCTCTTATCAGGGACTGGCTGAATAACGCTCAGTTTGATCCAGCTGGCGCTGAGTTCGCTACCCTTAAGAAATGCGAATTGTTCATGGATTTTGTCATGGCTGTGATGGAAGACTCTATTGTCGTGTGTAGTAGGACTTCAGCCTTACTGGTGGCTATGCGCAGATTGGTCTGGCTCCGCCAGTGGATGCTGTTGCTAAAGGAGGTTAGTTACCTCAGCGGAGGAAACAGCGCCGCCCCTTTTGGGGGGCGGGCTCGTTCACTCCTTCCTTTCGAGGGGCCAGAGCGACTAGGGGTCTGGCCTTCTCAGGTGTCAGGGGCTCGTCCTGGAACAGAGGCAGAGGTCGGGCACGTCCCGCGCCTGCCTGGGGTTCCAAGCCCAAGCCTGCCGTTAAACCGGCTCAGCAATGAAGGGGCGCCCTCACCTGCAAGGGTGGGTGGACGACTGCGGCTCTTCTTCCAGGTCTGGGCCCGGGAGGTCACAGACAGTTGGATCTTGGAAGTGGTCTCCTCCGGGTACAAACTGGAGTTCGAGTACTGGCCGCCCCTAAGATTCTCAAGGTCTCGGGTGCCCTCAGGCTGCACAGGGGCTCCTGTTAGCAGTAAAGAACCTTCTGGAAACGAGGGTTATATGCCCGGTGCCTCCATCGGAGAGAGGCAGGGGTTTCTACAACCTTTTCACGGTTCCCAAAAAGGAGGGTTCGGTGAGACCCATTCTAGACCTCAAGGTTCTCAACAGATTTATCAGAGCCAAAAAGTTCCGCATGGAGACTCTGCACTTGGCTATCAGTTCCCTTCGCCAAGGGGATTTTATGACATCCATAGACATCAAGGATGCGTATCTGCATGTTCTGATTTTTCAGGCGCATCAGAGATTCCTCCGATTTGCGGTGGAGGATCAAACATTTTCAGTTTGTAGCGCTTCCTTTCGGTCTGACCTCGGCACCAAGGGTCTTCACCAAGGTTTTGGTGGGCATAATGGCTCTGCTCAGATCTCAGGGCATTCGCATTGTGCCTTATCTGGACGATCTGTTGATATCAGCTCCTTCCCTCCATCAGGCGGAGCTGGACACCCACCAGGTGGTGTCGACCCTGGAAAGGTTCGGGTGGGTGATCATTGGTAAATTCAATGTCTTTGAACCAGAGAGTCCAAGTCTTCTCTCTCCCCGTCTCGTGCGATTTCATTTCTGGGCATGAATCTGGATACCATTCGGGCCAGAGTGTTTCTGCCCCAGTCCAAGGTGCAGGGGATTCAGGGCCTGATCTGTCTTCTTCTGGACAGTCCTTGTCCCTCTATCCGACAGGGGATGAAGCTGGTGGGTTTGATGGTATCCTCCTTCGAGGCGGTGCCGTTTGCACAGTTTCACATGAGATCTCTTCAACTTCACCTATTGACGTATTGGGACAGGTGCCCTCAGTCATTGGATCAACCTTTCAGGATGTCTCCCAGGGTTCGCAGTCTTTTCGGTGGTGGCTGGACTCGAACAATCTGGTGAAGGGCAGATCCTTTCTGATCCCTTGTTGGGAGACGGTTACCACGGATGCCAGCCTGTCGGGCTGGGGAGTTTATTGGAAGAGTCATCAGTTCAGCGGGGTGTGGGGTCCCCAAGAGGCTCACACCCCCATCAATGTCTTGGAGCTCAGAGCCGTTCGACTAGTTCTGGCTCGGCTGACCCCACATTTACGGGGTCTTCCGGCTCAGGTTCGTTCGGACAACCGAACGGCAGTAGCTTACATAAATCACCAAGGAGGGACTCACAGCAGGAGTGCCCTCAGGGAATTCTCTCTGATTCTGACATGGGCGGAGAGCAATGTTCCATACATCTTGGCAGTGTACATTCCGGGAGTGGAGAACATGGAGGCGGACTCCCTGAGCAGGGGATTTCGGGCCCTGTGTCACAAGTGGGGGACTCCAGAGGTGGATCTCTTTGCCTCTCGGCACAATCACAAGCTCCCAACCTTTGTATCTCTGTCTCAGGATCCTCTTGCCCTGGCAGTGGATGCCTTGTCCCTTGCCTGGAGGGATCTGGGGTTTCTGTACCTGGATCTAGAGGGGGCACCAGCAATTCTGGTGGCCCCAAGGTGGCCAAGACAGGTTTGGTTTGCAGACGTCGTAAGACTGGCGGTAGATCAGTACCGGCTGCCCCTGTTTCCGGATCTGATCTCTCAGGGTCAACTACGTTACCCCAATTTACAAACGCTTGCTTTGACGGCGTGGCTGCTGAAACCTTCATCCTGAGGGAGGAAGGTTTGTCTGAGGTGGTTATTCAAACCTTGATTAGAGCTAGGAAGAGGTCTTCCTCTACCATTTACTATAGGACTTGGAGGTCCTATATTGACTGGTGTGAGGCTAGGGCCTTACCTTGCAGGGTGTTTTCGATTCCTAGGATTTTGTAGTTTCTACAACACTGTCTGGATCTGGGGTTCCAGCTCAGTACTTTGAAGGGTCAGGTTTCTGCCCTGGCTGTCATTTTTCAAAGGTCTTTTGCTTTGCATCATCTGGTCAAGACTTTTTTCCAAGGGGTCACTCATGTTCGGCCCCCTAGAAAGTCTTTGGTTCCCGTTTGGGACCTAAATTTGGTTCTTTCGGCCCTCTAGGGGCCTCCTTTTGAACCGATGCAGGATGTGGCTCTTTCTGTGCTCATTCAAAAGGTTGCCTTTTTGGTGGCTATTACCTCTGTTCGGCGTGTCTCTGAGTTGGCGGATCTGTCTATTCAGGTCCCTTACTTTGAGAGACACCAGGATAAGGTGTTTTTTTTTTTCGCTTTAAACCAGATTTCCTTCCTAAGGTGGTTTCTGCCTTCCATCTCAATCAGGATGTAGTTCTCCCTTCCTTGTGTCCTAAGCCTGGCAATGACAAGGAGAGGATTTTGCACTCTTTGGATGTGGTTCGTTGTGTGAAGTACTATTCGGTTGCTACTTCTCCTTTTCGTAAGACGGACGGCTTGTTCGTGGTGCCTTCTGGGCCCAGAAAAGGTTTGGCGCCCGCCAAGTCTACCATTAGTAAATGGATACGCCAGACCATTGTTTGGGCCTATTCTGCTAAGGGGAGGGTTCCTCTAAGATCACTGCTCATTCTACTCGTGCTGTTGGGGCTTCCTGGGCTTTTCAGCACCAGGCTTCTGTTGAACAAGTTTGTAAGGCTGCTACTTGGTCTTTCGTTCAACCTTATAAAACTTTGAAAAAGTATGATGTGTGGGCCTCAGCGGATGCTGTTTTTGGCCGCAAGGTTCTGCAAGCTGCAGTGGTTTAAATTGGTGCATTTTTTTGCTGTATTTGGATCCCCACCCCACCTAGTTCTTCCTGGTCCCCTTACTGCTGTCATATACTGGGGAATGTGTGGGAGGTCCCAGGTATTTATGGACCGGGAGGGGCTTCTTTTTGCTTTCATCTCTGCAGAAGTTTGCCCTCTACTGGACCATAACCCATATGTCATGAATAGTGGAAGCGGGGTGTGTGACATACTTATAATACCCATTTTAAAGGTGAGTAATCACAAATTGGTATTTTTTGCTGTTTTTAGACTTTTTGTAGACATTCCGCTGCCGCCGCTTTGTACTACGCTCCGCTGCGGGCAGCACTATATCTGTGAGGCATTTTTTACTGTGTGGATGACGTCGACGAGGTCACGTGAGCGCTGTTTTCGCGCTCTTCGGAGGGGCGGGGCCGGCGGATGACGCGTATTGCGTCGTTCTCCCGCGGCCCGCTCCTCAAGGTTTCTCTGTCAGCGCCATCTTGCTTCTGCTGCGTGTCTGGGGCCCTCTTCATCCCTGGGCTGCGGAGGTGATTTCTGCCTGTGTCGCTTCCTCCGGTGGTCTAGCGGCTGGTGATCCTTGTCCTGATTGGTCCGTGAGTCTTTTTTGTCCTGTTAAGTAGCGTCTGGAGTTCCCTGAGCAGTCATTTTACTAATATGGTATTCAAGGAGTGGGAACGTCCTAGTAGATTGCCCGCTGTGCCCAAAGGGTTGAATAAGAAATATCCCTTTCCTACTGCCCTGGTTAAGCGATGGTCGGGTCCCCCTGAGGTGGACGCTCTTGTTCTAGGGCTATGCAACACCTCAGTCATGCCTTCCCCCGACACTACTACACTGCGGGACAGCGAGAACCGGCGTATGGATCATCTGGCCTGCCATGCTTTTACATTTGTTGGGGCTGGGCTGCGTCCGGCCTGTGCCGCTGCCATAACAGCTATTGCTCTTAAGAGACAGATCAATCGTCTCCTTGATGGCGCTACAGCTGGTAGGGAGGAGTATAGGGCCCTCTTGCTTTGCTCTGAATTTGTTGCATTTATCCTTACTGCCATGGATGATGTGGTACGGCTGAGTATTAGGGCCTCTGCCCTTTTGGTGGCTATGCGCCGCTCTGGTTGCGTCAGTGGGCAGCTGACGCTGCTGCTAAGAAGGCTCTCACTGGGCTCCCCTTTGTGGAGCTGCGGGTCTTTGGTGTGCGTCTGGATTTTTTAGCCAAGGATGGTAGCTGCCTCAGTGACCTCCACTCTCGAGTCCTTCGGCTGGGTGATTAACTATCCTAAGTCTTCACTGTCTCCGTCTTTGGTGAGGTCTTTTCTGGGCATGACTCTCAGGTCAAGGTATTCCTGCCTTAGCAGAAGGTGGAGGGCCTTCAGAAGCAGGCACGGGCTCTGCTCTTGTGTCCCCATCCCTCCATCTGGCAAGGGATGCAGTTGGTGGGCCTGATGGTGTCCTGCTTCGAGGCGGTCCCCTTTGCTCAGTTTCACATGAGACCTCTTCAGTTGCACTTCTTGTTGGTTTGGGATCGGGACCCTGTGTCCCTGGATCAGGAATTTGCTCTGTGCCCCCTGGCCAGACAGTCCCTCTCGTGGTGGCTGGACTCCAGGAACCTTCTAGTGGGCAGGACCTTTCTGTCCCAGTGCTGGGAGACTGTCACCACAGATGCCAGTCTGACCGGTTGGGGGGGCTTACATTGCCTGGTGTGAGTCCAAGTCTCTTCCTTTTCGGGTGTTTTCTATCCCCAGGATTCTGGAATTTTTGCAACATGGTTTTGATTCGGGCCTTCAACTTAGTACCCTCAAGGGACAGGTGTCAGCTCTGCCAATTTTTTTCCAAAGATCCTTTGCCAATCACCAGTTGGTTAAGACCTTTTTCCAGGGAGTTACTCATGTGAGTCCACCGCGTAAGCCTTTGCTACCGGTTTGGGACCTGAATCTGGTGTTGTCTGCTATACAGGGTCCTCCCTTTGAGCCTATCCGTGGGGCTGCCTTGCCCATTCTGACTCTTAAGGTGGCCTTTTTGGTGGCCATTACTTCTGTCAGGCAAATTTCTGAGCTGGCGGCGCTTTCCATCAAACCTCCTTATTTTGAAAGGCATCAGGATAAGGTGGTGTTTAGGCTTAAGACTGATTTCTTGCCTAAGGTTGTGTCTGCTTTTCATCTCAATCAGGACATTGTTTTGCCTTCTTTGTGTCCTAACCCTGCTAATTCCAAGGAGCGGATCCCTTCACTCTTTGGATGTTGTCAGGGCTCTGAAGTTTTATTTGATTGCTACTGAGTCTTTCAGGGAATCTGACAATCTTTTTGTTCTTCCTGCTGGACCTAGGAAGGGTTTGCCCCTGGCTAAATCCACTATCAGCAAGTGGATCTGTCAGGTGGTGGAGCAGGCCTATTCTGGTTGGGGGAAGGTTCCTCCTTTTAAGGTTACTGCTCATTCCACTCGTGCTGTTGCTGCCTCTTGGGCTTTTCAGCACCAAGCTTCTGTTGAACAAGTTTGTAAGGCCGCTACTTGGTCTTCTGTTCATACCTTTTCCAAGTTTTACAAGGTTGATGTTAAGGCCTCAGCTGATGCTGCTTTTGGCCGCAAGATACTTCAGGTGGTAGTGGTTTGAACTGCTTTTGGATGTCCCAGATGTAATGAATGTGTGAAGCAGGCCGTGCCATGCAATGGGAAAAAGACAATTCTGTGAGTACTCACCTGTAGAATTGCTTTTACCATGCATGGCACGCCCTGCTTCACCCCACCCTTGTTATCGTTATTCTTGGTTGCCTCTTTATGGTGATGGTTCCAAGTTAGTTGGGGTTTTTTGTTACCTTTTTTTGCCTTTATTAGCTCCTGGTTTCTTAAATGACTGCTTGTCAACACTGGATAAGTCTATGGTGATTCCGTTTTTATATGGTACCGGGAGGAGCTACAACTCTTCTGCAGTACACTGCGCCACCTTGTGGCGGATTACCCAGATGTAATGAATGTGTGAAGCAGGCCGTGCCATGCATGGTAAAAGCAATTCTACAGGTGAGTAGTCACAGAATTGTTACCTCTTTTCTAGTATATACAATATGGATCAAAAGCACACTGGACACAGAGGTTGTAAGATAGCATAGGGTGGTTATCAATAGTACATACTCAGATTGGGTCACCATTTCTTGTAAGTACCACCACAAGGGTCAGTTCTGGGACCAATTTTTATATATATATATATATATATATATATATATATATATATATATATATATAATTTTTTTTTTTTTTTTATATATATATATATAATTTTTTTTTTTTTTATATATATATATTTTTTTTATTTTTAAATGCATAGATGACCATTGTATGCTTTTAACCCATCCGTGCAGTGAGTGTACACATGCCCGGCTGCCCTAATTACGGCGCCCAGGGAGCAGTTGCGGGGTTAGGTGCCTTGCTCAAGGCCGGGATTCGAACCTGCCACCCTCCGGTCACAAGTGCGCTCCCCTTACCTCTGCCCCAAATATATATATACACACACTAAATTACAAAACACTTGGTAAAACAACAATGGAAAAGGACCTTGGGGTTTTAGTTAACAATAAGCTTAACTGTAGTGCCCAATGCCCGGGCACCAGTTGCCAAGGTAAAAAGCATCATGGGGTGCATCAAGAGGGGCATAGGTGCCCATGACTAGAGCATCATTTTACCCCTGAAGTCACTGATCAGACCCCATATGAAGTACTGTGTACAGTTCTGGGCACCTATGCTTAAAAAGGACATATCAGAACTGGAGCCCGTACAAAGAAGGGCAACAAAGTTAATAAATAAACGGAGTGCGGGGGCTAGAGTACCCTGAAAGATTGTCAAAGTTAGGTTTATTTAGTTTAGAAAAAGACGCTTGAGGGGTGATCTAATAACTATGTATAAATATATTCGGGGTCAATACAAAGATCTGTCCCACAATCTATTTATACCCCGGAGTGCAACCATAACCCGAGGGCATCCACTAAGAGTAAAGGCAATTCCTTCACCAACATAGGAGGGGATTCTTCTCTGTAAGAGCAGTGAGACTATGGAACTTGCCTCCAGAGGAGGTAGTAATGATGGATACAGTAAAAACGTTCAAAAGTAGCCTTGATGCCTTCCTGGCATGTAATAACATTACCAGCTATGGCTACTAGACCACTGGAAGGAGATTTATAGTGCCCGGGATGCCTTCCTGACATGAAACAGATGATCTGTGAAAAGGTAAAAAGGATTACCATAGAGGTCTGTGAGGTGAGTATGTCACGTTATATATAATGGCATAATGTGGGTTACCAAATGTAAAGAGGAAGATGGTGATCGCCTAATTCAGCCCACATTCAGGAGCACCCGACTCCTTGTTTTTCCACACACCTGACTCCACTAAACTTCCAGTGCATGCCCTGATCTTATCCCACCTAGACTACTGCAACTCCCTGCAGCCTGTGTGTTCTATGGAGAATTCTTGCCCTCCTGTAACCTCTACCTTGTACCGAGCCACGGAACTTGTTGGCCCTCAATAAATAAACAATAATTGTGTCACTGTGTAAGATGCAGAGAACTGTGGCCTGATTTTGTCCACTAGGGAGTACACTATATTAAATTATCAGAAAAAAAGTTTGTTTACGAGCATAGCATGTTTACAGGGGCTTATCAAGAGCAAGGAGTCCAATACTTGCCTACACTTGTCCTTTTAAAGTAGACCAAAACCCATGGCCGACAACCCTCCAGGACATCCAGATTAGGTGTGTGAAACTCCCCAGGTCCCCCAGTAAATTCTCTTTCCCCCCATTCCAATGGCTGCAGCCTGCTATGGCTTTAACAGGGCACAGGCCTGCACCAGGCATTTGTGAATGGCCACCACGGGCACGCTCCCTCTTAGAGGGTAGCAGGCATGCGGCCTCTGGCGTGCCGAGCTGATGTGAGTGGCTCTGAGTGCACTGATGGGACGCCAGGCCATGCATGCGCCGTAGGACTGGAAAACGGTGAGTTAGACTGGAAGGTTTCACACAACAGGTATCTCTGATTTTGACTATCCCAGACCAAAATCCAGGATAGTCAAAATCTTGGGTTTTGGTCCACTTTAAGGATTATAAAGCAGTGATGGCTGTGCAGGTCAGCCATGCGCCTGATGATGTCACAGCAGCAGGTGCTGTGTGGAGTGCTGTTAGTAATTAGGGCTTGGGTCTGGGTGAGTGCAGAATAATAGGTCACTAGACTCGTCTGACTGGGTTTCTTGTCTGTGTGCTGAGGTCAGGCATTGAGCATCGGATGATCACTGGCGGATTATGGGTGGCGCTCTGCTAGATGGCCATTTAAAGTGGACCAAAACCCATCCTGTTTATTAATACCCCCACAGACAGGTGATTTTGCCTTCTCCTTTCCCAGCAATTTCTCTGAAGTCCCAGATTACCGAGGGTGTGAGTGGCATGACCAGCGATTGCCGTCTTGCATTTTGACCCAGCGACTGGAACATATTCTCTCCTGTGCTGGCTGTCACCCCCTCATATACAGCTTCTCACCTGTGCTGGCTGTCACCCCCTCATCTACAGCTTCTCACCTGTGCTGGCTGTCACCCCCTCATCTACAGCTTCTCTCCTGTGCTGGCTGTCACCCCCTCATCTACAGCTTCTCTCCTGTGCTGGCTGTCACCCCCTCATCTACAGCTTCTCTCCTGTGCTGGCTGTCACCCCCTCATCTACAGCTTCTCTCCTGTGCTGGCTGTCGCCCCCTCATCTACAGCTTCTCTCCTGTGCTGGCTGTCGCCCCCTCATCTACAGCTTCTCACCTGTGCTGGCTGTCACCCCCTCATCTACAGCTTCTCTCCTGTGCTGGTTGTCGCCCCCTTATCTACAGCTTCTCTCCTGTGCTGGCTGTCACCCCCTCATCTACAGCTTCTCTCCTGTGCTGGCTGTCACCCCCTCATCTACAGCTTCTCTCCTGTGCTGGCTGTCACCCCCTCATCTACAGCTTCTCTCCTTTGCTGGCTGTCGCCCCCTCATCTACAGCTTCTCTCCTGTGCTGGCTGTCGCCCCCTCATCTACAGCTTCTCTCCTGTGCTGGCTGTCGCCCCCTCATCTACAGCTTCTCTCCTGTGCTGGCTGTCGCCCCCTCATCTACAGCTTCTCTCCTGTGCTGGCTGTCGCCCCCTCATCTACAGCTTCTCTCCTGTGCTGGCTGTCACCCCCTCATCTACAGCTTCTCTCCTGTGCTGGCTGTCACCCCCTCATCTACAGCTTCTCTCCTGTGCTGGCTGTCACCCCCTCATCTACAGCTTCTCTCCTGTGCTGGCTGTCACCCCCTCATCTACAGCTTCTCTCCTGTGCTGGCTGTCACCCCCTCATCTACAGCTTCTCTCCTGTGCTGGCTGTCACCCCCTCATCTACAGCTTCTCTCCTGTGCTGGCTGTCACCCCCTCATCTACAGCTTCTCTCCTGTGCTGGCTGTCACCCCCTCATCTACAGCTTCTCTCCTGTGCTGGCTGTCACCCCCTCATCTACAGCTTCTCTCCTGTGCTTTCTGTCACCCCCTCATCTACAGCTTCTCTCCTGTGCTGGCTGTCACCCCCTCATCTACAGCTTCTCTCCTGTGCTGGCTGCCACCCTCTCATCAGAAACTTCTCCCTGGTCACTCAGGCTCAGCAGCAGAGCACAGCTCATGCAAAATTGTTATGCCATTATAGTCTGTGGCACTGTACAAAGTGTATTAATGAAGAAACATAGAAGCATTGTGTATCTTATCAGTCCAGTTGCATTGGGGACTTGGAGAAGAAGAGGTTCTGAGCATTGCAATGTGCCTATCCCTGTTGGGGAATGCTGGTACTTGTAGTTCTTTGACAAGCTGGACTTGTGGGGGTGGGAGGGCATGCAGGCAGGAGAACTTATTAAGCATCGAGCGTCTGACAGGAGATCTAATTGTCGCCACCGTAGACTGGAACTTGCTTTGTGTCTCAAATGTTTTCACCTCAAAGAGGACCAAAATCCCGTAGGCTCTTTGCAAGGCCGGTTGATTCCCTGTCCCTGAGACATCCTGATTGGGATACTCTATGGGAGAGTGTTAAAAGGGACATAGTAAGTTTTAACTGTTGGTCAGCTGGCGGGGCCACAGCTAAGCTTAGCCACAGCTGTAGGATCAAGGTTATAATAAATGACTCACTCAGCAACTGCACAGGCTCCTGTCCAATCAGAACTCACTGGCCTGAATATTTATGCCAAGCAATTAGCTCTAAATAGAGTGATTGCTGGTATCCTCCTGCTGGCTGTTCCCCCTCTGCTGAACGCGCCCGCCACCAGCCATTCGGATATGCTGACTGCGGTGCATTCATCTGCTAGTGCTGGGGATGCTGTTGGAGGCTCAAGTATGTGAAGTCTTTTAGATTCTTGAGCCGGGCTACGAGGGTTGCTAGCCACTCTGACGTCTGAATGGAGCAGAGCGCGCCACTTGCCACATCCAAGGCTGGCCAAAACGCAGATGTGGCTCTTCAAAATAGAACAAAACCCACCGGCCCTAGAATTGCAAATTCCAGGATCAGCCACTGGCCTTCCCCCCTCTTCCCCCTGGGGCATCCCGAATCGAGATGCCCCGCTGTGTGAAACCCCCCCGAGTCTCACCTTTCCCGTCTCCCAACGGGACATGTGCAGGCTCTAGACTAGACCAATGAGAGCCCTCTCCCGTGACTGTCATTCGGCAGGTGGCTCTCAGTGTTGTGAATGGGAAGTGTCCACTGCTGCATCCCCTGCGTCCCTGGCAGTGTATGTGCGCTCCCACCGCAGCCTTTCTGCTACACTGCGGTAGGAGGGCACTGCTCCCCATTCTAGTCAATGACAGCCGTTTGCTGAATTATGGCAGACTGCTTTCATTGGACAGGAGCCCACAAATGCGCCATTGGAACCAGAAAGAGCTGAGTGAAAAGCAGCGTTCTGAGGGGTTTCACACAGTGGGGCACCCCAATTCAGGATGCCCCAGGGGACTAGAACTAAACCCGGGTGAGTCAAATTCCAGAGTTTTTATTCCACTTTAAAGAGGAACAGAACCCAGGATATCTTAGTATACAGTACATCCTGCTCCAAACAAAATACTTAGAAGTGGGTTATCCTCCGCCAGATGGCGCTGTACTGCAGAGACATTGAAAACAGGCTCCTCCCGGACCCTCAAATACCCGGGGACTTCCCACGAATCCCCAGAATTTCTCTGCAGTCTGACTGCGAAGGACAAGAATATGGCTCTCTCTCTTCTCGCAGGTGAGCAGGGCTATTAGCCTGCGGCCCTGTAGGACTATTCCCACCCGTTCCATTAGTAATATGCCTCCCAGCCTTGGCTGCGCTGGTCGGGTGAAGGTAGGCAGCACCATGAGTGCTTAAGGAGCGCTGCTCCACCGCAATCCCCCACCAAAGGGTAGGCGGTATAGGCTTATGGTGAGCCTCTATGGGATGCCCCTCCCGCACTATTGCCCCATGCCCCGTATATCGGTGGGTCCTATCTAGATGGGCCGCCGTCCTCCCTCATTCTCCCTGTAGCTTTCGGGGGGAAAAAAGGGGGGTGTGTGTGTAAGTGTATATACATTGTGTTTTTGTGTCTCTGACTTTACATATATTGTCAGCCACCGCGCTGACTTGCCTTTTCTTTATTATTGTCATTACCGCCGCTGCGCTCCTTTTTTTTTTTTTTTTTTTTTTTTTTTTTTTTCACGGCTGGGTGATCAATCACCCCAAATCCTCTGTCCCCCTCCTCGGTGACTCCATTCCTGGGAATGATTCTGGCTACAGTTCAACCATTTTCCTTCCTCAACAGAAGGTGGACGCTCTGATTGCGCAGGCCCGGTTCCTGCTATCTTGTCACCATCCCTCCATCAGGCAGGGAATGCAGCTGGTGGGCCTGATGGTGGCATGCTTCGAGGCGGTGCCTTATGCTCAGTTCCACTTGAGGCCTCTACAACTTCACCTTCTGTCAGTATGGGACAAGGACCCAGCGTCCCTGGACGGGGTCTGTGTGCTTTCCCCCCGGGTCAGGCGGTCCCTCTCGTGGTGGCTGGACTCCAGGTACCTGCTGGGGGGCAGATCCTTTCTGGCCCCCTCCTGGGAGACGGTCACCACGGATGCCAGTCTGTCGGGATGGGGGGGATTCTGGAAGTCCCTGCAGTTCCAGGGGAGGTGGGGCCCTCAGGAGGCCCACACACCTATCAACATCTTGGAACTGAGGGCGATCAGGTTGGTTCTGGCTCAGTTGACCCATCACCTTCAGGGTCTGCCTGTTCAGGTGCGCTCGGACAACTGGACGGCAGTTGCCTACATCAATCATCAGGGAGGGACCCGGAGCAAGGGGGCCCTCCAGGAAGTATCTCGGATTCTGACCTGGGCGGAGGCCAATGTTCCCTGCATATTGGCGGTGTACATCCCGGGGGCAGAGACTCTCTTGGCAGACTCTCTGAGCAGGGGGACCTCTCGTCAGGGAGAATGGTCCCTCTGCGACAGGGTGTTCCAATCCCTGTGTCACCGATGGGGTCTACCAGATGTGGATCTGTTTGCATCCCGTCACAATCACAAGCTCCCGGCCTTTGTCTCCCTGTCTCAGGATCCTCTGGCCTTGACCACGGCTGCACTATCCATGTCATGGCAGGACTTTCGGCTCCTGTATGTCTTTCCTCCATTCCCCCTGCTGGGCAGGGTTCTGCGCAAGATTGCTCTGGAAGGGGTGCCAGCAATTCTGGTGGCACCCAGGTGGCCAAGAAGAGTGTGGTTCGCAGATGTGGTGCAGCTGGCAGTAGATCAGTACATTCTGCCCAGGGTGCCAGATCTGCTCACTCAGGGCCCCTTACGCCATCCCAATTTACAAACTCTGGCTTTGACGGCCTGGCTGCTGAAACCTCCATCTTGATGGAGAAAGGGTTGTCTGCCTCGGTGGTTGATACCATGATAAAGGCTAGGAAAAAGTCTTCTTCTTCCATCTATTACAGGGTTTGGCGTGCCTACATTGACTGGTGTGAGTCTAAGTCTCTTCCCTGTCATGTGTTTTCGAGTTCTTACAGCATGGTTTGGAGTTGGCTCCAACTCAGTACTCTGAAGGGTCAGGTTTCTGCCCTGGCTGTTTTCTTCCAGAAGTCTTTTGCTCAGCATCCTTTGATCAAGACTTTTTTCCAGGGGGTTACTCACGTGCGTCCCCATCGTAAGCCCATGGTGCCTGTTTGGGATTTAAACTTGGTTTTGTCTGCCTTGCAGGGTGCTCTCTTTGAACCTCTGCAGGACGCTGCTCTGGTCATTCTTACTCTCAAGGTTGTCTTTTTGGTGGCTATCACTTCTGTTAGGCGTGTGTCTGAGTTGGCTGCGCTTTCAATCCAGCCCCCCTAGTATGAGAGACACCAGGACAAGGTAGTGTTCTGCTTTAAGCCAGATTTTCTGCCTAAGGTAGTGTCTGCTTTTCATTTGAATCAGGACATTGTTCTTCCTTCCTTGTGCCCTAATCCTAGTAACTCTAAGGAGAGGGTTTTGCATTCCCTGGATGTGGTTAGGTGTCTGAAGTACTACCTGGTGGCCACTGCATCTTTCAGGAAAACTGATGCTCTTTTTGTGGTCCCTTCTGGTCCCAGGAAAGGTTCGGCTCCTGCCAAATCTACTAGCAGCAAATGGATCCGTCAGGCCGTGATTCAGGCCTACTCTGCTAAGGGGAAGAGTCCTCCCTTCCGCCTTACTGCTCATTCTACTCGTGCTATTGGTGCCTCTTGGGCCTTCCAGCACCAGGCTTCTGTTGAACAAGTTTGCAAGGCCACTACTTGGTCTTCTGTTCATACCTTTTCAAAATTTTACAAGGTTGATGTTAGGGCCTCAGCTGATGCTGTTTTTGGCCGCAAGATTCTGCAGGCGGCAGTGGTTTAACCCTTCTATTGCCAGCCACATAAATTTTACGTGGCTGCCTCTCCAACCGTTAAACGCCAGCCACGTAAAAGTTACGTGTCTGACTTTCCCCAGTAATAACAAAAAAAGTAAAAAAAAGACACTTACCTTACCCCTCGTTCGATCCGGCCGGGCCTCCTCTTCAGCCAGAGGGTCTCCGATCGCCCATCGGGGCTCCTCCGGCTGCAGGGGGGAGTGCCCAAAATAGGCCCCCCCCCCCCCCGTTTCAGCAGCCGCCCGGTTTCCGGCCGGGGCACCCGGCGGTTCAGCTGTCAGATGCCAGTGACGGCTGGACAGAGGGAGGTAGGCGACCGTCCAATCGCCTTCCTCCCCCCTCCTCTGCCCAGCCGTCACTGACATCAGATCGCCGCGGGACACAGGAAATGAAGATCGGAGGTGAGTAAAGTAAAACTTTTTTTTTTTAATAAAGTTATTTAAAAAAGTGTGTCTTTTTTTTTTTTTTTACATTTAACCCTTTGTGAACTGGTAAGGGGTCCATGTGACCCCTATACCAGTTCACAGGGCTCGGGGGTCTGGCAAGTCACCTGCGGCTAGCGGGTGACTTGCCATTAACCCCTGGCCCCCCAAATTACCTGCCTCCCCAAAGCCCGGGGGGGGGGGGGGCAGAAGAGCCGTGGCCCTAGGCTATGACGGCTTGTAGCCGGCAGGGCCAGGGGCCACTAAAGCTGGCCCCTGCGCCCTGTTCTACAAGCCCCCATAGCTGGTCACAGGCTGGTTACGCTGGGTAGGGGGAACCTTACGCCATTTTTTTTTTTGGATTTTTAAGGGTTTTAACCCTTAAAAATCAAAAAAAAAGGGGTCTCTCTCCCTGGGAGGGGGGACCCTATGTCTTTTTTTTTTTTTTTTATTAACCCTATATTACCTGTAACCCAGTAGGTAGAAAAGGCTTCCAGCAGCAGGAGAGCAGAAGCCTAAGTGATCAGCGTGGGACACAGGGATGGATGGGAGGTAAGTATTAAAAAATATATATATTCTAAGCATAAAGCACGTCCTGCTCCATCTATAATACTTACACATGGGTAATACTCCGCCAGAGGGCGCTGTTCACTGCAGACATGCAAAAACTGGCTCCTCCCGGCCCTTCATATACCCAGGGACCTCCCACAAATCCCCAGATTTCTCTGCAGTGCTGACTGCGAAGACAGGAAGTATCAACTCTCTTGCAGGTGAGCGGGGCTATTACAGCCTGCGGCCCTGCGGGACTATTTCCACCGGTCCTCTTCGATACAGATGTGCCTCCCAGCCTGTCCTGTGCTGGTCGGGTGAAGGTAGGCAGCACCTCGTGTGCTCACGGAGCTACGCTCCACCGCAATCCCCCACCATAGGGTAGGCGGTTTAGGCCGATGGTGAGCCTCCATTAGATGCCCCTCCCGCATTGTTGCCTGTGCCCCTCATAGCGTTAATCCCTGGATGCAGGTCTGCTTCTCCCTCGCTTCCTCCAGTAGCTCGGGGGAAAAGAAAGGGGGGGGGGGTTATGTGTGGCAGTCCTAGTGTAACGTAACACGTTTAAGGCTGTTGATCTTTCATTGGAACTTGGGTGTCAGTGCCGTGCTCCTTGCTCCACATAAGCCTTATGGTTGCGCGCATGTTTGTCCTTTCATTATATGAGCGTGCTGCCCGTGCGGCAGCATCATTCTCTAGCGTGAGAGCAATCTCCTTAATTACATTATGTATGTGTGTACTAGCCACTACTGTCATTCACGTTGCGATGGTTAGAGCTTCGCGCTCTTTGGGGGAGGCGGGAACTCGGCATGACGCGCCTCGAGGTTCGCTGGGCGCCATTTTGACAGTCTTCGCGTGCGCGCGTGGTTGCGATCCGCCTCCTCCTTTGGTCATGTAAGTGCCCTCTGGGGTATTTGTTCCTATGATTTTTATTCGGCTGCGCATGGCACGGACACCCCCCTCTTATCCCATTATGTCTTTCAGACGCCAGGATTTCGGTGGCTTCTCCCGGCCTGACATATATTATAGCGGGTTCCACATAACAAATTCTCCCACTTCCTAGCGGGTCTTGGGGAATCCAGGGTTGCCTATTGCGTAAATCCCTGCGGGCATACTGCTCAGATAATCACCATATGGAGGCATCTCAGAATTATGTACCCGGGATCCCTCGGGGACATGACCGGCTGTGTACAGTGTGTGGTCAGCCCCATGCTGATGCTGACAGAGCACGGGTCTGCGGACCATGTGCTGAACAGGCACTGACCCTGCAATCAGGTTTGCCAGTGGCTGCACCTCCCTTCAATACACCTGTCTCCCCGGACCTAAATCTCACCCCTGATGAGTCTCACTCGAGCGGGGATGACCAGCAAGTTGTGCCGCGCAGGCTGCCTTCGGCTGAGCAGGTGCTGTCTAGTTTGGCGGAGCGTATGGGCCCTGGAAAAAAGCGGTCCCTGACGCCTCCTGGTTCTCCGGTTCCTAACGATACTGATGACTCTGCTGCTATGCAGGACCTTGATCCTTCTGAGGAAGGTGAGCTATTCTCAGATTCAGGCTCCTCGGATGAGATGCCCGGGAGCCGTGATGATTCTGGGCCCGGTTCTTGGGGCCTGTGTGACACAGATGAACTACTTATTAAGATCTTTGAGGTTTTGTCTATCTCCCCTCCTGGAGAGGCTTCCAAGCCTAAGAAGTAGAGTTTCCACACAGCGCCGCCACGCTTGGAATTCCTGGAACAGGAGCATTTCCAGAATCTTATATCCCAAGAATGGGAATCACCTTTTAAACGTAAAGGGGTCCCAGGGGTCTGGGATTGGAAGTACCCTTTCCCTCCTGATGTAGTTAACTTTTGGTCAGCACCTCTTGTGGTGGATGCACCGATTATAGGGGTTACTAACCCCCCCTTCATGACGGCTCCTTATTACCGTACCCTTCGGGATGCTGAGGACCGGCGCATTGAAAGACTGGCTTTCCACACCTTTTCGTGTGCAGGGACGGCTCTGCGCCCGGTCTGTGCCGCGGCCATCACTGCGGTGGCCGCCAGGACAATCATTAGAAAAGTACTTGACCACGAACCTGAGGACCTCCCCTGGGGGGTGTTTAATGCGCTCTGACTGTGATGTGTTTGTGAGGTTCATCCTCTCAGCGCTGGATGACACCATTAAGATGTGTGCTAGAACCTCTGCCCTTGTGGTAGCTATTCACCGCCTGGTCTGGCTGCGACAGTGGGGTGCTGACGATGCTACGAAAAAGGCTCTCACTGGCCTTCCTTTCAGAGGACGGCGTCTATTTGGGGCCCGTTTGGACCTTTTTGGAAAAAAGGGTAAGGCACCCCTACGCAGAAGGCCTTCCCGGCCTCCTTGGGGCAGGGACACCCCTCCCCCTCCCTACGTTAGTGTCAAACGCGAACCTGAGGTATGCTTCCAACTGTTCGGTGTGGATTTCCACCACGGGGTGGGCAGGCAACATCCTGGGCCCTCTGGCAGGACTAAGTCCAAATCTGCCAAGACTCCCCAAGCATGAAGGGACGCCCTCGCCCTTCTGGGCGATGGGACTGCTACAGCAGCTGACTCCTATCTAGGAATGTATCTTCTCCTTCTGGTGGTTCCAGGAGGTGGTTCCCCTGGACGCAGGATAGCATTTGCTGGGCGGTCCCTCTCAGAGGTTGTCAGGGTACTTCTAGCCCCTGTTTTCCTCTTAGGAATTGGTGCAGGCCGTACTAGGCCTGCAGAGTTTTGGGCTTACTGACAGGTTGCCCTTAACAGAATGGGGCTATGGCCTCTATATTAACCTTCCTCCTTCCCTCAACAGTATGAGGCAGTCTGGGCCATGCTGACCTATAGTAGGCCTGGCGATTCTACTCTCACAGGTAGTCCCTATATGACATCTCTGTCTTGGGACACAGGCGCCCTGTGCAAGGGGGGCTTCCGGCCTCCTGTGGAGTTCTAGATCTTATTAGTTCCCCCTGTGTCTTCCGGACACCAAGACCGTTACTAGTCGGTGTTGCAGGACCAACCCTGCGGATTGAGGCATTGTTTTTGGCCTCTCTTTCGCTCCCTGGCTACTCGCTATGGCGCGAATGGGGGTGATGTCTCGGACATACCTGGGGGGCGTCCGCATTAGGACCTACCGGGTCGTCTTTCCTTACTCCCCGATCTCTACGTCAGGCCGAGTGGATTAGTCGGCCGGCGGTGTCCCCTGGGAGTTACTGGATGGGTGCTCAGTCACCTCAATCCCTCATGGTCCCTTATCCGCTATCTCTATTCCTTGGATTCGGTTCAGGCTTGAGCCTTCTTCCTTGGCAACAAGTGTACTCCTGGTTACGGGGGATCTGTCCCCCTTTGCTGACATCTTACTTTCACCAGGCAGGATTGCAGCTGGTGGGCCCGTTGGTGGCGTATCAGATGATGTCCCTTATATACCGAGCCCTTGGGCTCTTCGGCACAGTAGGTCATTGATCCTACATGGGGTTCCAGCACCCCTGGAGCTAGGTCTGTGCTCATTCCCCCGTGGTACGGTGGTTCCTCTTGAGCTGATTATATTCAAGGACCCTGTTAGGGGGCACCCCCTTCCTTGCTTGCATCTTCCTGTGAATGGTCACCTTGGGTACCAAATCTCGCAGGTTGGCGGGGGGGGGGGCTGATTTCTTCCAAAACCCCCTGTGGTTCCTGGGTAGGGTTCCTTAGAGGGTTCATCTTACCTACTGGTTTGTTAAAACAATGAGCCTTCCATTGACTCTATACGGCTGGACTTCTCCTCTCTTAGGACCTCTCTATTTGGGGACTCTTGGCCTGTTGGAAGACAATGGCCTGTTTTTATTATTGGTCTGGAGCTTGAAGCAGGATGATCCCTCTGGAGGGTTCCTGATCCTGATCTGGGCGGGGGTCTGCGCCCCCTGCTCCTCAGTGGTATTCGCTCCAATGGATGTCTTTCAGTGGCAGGTTATGCTATCCTGGTGTCTCTCTGAGAGCCAACTAGGGTGGCTCTGTTGGGTCTCGCTTATACCACAGGGGCTCTGCCCTTGTTTTTACTGTCCCAGAATATTCTGACTCTGGTCATGGGGGCTTAGTAAAATTATGCATAGACTTTCTATTTTATATGCCTTCTCTTCATTCACCCTACTATGTGGGGTTCTGCGCACGGTTGTGCTGATAAAGAGACCCGTGAGATTGATGGCCCCTGGGTGGCCTAGTGGACTGTGGTTCGCAGAAGCTTCTGCTGAGGTCAGCTGACCTGTACGCTCTCTCAGGAGTGCGGTTCTGCCCTTGTCAGGCCCCTTCTTTTGTCGTCCCAATCTACAGACTCTAGTCTGGGGCTTGACAGCTGATTCATTCACCCCTTGGAAACGGGCTTATCTTCTGGGTGACTTGGTATATGGGGGGCTAGGAGCAAGCTTCCTTGGCTTCCTCTTCCTCCGTCTATTGTGGGTTATGGCATACCCATATTGATTGCCATGAGTCTTGGTCTCTTCCCTGTTGGACGTTCTCGGTTCCCAGGGTTCTAGAGTCATTACAGCATAGGTTGGGGTTGGCTCCCCATCTAGGTACTCTGAAGGTTCAGGTTCTGTCCTGTCTGTCTTCCTGTAGGAGTCTGGTTCTGTCTTCCTTGTGAGGAGTTCGCTTGGGGATTGCTCAGGGGCATCTCCCAAGTAGTTCTATGGTCCCTGTTGGGATCAATTTTCATTCTGTTTGCCCTGCGGATTGTTCCCTTGGGACTTATTCTGGATGCTGTCTGAGCTGTTTTGTGGTCCAAAGCGCTTCTCCGGGGGCTCTTGCTTCAGTCAGACGTGTGCCTGAGAAGGTGGATCTGCTTACTTAGTACCATGACGTGGTGGTATTCCGCCTTACGCCGGACCTTTGACACTTTGTCCAAGTGGTGTTTTATGATCATTATTTAAGTCCTTTTAGTCTGCCTATGGGCCTTATTCTTAATAATGCTGAAGTAAGGGGTCTACATTCCCTCAACAGGTGTTGAAATTTTCCTGGTTGTTTCTTGTCCCTTAGGGGGACTGATGCCCTTTGGGGTCTGTGGGCGCCTCCTTATGTATGCGCCTGATCTCGTTGGCTTCCAGGGCCAATGCGCCCTTTGGACTGATCTTACTTGGATGGTTGCCTTCCTGGTCCTGAGTAAAGGTTTTGGCTTCTTGCTGATCCTTGTTAATGAGGGGATCAGTATCCCCGCCTGTCTGACGGGAGACCAGTTTTCATTTCCCCGTTGGGGAGAGTTCTAAGTTTTACCGAGGCTTCTGTTGCCTGTGGGCTGGTTGGGCCGTTACACTGGCCTATTCCTTTAAGGGGGAAGAATCTCCCTCTCTCGTTTTATTCCGTTATATTGGTGTTTGGGTTCTTTTGGCCCTTCAGCACCAGGTTTTCTGTTGAATAAGTTGCTAGACTGTTGCTTGTCTCTGTTCATACCTTTTCAAAGGTTTTGTTATGAGATTGACGTTAGAGCCTTTGCTCATGTCGTACTTGGTAGCAAAGTTTTGCAGGTGACAGCGCCTTTACTGTCTGCTTTTTGGGGATCCCACCCTATTTTTATGGACACTGCTATTGGATGTCCCATGTGTATTATAGATGGAGCAGGACGTGCTGTATGCTTAGAATAATACAATTCTGTGAAATACTCACCTGTAGAATTGGTATTATACGCATACAGCACGTCCTGCTCCACCCCACCCTGGTTTTACATTTTTCTGGATCCCCTGTATGGTGATTGTTATCATTACTATTGTTACCAGTTGGTGGTTGGTTTCTCCCGGCTTCTTTTCTCACTGCTTTTCAATACTGGGGATTTGTGGGAGGTCCCTGGGTATATGAAGGGCTGGGAGGAGCCTGTTTTTGCATGTCTGCAGTGAACAGCGCCCTCTGGCGGAGTATTATCCATGTGTAAGTATTATAGATGGAGCAGGACGTGCTGTATGTGTATAATACCAATTCTACAGGTGAGTATTTCACAGAATTGTATTTTTTTTAATAAAGTTATTTTTAAAGTGTGTCTCTCTGTGTTTTTTTTTTTTTTTTTTTTACTTTTAACCCTTTGTGAACTGGTAAGGGATCTATGAGACCCCTTATACCAGTTCACAAGGCTCTGGGTCCTGCGGCTAGTGGGTGACTTGCCATTAACCCTTTATTATGTGGATAGTAGTTGTATTTTATTTGTAAATGTTATAAAGTGCTCTTTTCAGCTTAGGGGATCACCTGGACAGGAACGGGGGGCTACCGATACATGTGGTGGTATTGTAATCGGGAGAAATGGGGCTTTCACATGCAATATGATTTCTTTAATAAATTGTTTTTGTTAAAATAAAGGAGACAATTTAAAAAATATATATTTTTTTTCTTATTTATTTAAAAATATTTAAAAAAGTAGAAAAAATACAAACAAGACATTTCATGTTAAAGCCTAAGCTCTGCCCCAAAAAGAAAATATGCCATTTTCTTGGAAATTCCTGCAAAAATCACAGTTAAACATCATGCAAAATGGTGAAAAATATCCTGTCAGCAGAGGGTGACAAAATCTCAAGTAGACTGGCAGTCAAAAGGTTACAGGTACCTATGCATGTTGGGTATTGTTCTGCTCGGGGGGCTTTGCGCTTTCAGATTTAGCTTGTTTTTTCTTTTTGCATATTGATATTTTAGGAAAAGGTGTTTTTTATTTCTGCTTTTTTATACATTTTTTGTTAAACCCTGTGCAACCTAAGAATTCTTCGAGATATTACTTCCAGAAAGATGAGCCCACTACAACAAGCTGGGTACGCTTAGAAATCTTAACATGTGTACTTTCAGGGAATATATGGTTTATGGGGGATATTCCAAATGTAAATGGTTGGTTTGGTAGAAAAAGCACAAGGTGCGCACTTTGTCTGCAGAGCTGAAATTTGGAAGTAAAATTACCGTTATGCGCATGCTTTACTTTGGTGTGTTTGGCAACTCTTTCCTTGACAGAACCTATGCATGTTGGGTATCATTCTGTTTGGGGGATGTTGCTTTTTCAGATTTTCTGTTTTCTCTGGTTTGCATATAGTTTTTTCTAGGAAAATGTGGTTTTGTGGTTTTGATTCTGCTTTTTTATTCATTTTTAGGAAAACCCTGTGCAACCAAAGAATACATTGAGGGATTACTTCCAGAAAACTGCACCCATGTCAACAAGCCTGGTACGCCTAGAAAGCTTGAGGTGTATACTTCTAGGGAATATATAGTTTGTTGGGGGGTATTTCAAATGTAAAGGGTTGTTTTTCTTGAAAAACTGCAAGGTGCGCATATTGCATAGCATAGTTGTATTTTATCTGAAAATCTCCTAAAGCGTTGTTTCAGTTTGGGGGAGTCTCCTGGGCAGGAAAGGGTGTCTACCTATACATATGTGGTACCGCTGTAACCGGGAGAAATTGCGGTTTCACACACAATAAGATTTTATTGACAAACTTACATTTTGTATTACAAAAAAACACTACAAATTAGTTTTTTTTTTATTTTCTTGCACAATTTTTACCCCAAAATATTGAGAATACACTTATAAAATGACAAAACATTTCATGTTAAAGCCCAGGCTCTGCTGAAAAAAACAATATATCAATTTCCTGGGAAATCCCTGGAAATCCCTTCAAAAATCACAGTTGAACATGGGGAGCGCAAAATAGTGCAAAATCTGGCAACAAAGGGTGACAAAATCTCAAGGTAGGCTGGCGGTTAAAGGGTTAAACTGTCTGCTGTTACCTTTTTTGTTGGGGATCCCACCCTACTTTATGGACAGTGCTATTGGATGTCCCACGTGTAAGTATTATGTTTGGAGCAGGACGTACTGTATACTTAGAATAATACAATTCTGTGATTACTCACCTGTAGAATTGATATTATGAGTATACAGTACGTCCTGCTCCATCCCACCCTTGGTTTTTGCATTATCTTGGATCCCCTGTATGGTGATTGTTATCATTGTTATAGTTACCAGTTTGGGTGGTTAAATTCTCCCGGCTTCTCGTTAACTGCTTTTCAATGCTGGGGATTTGTGGGAGGTCCCCGGGTATTTGAGGGGCCGGGAGGAGCCTGTTTTCAATGTCTCTGCAGTACAGCGCCATCTGGTGGAGGATAACCCACGTGTAAGTATTATGTTTAGAGCAGGACGTACTGTATACTCAATAATTTCAATAATATCAATTCTACAGGTGAGTAATCACAGAATTATATTTTTCACTCTCCAGAGTGGTGTTCCTCTTGTGCGATGCCCTGGCGTGTGTCTCTCCCCAGGGATCACTGCATTAACTCAACTTGCAATCCCACACCACATGTGTGGGGGCAGCCAATCAAGTCAATTTTGTGGGATTCACACAGCGGGGCATCCAAAATGGGGAATTTCCAGGGAGGGATAGGGAATCAGCCAGCCCTGGAGTCCTGTTCCTCTTTAATGAGATAAGGGAAGCGCTAGATTGCTCACTGGGTCTACACTGCTGTGTCTTGCGTTGCGCCCCATATGCCTACTGCTAGGCAGTGGTGTTTGCGGGGTAAACATTGCTCCAGCGATATAACATGGGAGAGACATTTTCCCTTTTGTGTGGAGGGGTATCCCAAATTAAGAGCGCAGTCACTTTTGATTAGAGATCCTCTTTAAGATGGTGTGGGCACATCCTAGCTCCAGGACAGAGCACTGGCATGGTTTCCAAGCTTGCCCATGTTACACCTTGCCCACAAAGATGGAGCAGTCCCCAATCATGGCACATGCAGAGCCGGATCAGCCCCCAGATGTCGGCTCTCTCCTCAGACCGGAAGGTGAGCACAGCCCGTCCGCCGTCATTTTCTAGCACAGGTTCCATAATGAAGCGCACGAGTCTCCCATTGAAGGGGTGCCTACACTGGAGGTAGGTTATGGGGGTAGCATGGGGCAGTAGGGGAACTAGGCATGCCTGCACTGAAGACAGAGTATGGGGGAGGTATGGGGTAGATGGTACAATAGGGTGCATTAGGGATAACTGCACTGGGAGGTATAGGGGTGAAACAGGGTAGATGAAGAGCTAGGGCCAGTATGGGGAGAGATGGCACAGTAGAGGGCAATAGGGAAGCTTGCACACTGGGGGAAAGGTTCAGTGGTGTTAGAGGATATGGCAAATGCCTGGCAGCAATGGGGATGGTATGGGGTAGATGGAGAACTAGGACCAGTAGTGGGGTATGACACAGTAGGGGGGCAATAGGGAAGCTTGCACACTAGGGGCAAGGCACAGGGGTGTTAAGGGGTATGGGGCAGTAAGAATGCCTGAACTGGGGGCAAGGTACAGTGGTGGTAGGGGGTATGTCATCTGCCAGGCAGCAGTAGGGGTGGTGGAGGGTAATAATGATTGCATTGGAGAGTGTGGATGTGGGATGGGGCAATAGGGATGCCTACACTGGGGGCAGGGTATAGGGGGTAGTATGGGGCAGTAGGGGAACTAGGAATGCCTGTACCGGAGGCTGGGTGACATAGAGCAGTAGGGGGCACTCGTTATGATTTCATACCAAGAGCCAAGGTATATGGGGTAAATGGTACAGTAGAGGGCACTAGGTATGGCTGTACTGGGGGCAGGGTATATGGGGTGATATAGGACAGTAGGGGGGCGCTAGTTTTGATCGCACTAGGAGCCAAGGTACTTGGTAAATGGTATAGTAGTGGGCACTAGGAATGCCTGCACTGGAGGTAGGGTATATGTGGTGATATAGGGCAGTAGGGTGCGCTAGTTTTGATCGCACTAGGAGCCAAGGTATGGGGTAAATGGTACAGTAGAGGGCACTAGGGATGGCTGCACTGGGGGCAGGATATAGGGGGTTCCCAGTACAGGATATAGGGGGTACCCAGTACAGGGGTAGATGGGCACTGTAGGGGCCACTAGGGAAGCACTAAGGAAGATTTCGGTTACCACCCCCTTCCATCTATAGTGCAGTGTTATTTATTTTATTGCGATGTTGACTTGCTTACAATGTAACTTTGTCTCTGCAGGTCCGCACAGTAATCACCATGTTTGAGGAGCAGCATTTTCAATTCTTCTGAGCCCAACAACTGTGTTGCTCTTGAAGTGTGACACCCACTGAACTTCATGATGGACCGAACACAAGCGGGTTACAAAGGGCAGAAATACTTGAAGGACTTGGCCCAGCATGGCGGGGTTCAGAACAGAGGAACTATAAAACTCGACTCTCGGAAGCCATGCCACCTGCGCGGACAACTCTCCAAGAACCTCAAAGAGAAGACCTGCAGCGTTGTTCTCACCAGACTGGAGGATGTCGCCGGGTCCCGTATGTTGTCCAATCAGGCTGGGAAACCACCCAATATTTCTTGTTGGGTAGATGAATTTGGAACTCTTAAAGTTCACACAGGGCTTCCCTCCCGAAGGATAAGTCCGAAAGGCAAACCTTTCTCATTGTCTTCTACTGGTTCAACGTCAACAATGGATTCTCCAGAACCTCGGAAACGAAGACTAGCTTCTCTCAATGCTGAAGCGGTGAATAATTTACTTTTTGAGAGGGATGAGAGTTATTCTTCCAGGAGAGCGAATAAAGATAATTGGACTGGTGACCATTGCAAATCTAATGTCGATTGGTTATCCTTAAAAAGGGCAAAGCACGCGCTGCTCGGCAAGAAGAGCAAGCAGCAATGTATAGCACGAAACCGATCCGCATCATCGGACGATGTGTTCGATGACCCCTTTAAGAAAGACGATGAAGTATCCTATTCTCCTGCCCCCAAAAGACTGGCGAGTTTGAACGCTGTGGCTTTTTTGAAGATTACAAATGAAAAGGGACATGCTTTGAAACAAAGGAGCAAGCCGTGCGTCGACGGCGTGAACTCCGTCAGCATCTGCTCCAAATCTAAACTCAAGCCCAAAAAGTCTCACAAAAAGAACTGTGCCAAGTTGAAAAAAGATCTACTGAATAGGAAGGCCGAGGACTACCTTGGCTGGCAAGGGGGGTCTAACCATGTTGGGTTTTTGAAATTGGAGCATCAAGAGTCTACAAGGTGTAAAATAGGTGGCGCTCACGTGGAACAGTCTTCCAGCTGTCACGATGGCTCTGTACCTTTGTACCACAGACTGCCTTTATTAATGGGAGGACAAGCTTCCATGAAGCCGGAGTATGGTAGACCAGGTGAAAAGTCTCCCACTCCCAAGCAGGACTTCCCACAACCTTCTTTTCCTGTGCAGCAACTTCATCACTTACCTGTTCCGGGCAGCCACTCGGATTGTGTCTGCCTCTGCAGCTCGCCGGACGTGACGTCTTTGGATGGAACCTACGTTTCTTATGGCCAAAGCGGTTTACCTTATAATGGGTATTCAGATATTTCCATGTACCCTAAAGACGAGGTGTTCTCACAGTCAGAGCACTGCAAAGAACTCTTGTCGCAGAGCTCTTTACACCCCAGTGCAATGGTGGAGCACCTTCCGTGGTGCAACTCCCGCTTTTCATATGGAGAAGACACTGGGACTAACACGGACAGTCTTTGTGGGATAGTAAGACTGCCCTTTGGTAGGATTATCAATGCTCACACAGGACATAGCAGCTACCCGTACAAAAAGCCTTTATCAGCAGGTATGTTCTCCTACTAAAACTGCATTTACTATAGAGATGTTTTTATTTTAGATACAAGTAGGAAAGAGGCGGCCTGTTAGTTTTTTAAAAGAACTTGATCTCAAAATAGTGTGTACCAAAAGCCGTACAGTACTTTCAGTGCGGATTCCCAATCCCCAGCATGAATCCCCCTGGGATCACTCTAAAATGTACCTTTGTGGTAATCCCGCAGCACATGTGCGCGCCGCGGCAGCATCCCCCATGCTAGGCCTATCTAAATGCACCGCATGCAAGCATAGCCGGGGGGAGCACCCAGCGCTGTATTGCCGGGTGACACAATATAGACTAATTTGCTGGAAGTCCACGTGGTCCATGGGATTGCCGGAAAGGTACTTTATATGGTGCAGCATCGCATATTAGGATGCCCCTGTTAAGCAGGCCAAAACCCAGTGGTCCGTTATGGATGACGGCAGGCTTTGAGTATAAAACCATAAAAAAATAGATATGAGTCACCTCTATAAGTAGTGATGAGCTGGAGCGGGGAGACGATCCGATTCTGAAAACCGAAGGCTGGATGGTCCTTAGTATCCGACATTCAGTACTCCCGGACAGGCGCGTCCTCTCTAAAGGTCTGCAGGGTTGGGGATTCTCTCCAGTGATGTAATCTGTCACATGAGGGGTTCAACAGAGGCTGCTCCTCAGTATAAAAGCCTCCCTGCACCGGCAGATTCCCCCCAAACTACAGATGCTTCAGTAGTGGGGAGGTAACCCTCCACCCAGCGGATCTGCAGAGAGGCCCCCTATACCAGTTCACAGGGTAGTGATGACCTACATGCCACCTTTCCACATCGGTGGATATTTGGATCCAGATTTTGCTGGTTTTCTTGTGGCAATAAAGGGAGTATATTATTAGGTCTCCCTATCCAAATTTTAGGCTTAGCTCGGGAGGAGGGCGAGTGCCTGGAGGTCCACTTCATATGTCTTAGTTTTCCCTATTAGATAGGTTGAAGAAAATTGTTAGAATTTGAGGAACCGTGTGTGTGGATTTGGGATTTAACGTGGAGAAACAAGTGCAAAAACAACAAGGAAGGGTTTGATTCTGTTTCCATTGACAGCCATGTGGGAGCTCAGAGTTCCTCTTTAAGTTGTACAATCATAGAGGTATCACATCTCTACAGGCTCCCTGCCATTAATCTGTATCTTTCTTTTGGTTTCTAGAGGGATACAAGTCTCCAGACCAGCTCAGCATAACAATTCCCACGGCAGGTCACCCAGTGTCTCCTGCTCACCCGCTCTCAGGATGCCCAGTCCCCAGTGTCCCACCCGCTGCTGCCGAGCCCGTCCCTTACCTGCAGACCCCCAACTCAGAACCTCAGACAATGGCCATGCTGAAAACTGCCCGCGAGTGCCCTCAGAGCTCCAAGCCTCCGAGCGGATCCAAGTCAGGTGTCCGCAACGCTCCGGGCTGTGTGCACGCAGCGGAGAGCAAGACCAGCAAAAGCCACAGCCATGCCAAACAGCAGAGGATAAGCCGGAGGAGGGCCACCAACGGCTGGATGCCTTTGGGGACCGCTTGCGAGAAAGCAGTCTATGTGGTAGTAAGTAGATGCCAGCTTCCGGTATGCTGCATGATCTAGTGTCTAAAAGACTCCAGGGCTGGGACGATTTGGCATGCCCCACTATGTGAAACCCCAGGGATCGCCAATAAATTTAACTCAGGAATTTTATGGCACATGCACAGGCCTTAAGCAGCATCCCTGGAACTATTTTATCTGATGTGTGCCAGTGGGGGTGATCAGTAAACATTCTACTCCAAAAGTCCTAGTGGGGCATAAATATTCCGAGCAGTGAGTTCTGATTCGATAAGAACCCACCCGTGGGCCATGGAAGCGTGCATCTAGTTAAGCAAACTGGCAATCCTGGGGTTTCACACAAACAGAAATCCTCAAAAAGAGGACCAAACCCTAGATGAGTGAACACTGTGTTTAGGTCTGCTTTAAGACACAGCTGTGACAGGTATTTAGGAAATGACAGGCTTGTGTCTGAGGATACAGTGTTGTACTTAAAAGCTTTGTGAGCAGACACATGTGCCCCTGCAATCAGTCTGTTTAGCCTCATCACATTGTGCTAACGCAAGACTTCAATTGGGTAAACAATAGAAAAAATAAAAATAAAAAAATTGGGCATGGCATTTTGCGATGCCTCTGATGTTCAATATCCCTAGAAAGTCAAACTTGGTCGTTCAGTCCTTTGTTTTTTAGCACTGAGGTGGACCTATACAAAAGCAGCTATCCTTCCCTGCACACACCAGCATTGGTATGTCCCACACAGTCTGCTGCAAGAGAGGTAGAGATGGATCCTCCTGTCAATGTTAAAAGAAAATAAGGTGGTCATGAATAAATAAAATCCACGGGCTGGGTGACAGGAAAGGGGCAAATGGCAGCAACAGCAGCTGCTCCCCAGGATTGAGCCTCTGCATGGTGGATAAGCAAGCAATGATTTTTTCTAAGTATGTCACACACCCCGCTTCAGATAGTCATTACACTTGGGTTATACCGACCTGTAGAGGGCGATCTTGCAGAGATGTCATGAAAAAAAGGGAGCCCCTCCCAGTCCATAAACACCTGGTACCTCCCACTCATTCCCCAGTCTTTCATCTCTGCAGACGGCGAGCAAGTCAGAAGATGACGTCTCCTCCTTGCAGGTAGCCGGGGTAACTCCCGGCCCGCGTGTTAGTCTATTTCTGCCTGGACCCTCCCAGCCTAGGCTGCTGGTCCGGGCAAGGGTAGACAGCACCTAAGGGTGCTTAAGAACTACGCTCCACCGTGAGACCCCATACTAAGGGGTAGGCGGTTTTGCCGGGCTGGTGATCCCGGTTAGGGATGCCCCATCCCTTGCCCTTCCACCTTCCAGCGTGTATTCCCCCTCTCCCGGATGGCCCTTGCTCCTTGGGGGGGGGGGGGGGCTGCGTAGGGTCCCCGTCTCTCTTTACGTGTGTTTGTTCAGCTGTGTGTGTGTGGGTGAGTGCGTTCACTGGGCGCATCTTCCGTTTAAACTAATGCGTTTTTGTCTCAGCTGTGCGTGTGTGGGTGCGTGTGTTCACTGGGCGCTTTTTTTTTTCTTTGAACAGTATCAGCCGGCGCTGCGGCACAGCCAGCGCCGACTGATACTGTTCAAAAAAAAAAATAAAGCCGTTGTGACATTTGGCGGGGAGCTTCTTCCCCTCAGGTACGGTTCGTGCAGGGGGCGGGGTCAGGCGCTCTGCGCGCTCGCCGACATCCCGCCCCCCGTGCTCTTGACGCCGCTGCGGAGCCCGGCCACTGGCCGGGAGCAGCGTTGTCGTCAGGGGCGGGGCCGGGCGCGTCGCGCGCACTGCGCCGGCCCGCCCTTCTCTCCCTCTGCTTCTCAGGTCTCCAAGGCTGATAGCTTGAGTGGCCCCTGCGGCCTCATTATTTCAGGCACTGCCTGCTAACTCTGCATTATACTTTAGCGTTATTGTTGTTATATGAACAGCCATTGCTTGACCTGCACATGTATATATACAATTCATCTGTTTTCCTTGCATTGTCAGTATGTCTGCATTGTGTGTGCCTGGGCATGATTGAGGTGCTGAATAGCCCTGTATTCTGTCTTCCAGGTGGACCCTTGTCGGAGCCTAAAGGGTCCTCCCAGTCCTAGGGTCCCTGGTTTAAGCTTAGAACTCCCCATAAAATCCTCCCACTCGGGACACAGAAGGGGCATCCCGGGTCGCTTATATCGCATAATTCCCTGGGGTATTGAGAGTACCTATAAAATCACCATATGGAGGCTTCCCAAGATACCGGGCTCGGGCTCCCCTTGGGGCAACCCCAGCAGTGTTTGGGGTGTGGGGCATCCCTTACAGGGGATGATGTTTTCCTTTGCATACCATGTGCGCAGCAGACTATTACGCGGCAGTCCGGATCCCTTGCGTCTGGTTCTGCGCCGCCGGTCCCTTCTCCTACCCCTCCCCGCCTGACCCGTACCCCGTGTGATGTTGTCACGAGTGGGGAGTCGCAATCTGAGGTGTGTGCCAGATTGTCCAATCTTGAAAAATTATTTTCTAGCGCTGGGGCCAGAAAGGTCCCGGCTAAGAGAAAACACTTGTCCCCAGCCACGCAGGCTTCTGATTTTGAGGAGCCTGTTTGTGCTTCAGCGCTTCTTATAGTGGCTTCTAGGTCGGTTGTCAGGGACCTGTTGTCTACCTCCAGCATTGACCCGGCTAGCAATGAGTTCACCGCACTTAATCGGTGTGAGTTATTTTTGTCTTTTGTGTTAGCTGCCCTGGACGACACCTTGGTGATATGTAGTAGAACTTTGGCCTTGCTGGTGGCAATTCGGCGGTCGGTTTGGTGCGCCAGTGTGCGTCTGATTTTGTGTCCAAAAAGTCTCTTATGGCTCTTCCCTTTCTGGGCTTGCGGCTCTTTGGAGAAAAATTGGATTTGGTTGCCAAAGGAGGTAGGTTACCTCAGCGAAAGAAGCAACGTCGTCCCTTTCGGGGGGCGGCTGCATTTACCCCTTCCTTTCGTGGGGCCAGAGCTGGACGGGGATCGGCTGTTTTCCCCCCCAGAGGTGATTCCTGGCACAGGGGAAGAGGACGTGCCCGTCCAGGTCACAGCTGGGGCTCCAAGCCCAAAGCCGCTGCTAAGCCGGCTCAGCAATGAGGGGTGCCCTCACCCTCGCGGGTGGGGGGACGGCTGCAACACTTCTCCCAGGTCTGGGACCAGGAGGTCTCGGACAGATGGATTCGCGAAGTGGTGTCTTCCGGTTACAAGCTGGAGTTCGAGATCCGGCCTCCTCCCAGATTCTTCAGGTCTCGCGTGCCCCCTTGGATCCTCTGGCCGCGCAGAGGCTCCGGGCGGCAGTAAAAGATCTCCTGGGCATGGCAGTCATCTGCCCGGTGCTTCCCTCGGACCAGGGCCTGGGATTCTATTCCAATCTGTTCACGGTGCCCAAGAAGGATGGCTCCGTTCGTCCCATCCTGGATCTGAAGTTTCTCAACAGGTTTATCCGTCCCAGGAAGTTCCGCATGGAAACTCTGCGCTCTGCCGTAAACTCACTTCGGCAGGAGGACTTCATGACGTCTATAGACATCAAAGATGCTTATCTGCATGTTCCAATTTTCCCAGCGCATCAGAGATTTCTCAGGTTTGTGGTGGAAGATCGGCATTTTCAGTTTGTGGCCTTTCCGTTTGGCCTTACCTCGGCTCCAAGGTGCTAGCGGGGGTGATGGCCCTCCTCAGAGCCCAGGGTATCCGCATCATGCCTTATCTGGACGATCTTCTTATTATGGCATCCTCTCGTGGCCAGGCGGAGCTAGACACCAGGACTGTGGTAGCCACCCTGGAGAGATTCGGCTGGGTGATCAACTATCCCAAGTCCTGCCTTTCTCCGTCCAGGGTGGTGGCGTCCTGGGAATGTCTCTGGATACTTCTCAGTCCAGGGTGTTCCTCCCCCGGCCCAAGGTTCTTTTGATTCAGGAATTGACTCAGCATCTTCTATCCATCCCTCGCCCGTCCATCCGGCTGGGGATGCGACTGGTGGGATTGATGGTGGCATCGTTCGAGGCGGTTCCCTTTGCCCAGTTTCACACAAGGACGCTCCAGCTCCATCTCTTGGCGGCCTGGGACGGGTCCCCGTTGTCATTGGATCAGTCTTTTTTTTTTTTTTTTTTTTTTTTTTTTTTTTTTTTAAATTCTTTATTTAAGTTTTTCAAACAAAACATTACAGATAAATTGTCAGAAATAAGACAGTACAGGAAGAAAATAGGTCCAGCACGCAGGCCGGTTCACACTCAGGGTCCGAGAGCCACCGTCCACTCCTGTAGCTCACTCCTGCTGTGTACTCGGGCGAACTCGGGTATAGTACATCATCCATATTTAGGTCAGGAGTGGGGGCCGAGGGCGAACCCCGCTCACTCCACTCCGGGCCCCCTCCCGTCTGGTCCAGGTTTCTATTCGCCTTTAAGCTGTCTGCAGCCTATTCCTTGGCGTCTAGTTTGGGCAGCAGGGGCGCCCTATATCCACTCTCTTCCCCTGGATTAAATCTAATTTGAGTGTCCTGGTGGAGTAGCGGTCAGTCGGGAGTGCCCCCTAACCTGGGCAAGACCGTTAGAAATCGCAGACAAGAGGCAAAAGAGTGAAGGGAAAGAGGGAAAAAGGAGGATTTAGGATGTAGGGAAGAGAGAGGGGCACAAATACGAGGGAGAGAGCGACAGTAGGGAAGGGAGGGAAGTAAAGGGGGGGGGGCGAGAGGACAACAGAAGGGGGACGGGGGGAGTAGCGGGGGCTCCATGACCGTCCGACCCGTCGCCGGCGAGGGGGGGGGGGGGCAGGCGGGAGCAGAGCCCCAGCCCGCGACCACAGAGCAGCCCCTCTCCCATCTCCACGGCTCGACACGGGCCTAAATTGGGGGATGGAAGCATGTGATTAGTCTTTATTTCACTGAAGCTCGGAAGATAGTCCAGGATGTCCATAGGGTCCTGGTCTCCTCTTCTCTGTCCTGGACTGCAGCCGTCAGCTCCTCCATCTCCATTATTCTGTCCACCTCTCTAAACCAGTCGTCTTCTGTCGGGACACTCCTGGTTTTCCATAATCTGGGGAGTAGTGCTCTAGCTGCATTGACTAAGTGTCTCAGAAATGATTTCTTGTAATTAGTAACACTACCTCCGGTATGGTGCAAGAGCATGAGAGCTGGACAGCACGGGACCTGTGAGCCTGTTACCATAGTCATGGTCTCCGAGATCTTTGCCCAGAATGACGTAATTTTGGGGCACGACCACAAAATGTGGAACAGTGACCCCTCCTCCGTTTCACATCTCCAGCAGACAGGCGAAGATCCCGGATAAATGTGTGCCAACCGTTTCGGAGTATAGTACCATCTGGAAAGGTATTTGTAGTTAGTTTCTTGAGTTTGAACGGATATTGATGATTTGTATGTTAGGGAGAAAATTTTCTTCCAGTCTTCTAGAGTGAATTTCTTACCTAAATCCTTTTCCCACTCCCTGCAGAAAGCAGGGACCGAGTCCTGGTCCTCTTCTAGAAATTGATAGACTTGGGAGATTACCCCTCTCGGGGGATCCCCGCACGTGGCCAGCTTCTCAAAGAGCGTAAGGTCTCGACCCAATAGGTTTTTGGGCGCCACCTTCTGAAGAAAATGCTGGGAAAGCAACAGGTACCAAGGGTCCAGTTGAGGGCTGTTCCATCTATTCCTTAATGCCTCAATGCCGAGCCAGTCCCGGCCTCTTATGAGGTCCTTTGCTCTGATCGTCCCCAGGTCCCCCCAGCGCCCTAACGCCTGGGGCTTCTGGCTGAGGGGGAAATCTGGGTTATCCACTACCGGGATCAGGGGGGACGGCCAAGGCGAGATTTCCTCTCTCCCTCTAACTCTATCCCAGACTTCGAGGGTAGCCTTAATCAACGGGTTAGGTCCTGCCCATCTGTTCGAAGGTGCTGTCGACCACGGGATCTCCTTTAACGGAGCTCCCGTGGATCCGGCTTCCACCTCAACCCATTTCTTAGTGTCTCCGTTCCTCATCCAGTCCACCAATCTCTGCAGGTGGGCTGCTTGCCAGTATCTCCTCAGGTTCGGGACCGCCAACCCCCCCCCCCCCCCCCAGTTCTAGACCTCTGCAACAGTGTGAATTTGATTCTCGGTTTCTTGGACGCCCAAATGAAGTTTGAGTATTGTGTTCAGGTTCCTGAAATAGCTTGCAGGTATATGACATGGAAGGGTTTGAAATAGGTACAAAATTCTGGGCAAGATTGTCATCTTTATAGCATTCATTCTGCCTAACCACGTGAGTGTGAGGGTGCTCCATCCCAATAAGTCGGACTTGACCTTGTTGAGCAATGGAATGAAGTTGTGCCTGAATACTTCACCGATGTCACTCAGGATTTTTGTGCCCAGATAGGTCAATGCCGACGGGGTCCATCTAAATGGGAAACAGGACATCACGGCGTCCGGCAGTCCCACATTTAGCGCTTCCGATTTATCAAAATTGATTTTAAAATTGGAGAGATTCCCGAAGGTTTCAAATTCTTTCATGAGGACCGGAAGCCCGATTGCTGGGCTGGGGATGAAGAACAGAAGGTCATCCGCATAAGCAGATACCTTATGCTCGACTCCCTTCACATGGATACCTTTAAGGTCTGTGTTGTTTCTAACATGTCTCAGGAAGGGTTCCACCACCAGGGCGAATATAAGGGGTGACAAAGGGCATCCCTGTCTGGTTCCGTTAGCTATCCGGAAAGGCGGGGAGAGGTGACCATTTACTTTAACCCTAGCCTGAGGAGTAGAGTATATCCCTAAGATATATTTGAGTGCCCTGCCCTGGAGACCAATGTGCCTCAGCACCTCGAAGACGAAGCTCCAGTCCACCCGGTCGAACGCTTTTTCAGCGTCTGTGGACAGTAACATCATTGGGGAGTTGTCTGTTCGTGATCTGTGTATCAGGTTCAGGGTCCTAATAGTGTTACCCCTAGCTTCCCTGCCAGGGATGAAACCACACTGGTCCCCATCGATCAGGTTGGGTAGGTACCGTGTTTCCCCGAAAGTAAGACACCGTCTTACTTTCTTTTTATCCCCAAAAGCCCCACTACGTCTTACTTTCGGGGTATGTCTTATATTGGAAAAAAGATGCTGTAGAACTACAATTCCCAGTATGCCTTGCCTTTACAGAGGATAA
Organism: Gastrophryne carolinensis; assembly: GCA_027917425.1. Lineage (NCBI taxonomy): Eukaryota > Metazoa > Chordata > Amphibia > Anura > Microhylidae > Gastrophryne > Gastrophryne carolinensis. Next base: position 108,999,884 of record CM051244.1, read on the forward strand.
ACAAGGCATGCTGGGACTTGTAGTACTGCAGCATCTGTGTGGGTCAGACAAGTAAGGGTGCTGCAGTGGATTACAGATGACACGAGGGCAGCATGGAGGGAGCCCCCGGCCCAAGCTGCCCCCCTCGTCATACCCCCTGCGTCCCCCTCACATCACCCACCTGCGAGTTCCGCTGTGTATCCGGCTTCTCCCCCCGGCCACTGACAGCACAGCACCAGCAGAGGGTCAGCCTGGCCCCCTGACGCCGCTCTCTCTCACACACACACGCGCACTTACCGGCACTTCCTGGGTGTTGCGCGTTGGTCGGTGGGCGTGCCCCATGTGGCCGGCGTCCAATGAAAACAATGGACGCCGGCCATTGACACTCACCGTCCAGAGCGCAACACCCAACCTCCGGTCACGGCTGCTCCCGCTCTGTGCTGCAGTGAGAGCCTCTGCACTCGGCGCCGCTCATCTTCTGCGGGTCACCCGTGGTCTCTGGGACACAGGAGGGGGGAGACCGCCCGGCAAAGCAGCAGCAACAGCGTACAGATGCCCCGGCCTCAGCAGATGGCGGCCGTGCCTCAGCTCCTGCGCTCGCAGCCCCGGATCCACCGCCGCCTCTCCTCCTCTCAGGTAGGTCCCGTCGGCGCAGGGGGATACACGCCGAGGGGGGGGGGGGGCTATATCACTTCCCTCAGCCCCGTTCGACAACAATGTTATTTCCCCGAAAGTAAGACATATGTCTTACTTTCGGGGTACGGCTTATATTAGGCGAACCCTCTGAAACTCCCCATACGTCTTACAATCGGGGGTGTCTTACTTTCGGGGAAACACGGTATGTTGCTAGGCGGTTCGCTAGAATTTTGGTGAACAATTTAAGGTCCACGTTCAATAGCGAAATTGGGCGGTAGCTCTTGCAACTCAGGGGGTCTTTTCCAGCCTTATGTATTACTGTGACGTGGGCCTCTAGAGCCTCCGTCGGGAGTAACACAGGCTCGTCATCGCCCGCGGTTGCGTTAAAAGCTTGGAGGAAGTGCTTATTCAAAATGCTCTCAAATTTCTTATAGTAGGCGATAGTTAGTCCATCCGGGCCAGGTGATCTACCGTTCGGCTTGATGCTTGATGCTTGATGTAGTTCGGTACTCGAGATAGGCTCCCCTAGCCCGTTAACCGCCTCGTCCTCCAGTCTTGGCATACTAGAGTCTGCAATGTATCGTCGCATTTGAGACAGGTCCCTCGGGGTGTTCCCCACCCCCTGCGGCTTCATATTATACAATGCATGATAGTATTCTTGGAATACTTTGGCAATATCCTCCGTTTTGTGGAGTTTCTGTTGCTTTGCATCCTTTATTGCCTCAATGAAATTGAGGGACTGTTGCTTCCTCAAGGCTCTGGCGAGGAGTGAACCGCTTTTGTTCCCCCACTCGTAATAGAATCTTTTACATCTCTTTATGACAAATGCCGCCTTTTTCAGTAGCAGGGAGTTTAGCTGTTCTCTGCAAGAGGTTAGCTCCTGTAGGGTGGCTCGCATCTGGGATTCTTTATGCCTCTTCTCGAGGATTTGAATTTGTTAGAGTAGGCGGTCCCTGTCCTGCGTGTGTGCTTTTTTCAATCTGGAGGCGTGTTGGATGAGGACCCCTCTTATCACCGCCTTGTGTGCTTGCCAAACGGTCGTCGGGGGTACTTCGCCCGAGCAATTCAGTGTAAAATAGTCAGTAAGAGCAGTTTGGACTGCTCGTTCCGTTACCGGGTCTTTCAGCAAGCTTTCATTTAGACGCCATGTCCATTCTCTTTTTTCCTTTTTTCCATTGAGGTCAGGAGTAACCATACTGGGCTATGGTCCGATAGGGAGGCCGGACCTATGCCGGGATTAGTCACCCTGGGTAGAAGGCAATGGGACACTAATATATAATCTAGCCTCGCGTAGGACGTGTGGGCTGTCGAGAAATGCGAGTAGTCTCTACCCTTAGGGTTGAAAATTCTCCAGGGGTCGCACAGTTGCAGACCATGCAGTGCCTGTTTCACCTTTTGTAACCCCCCGTACGGGATAGATGACTTGCCGGTTGATGAGTCAAGCAGTGGGTCCAGGGCAATGTTTAGGTCTCCTCCCAAGAGCACCCTTCCCTCCTGGAATTCTGACAGCTCCGACAGAAACTTCAAGAGAAAATCCACCTGGCCACTGTTGGGAGCGTATACGGAGGCCATCGTGTATAGCTCTCCATGTATTGTCCCTTTAATCATTATGTATCTGCCCTCACTATCAGCCGAGGTTGCCAGTTTCTGGAAGGGGACGTCCTTGGCTAGTAGTATTGCAACGCCTTTGGATTTAGAGATTGGGGAGGAGCTCGCGTACCATTGGGGGAAGAACCTGGGAGACATCCTGGGGCAGGCGTCTCCCCTGAAGTGCGTCTCCTGCAGAAATATGATCTTGGCCTTCATTCTTCTGAGATCCGAGAGCATCGCCGATCTCTTCTCAGGGATATTGAGGCCCCTACAGTTCAGGGACACCGTCTTGAGGAGCGTCTCCCGCGGATCACGGAGGTCCCCCCGCCCCGGCAGCCAACATCGTCAGGGACCCTGCGCACTCAGCAGAGCAGACAGTCACCCGGAGCGGTGAAACAGGGGAAAGGATCAGGAGATGAGGGGTGGGAAATCAGAAGTAAGAAAAAGATAGGAACCAAAGAATAAAACTTTTCAAACCCCGAGAAAGCCTAAAAAATCTTTAGGCTGATAGAATTGTTATTAACTTCTCTAATATAGGGAAGTCTGGCCACGCGGTTCCTGGGGGGGTCTCCGGTAGCCTCCCTCGGGAAGTCACGCGGGCCTCTGGGGGAAGTGGACACCAGGCGAAGAGGAACCAGAACCCGGCGGGTTGTTATCAACGGTCTCTACTCTTCCATCCAGGCTACCCCTCCCTCTTAACACATTTTCAGTAAACAGCAACAGTAACATTGTATGGGCTCAGTAAACATGGCATTCTCAGTAATAGCTTATACCCTGTATCCAGTGGCTCCCCCCCGCTGGTGCGCCACAGCGACCACCGCCACAGAGCAGGCGACCCCCCCACTCCCCCCGCCTCGGGGCGCGACCCAGGTCCAGGGCAGGTTGCGCCCCGAGCCCGGTGAGATCCCATCCCGTTCCGACTCAGGACAGACCATCCCCCACCCCGGGCGGAGCCCCGGCGGCCACGCAGTCCGGATAGGCCCCGGGCACGAGCCGTGCACCCCAACGGACTAGATCAGACCGCGAGCCGGGCCACGGTGCCAGCCGGCGGCCACTTCAGACCCAACCAGCGGGGCCGCCAAGGCACAGCCGGGGCCCCCAAACGAACTCCGGAGCGCGGCCGACGGGCCAGCCCCCGGCGGGGCCCGCCCGGGCAGGGCCACCTCCCGCAGCGGACCCCGCCGGGAGCGGCCCGCCGGCCACCCAGCGGGACCATCTGATTCCCAGCGCCCCAACCTCCCTACAGGGAAAGAGCATCGAACACCTAAAACATTACTTATCAACTTCTAAATATGCAGGAACCACGGACAGCAGGTACAAAGATAAAATACAGGAGCCAACTTATTGTAAACGGTGTCTAAACAGAACTCTATAGATTTGTGTGTAGCTAAATTTTGTTACCTCTTATCTAACGTCCATATGGCCGGGGTTCCCCCCGCGCTCCGGGCCGGGCCTCTTCTGTCCCGTCCCCGTCTCCTAGGGCGCTGCGGGAGCGGACCCGCTCTCCGGTCAAAGTCCGGTGCCAGCCAGTCCGGGACGTCAATGGGTGAAGATCCCAGAAATTCAAAAAGACCCGCTAGCTGCTCCGGCGATCTCAGGGCATATGCTCTCCGGTCCTTCCGCACCAACAGCTGGAAGGGGTGTCCCCAACGGTAAGTCGCCCCCTGGCGCTGCAGGAGATCCAAAAGGGGCCTCATCAGGCGTCGCATGTGCAGGGTTCTGCGGGATAGGTCCTGCAATAGAATAACACTTGCACCATTTAGGTCGATAGGGCCCTTGTTCCAGGCTGCTCGCATAATTGCTTTCTTGATTCGGAAAAAGTGCACTCTGCAGATAACGTCTCTTGGACCGCTGGGGCCGCCTCCCACAGGGCCCAATGCCCGGTGGACTCGGTCAATCTCAATGGCCTCCCCCGAGGGGCGACCCAGGAGGGTGTTAAACAGGTTACATACTGTTGCGTTAAGCTCCGCCGGGTTTATTGATTCCGGGATGCCCTGTAACCGGATATTGTTGCGGCGGTTTCTGTTTTCCAGGTCATCCTGTTGGACCTGTAGGGTGGAAAGCATCCTGCGAGTGGCATCCCTTTCCTGTTCCAGAGCAGTGACCCTGGCCTGGATATCTGACTGTGTGGCTGTGTTGGTTTCCACTTTGTCAGACAGGTCCGCTATGGTGTTTTGCATTGACGTTATTTCTCGGTGGAAAGTCCCCTCCATCCTTGAAATGTAAGACTCAAAATCCGCTCTTGAGGGCAAAGATTTAATGGCATCCGCAACATTGCGTCTCACTGATTCCATAATGACTGAGATCAGGGTGCCAGGTGAAAGCGCTCCTAGTGGAGCTGCGTCTTCACAGATCGTCGGGTGGTCGTCAGGTGTGGGGGACCGGGACTCCCATAAGCGGCTCATAGGGGCTGGGCTGTAGGGCCCCGGGGAGAACGCAGGCCCCCGCTCCCATGCAGGTCTCGGAGTAGATGGGTAGCACTCTTCATGGAGGTCTGTAGCGGGTGTGGTCAGATCACCCCTTAGGGCTTGAGTGGGTGAATGGGACTGGCCAGATGGCAGGGTGAGTTTGGCAGCTGTCACTTTAAAAGCAGCCTCTGCTGCCATTATGCTGCTGTGTGGCTCTCCTGGTTGCTTTCCATAATCGGGCATTGGGGAGGGTGGGCAGTACACTGCACGGGGGTCTGGGGCAGGCGTGATCAATTCACCCTCTGGAGATTGGGTAGGTGAATGAGGCCGGACAGGTGGCAGTGAGGATTTAGCAGCTTTCCCTTTAAGAGCAGCCTCTGCTGCCATCAGGCTGCTTTGTGATTCCCCTGGCTGCCAGTGAACTTGCGCTGCTGTCACCGACACATGCTGGCCCCTGCTGCTGCTCTCCCCCTCCTCACCTCCATTCTTCATCGTCGACGGGCCGGGGGCAGGTGACCTGTGGATCGGCCCTCCAGCAGGATCTGAGCCGTCCTCTCCTGCGCTCGCTGGCATGGGCTGAGAGGACCGCAGCTCACCGCTCTCTTCACTGGGTCCCCGGCGGTCGCAGTCCGGAGCGGCGCCCGCACCCGCCGGTCGCAGGGAGGCCGGCGCTATCGTGTCCTGCGCCCCCACGCTTCCCGCAGGCATCCACGATGGGATCTTCTCCCCCTCCAACGTCCGGAGGGGTCCCGGGACCAACTCCTCTTCACCCGGCCTCAGCAGCACAGGTATGTCGGGCGGCGCCTCCGCCGAGGGACGAGGGGGCCCTCCCTCTCCATCTGGGATCATGGCGGTAGCCGCCATCGCGGGCAGCGGGGATCTGGGGCACTCCACAGGGACAACCCCAAAATAAGTGGATATGGGGGTCCTCTGGGTGGCTCGTGCTGCTCCTCTGGTCTTCCGCCGCTTGGACATCTTCTTTTAGGAAGGTTGCTGTCTGTTAAAATGGTAAATGCTGAAGGGTTAATGGGGAGCCTCCCGGGATAGTTCCTTACGGCGCCATTAGCAGGCCACGCCCCCTCGAGTGTCGGATCAGTCTTTTTGGATGTCCCCCTCGGGTTCGGCATTCCCTTCAGTGGTGGCTGGAACCGAGCAATCTGATGAGGGGCAGATATTTTCTGACCCCTCGTTGGGAGACGTTCACCACGGATGCCAGCCTGTCAGGTTGGGGGAGATTTTGGAAGGATCTTCAGTTTCAGGGACTGTGGGGGCCTCAGGAGGCTCACGATCCCATCAATGTTCTGGAGCTGAGAGCCATCAGGTTGGTTCTGGCTCGCTTGACTCATCAGTTACCGGGACTACCGGTTCAAGTTCGGTCGGACAATCTGACGGCGGTCGCCTACATCAATCACCAGGGAGGGACTCGCAGCAGGCGTGCCCGCAGGGAAGTGTCTTTGATCCTGGCTTGGGCAGAGAGCAATGTCCCATGCATCTCGGCGGTGTACATTCCAGGAGTGGAGAACACGGAGGCGGACTCCCTGAGCAGGTGCTCATCTCGCCGGGGGGAATGGTCGCTCAGCCCCAAGGTGTTTCGGTTGATTTGCCACCGGTGGGGGACTCAGGAGGTGGACCTCTTTGCCTCTCGTCACAATCACAAGCTTCCGGCATTTGTGTCTCTCTCGCGGGATCCGCTGGCTCTGGCAGCGGATGCCATGTCTCTGAACTGGAGGGATCTGGGGTTTCTATACCTGTTCCCTCCGTTTCCCATGGTGGGCAAAGTGGTGCGCAAGCTGGCCCTAGGGGGCGCATCAGCAATTCTGGTGGCTCCAAGATGGCCAAGACAGGTTTGGTTCACAGACGTGGTAAGGTTGGCAGAGGATCAGTTAGACCTGCCCCTTCTGCCGGATCTGCTCACTCAGGGTCCACTGCTCTACCCCAATTTACCAATGCTGGCTTTGATGGAGTGGCTGCTGAAACCTCTATCTTGAGGGAGGAAGGTCTTTCTGATGCTGTCATTCAGACTCTGGTTAGGGCTAGAAAGAAGTCTTCCTCTGCCATCTACTATAGGCTTTGGAGGTCTTATATTGATTGGTGTGAGGTCCGGGCCTTGCCTTGCAGGGCGTTTTTCTATCCCTAGGGTTTTGGAATTTCTGCAACATGGTCTGGACCTAGGTTTGCAGCTTAGTACGCTGAAAGGGCATGTTTCTGCCCTGGCAGTTTTCTTTCAAAAGATCTGGTTAAGATCTTTTTCCAGGGGGTTCCGCATGTGTGGCCTCCTAGGAAGCCTTTGCTCCCAGTTTGGGATTTGAATTTGGCTCTCTCTGCCTTTCAGGGTCCTCCTTTTGAACCTTTGCAGGATATTGCTCTTTCTACGCTTACTCAGAAGGTTGCGTTTTTGGTTACCATCACTTCCGTCGTGTATCGGAGTTGGCGGCTTTGTCCATTAAGGCTCCTTATTTTGAGAGGCATCAGGACAAGGTTGTTTTCCGCTTCAAGCCGGATTTCCTTCCTAAGGTGGTCTCTGCCTTTCATCTTAATCAGGACATTGTTCTACCCTCCTTGTGTCCTAAGCCCAGCAATGACAAGGAGAGGGTTTTGCATTCTGTGGATGTGGTTCGCTGTGTGAAGTACTATTTGGTGGCTACTTCCTCTTTTCGTAGGACTGGCGCCCTTTTTGTGGTGCCCTCCGGGCCTAGGAAAGGTTTGGCTCCCGCCAAGTCTTCTATTAGTAAATGGATTCGCCAGGCCATTGTTGGGGCCTATTCTGCCAAGGGGAAGGTTCCCCCTTTTCGGGTTACTGCTCATTCTACTCGTGCTGTTGGGGCGTCCTGGGCTTTCCAGCATCAGGCCCCTCTGTTGAGCAAGTTTGTAAGGCTGCTACTTGGTCTTCCATTCACACTTTTTCCAAGTTTTACAAGATTGATGTGCGGGCCTCAGCGGATGCTGTTTTTGGCCGCAAAGTTCTGCAAGCTGCAGTGGTTTAAGTTTGTGCATTGTTGCCTTCTTTTGGATCCCCGCCCTTTATGGACACTGATATTGGATGTTCCAAGTGTAATGACTATCTGAAGCGGGGTGTGTGACATACTTAGAATAATACCATTTTGTGAATACTCACCTGTAAAGTGGGTATTATAAGTATGTCACACACCCCGCTTCACCCCGCCCTTTGGTATTCTGGATCCTTTCTATGGTGAACCTTTTTTACTGTTACTGGTGATTTTGGCTCTTCCTGGTCCCTTTACTGCTGTCTTAAATACTGGGGAATGAGTGGGAGGTACCAGGTGTTTATGGACCGGGAGGGGCTCCCTTTTTTCATGACATCTCTGCAAGATCGCCCTCTACAGGTCGGTATAACCCAAGTGTAATGACTATCTGAAGCGGGGTGTGTGACATACTTATAATACCCATTTTACAGGTGAGTATTCACAAAATGGTATTATTGTTACTTAGCCTGGACAACCCCAAAGAGAACCGAAACCCACCCTGGAGTCTGAGATTCCAGGGCAGGCATACTGTCTCCCACCATACTCCCTCTCAGCCCCGCTGTGTAAAACCCCCCAGGTTGCCCAAAAACTCACCTTCGCTCCTGGTCCAATGGTGCATGCACGAGCAGCGGGCGCATCCCCGCTATCCCTTTAGCAGGACATGTGCCCGCACCAGGCAATTGTGAATGGCCGGCGTGGGCACACTCCCTGTTACAGGGTAGCGGGGAATGCGGCCGCCAGCGCGCTCAGATTCGCTCACATTAGACAAGCTCCTGGATGAAGGGGCTCGAGCGAATCTGAGAACAGTTATTGGATGGGAAGAGGTGAGTTTGTTTGGGCGACCTGGGGCACAGCACAGGGGGCAAGGACCAAAACCCAGGATAGTCAAAATCCTGGCTTTTGGTCCACCTTAAAGTGGATTAAAACCCCACTGTGTGAAACCCCCCAGAAGGCTGCGTTCACTCACCTCTCCTGGGGCCCCTGGAGTAGACACAGCCACACAACCAATTGGTTTCTCCTGCTGCGCATATTTATGTGCGGTAAGAAAAGCTGAATGAAATCATAGCCGCATGTACCAGCGGTGTGCCGCATAACTCGGCACCATTTATTTGTGGAGGGCGGGGCTGCGCACAGCTGAAAAGGGAGACTGTGATGCCAGCCGTGCATGTACGGTGGATTATTGGGTGCCAGGGGAGGGAGTGAGTCTGCCCTGTGAGACTCTGAGGGGGGGGGGGGGGGTTGGTCCACTTTAAAGAGGACCAACCACATATGTCTTTTAGATTCCAGGGCTGACTAACTACCCCCCTGGGGCATCCTGATATGGGACTGACCCAGTTGTTCAGATAGGCTGGGGGCAGGGGATGCCGTTGCTCCTATTTCACTATACCAGCGCTCTACTCCAGACAGCGCTGTATGGCGTGCTGAATGAAACTGTTGCTGAGATTCAGACCCTTTTTCTGTAGTCCTGCCCTAAGATTTAATATATGTGACCACCTCTATTCCAACTATACAGCACGTCCTGTTCCAGAAGATTCCTTACACATGGGTTATACATCCACAAGATGGCGCTGGACTGCAGAAAACAGCTTGTGGCTCTTCCCGGCTCTATATACGTCGGGAACCTCCCACAAATTCCCGAGTTCTTTTCTGCAGTCTGCGCTGAGAAGATAGAAGATAGCTCTCTGTGGCGCAGGTGAGCGGGGCTTATATGCCTGCGGCCCCAGGACTATTCCCACCTGTTCCGTACCATAAACTGCCTCCCAGCCTCGGCTGACAAGGTTCGGGTGAAGATAGGTTAGTAGCACCAGTTAGAGGTGCTGAGGAGCTAGGCTCCTACCGCAGTCCCTGCTCTGACAGGGTAGGCGGTTTAGGCTGATGGTGAGCCTTTTGGGATGCCCCCACTGCTTCTTGGGTGTTTGCCAGGTAATCCTGTGCAGTTAACCCTTTACCATAGGTGTTCCCCTCCTCCCTCACTTCTCCCATTGTCCCCTGGGTGCTGTTATCCCCCGGGAATCCCTTATGTTAACCTCTCTCGCTCTCCCTCCGGGAGATTTCCGGGGGGGCGCGCCGCGGACGGCGGCGTCATTCTCCTCAGAGCTGCCGGGCCGCGATTGGCCGGCAGGATCACGTGGGCGCGTTCCACGCTCTTCGGGGGGGGGGGGGGGGCTATGGGGATTATGTTTTTTACATCACATCTCATTGAAGGCCCGCGAGGTCTGCGGACGCCGTTTTGACTACCCTTGCTGTGTGTGCTGCTGGCTCCAGCGGTCCGTGAGTAACCCCGGTGGGGTGATTTTTTCTGAATTCCTTCTGCTTTATCTCATGGGAACGTTTATTATGTCTTTCAGGCGGGTTAAAACTTCGGCACTGTGGTTTCTCCCGGCCATCTCCCCTCATTACTCCCACTTCCCTAGCAGTTCATTGGGGCATCCTGGGTAGCTATTATTAGCGTTAACCCTTACTGGCCTGTTGTGCCACGATGATCACCATATGGAGGCTTCTGGGGATGATGTGCTTGGGGTTCCTTCGGGACAAGCCCAGCTGTGTGTTTCGTGTGGGGTATCCCCTATAAGTGATTATGTCAGGGTGTGTGTACCCTGTGCCCAGCAGGTGCTTGCGCTGCAGTCTGTGTTGCCTGCTACTGGGCCTAGTGCTGCGCCCCCTCTGGCTTCGCCTACCCCCCCCACGCTTACATCTGACCCCCAGTAGGGGGCATGCCAGCGGGGAGTCTCAACCTGATTTGGCTGCACGGGTGACCAGCATTGACAGCAAAACATATTGCTGGGTCTGCCCCGCGTAATGCTTCTGCTAAGAAGCGGCATTTATCACCCACGGTTTCCCTCTTCCCTATTGAGGCTGAGGAATTTTTTGACTTTACCGGTTATTCCCCCCTGGAGGAGGGGGGAATTATTCTCTGATTCAGAGTCATCTGAGGAACAGCCTAAGGCTTATGGTGGTACCGGGTCTCCCTTTGGGGAAGACCCATGATCCTCAGATGACACTGACAGGCTTTTGGCTCATATTTTTGAAGTGCTCTGTCTCTCCCCTCCTGCTGTGGCTCCGCAGCAGCAGGGTGAGCTTTTTCATACGGTTAAACCACGTTTGGAGTTTCCTGAGCAGACTCACTTTAATAATCTGGTGCTCAAAGAATGGGAACGGCCTAGCAAGCTCCCTGGAGTGCCCAAGAGCTGGGATAAGAGGTATCCCTTTTCTGCTGAGGTGATTAAAGTGGACCAACACCCACCGCTGATTGGCCCGGGAATCTATAAGATCAGCTCCCTGCCTGCGGGGCACTCCGATCGGGGGTGCCCCGCTGTGTGAAACCCCCCAAGACGCCCGCAAATCCTACCTGTTCCTCGTTCCAACGGCGCATGCACGGGCTGCCGCCGCCTCTCACGCATCCCTCTAGCAGGGCGCGCACCCGCGCCGGCCGTTTGTGAATGGCCGGCACGGGCGCGCTCCCTGTAAGAGGGACGCGCCTAAGGCGGCGGGCGCTCTCACCTTGTCAGTCGATGGACCTCGCTTGTCCGTCAGCGGTGATTGGTGGAGCGAGTCACGTGGGAGCGGGTTCAGGTGAGTTTTTGGGGCTTTCTGGGGGGTTTCACACAGCGGGGCCCCGATTGGGGTGCCCCGCGGAAGTAGACCAACACCCAGGATAGTGAAAATCCTGGGTGTTGGTCCTCTTTAAGCATTTGTCATGTCCTCCCGAGGTGGACGCGCCCGTCCTGGGGCTGTCCAATACACCTGTCGTGCATTCCCCTGACACTACTACCCTGAGGGATGGTGAGGACCAGCGCCTGGACCAGCTGGCTTGCCATGCCTTTGCCTGTGTGGGGACCTGCGCTACGCCCGGTTTGTGCCTCTGCCATTACAGCTATTGCTATTAAAGGGCTGCTTAAGAGCCTCTTAGATGGGGCCTCTGATGATGCGGGAGGAGAAGAGTATAGATCTCTCCTGCTTTGCTATGAATTTGTTGCATATGTTCTATCTGCCATGGATAATGCCATTAGAATGTGTGGGAGGACATCTGCCCTGTTGGTGGCTATACGCCGCTCTGTTTGGCTGCATCAGTGGGTAGCTGATAATGCTGCTAAGAAGGCTCTCACTGGCTTTCCCTTTGGTGAACGCTTGGAATTGTTTGCCAGGGGTGGCAGGTTACCTCAATGTAGGAGGCCGTCCCGGTCCTTTCGGGGACAGGTTCCTTTCTCCCTTCCTTCCGTAGTTCCAGAATTGGTCGTGGAGTCTCCCTTGCTGGGGCTCGCGGAGACTATTGGGGTAGGGGCAGAGGACGTGGCCGCCCCGGCCCCTCCTGGGGTCCTAAGCCAAAGTCCTCCCCCAAGCCCCCTCAGGCATGAAGGGGCGTCCTCACCCATCCAGGTGGGGGGACGGCTTTGGCTCTTTGCTCACGTCTGGAGGCTTCATGTCTCAGACCGGTGGATTCTGGAGGTAGTATCCTCCGGTTACAAGATAGTTTGCAGCCTGGCCATCCCCAAGATTCGTCAAATCCCGGATGGCTTAAAACCCCTTATCAGCACAGGGTCTGTGCCTTGCTGTCCAAAATCTTCTGGAGTTGGGGGTCATCTGCCTGGTGCCTTTAAGGGAAAGGGGCAGAGGCTTCTATTCCAATCTTTTCTCTGTCCCCAAAAAGGACGGGTCCCTCAGGCCCTTCCTGGATTTAAAACGTCTCAACAAGTTTGTCAGGTTCAAGCATTTTTGCATGGAGACCCTGCGTTCAGTGGTCAATTCACTGCGCCCGGGCGACTTCATGACCTCTGTAGACATCAAGGACGCTTACTTTCATGTACCAATCTTTCCAGGTCATCAGAAATTCCTCAGGTTCGCTCTGGAGGATCAGCACTAATTTGTGGCCTTGCCTTTCGGTATCACCTCGGCTCCCAGGGTGTTCACCAAGATGCTGGCGGGCGTAATGGCTCTGCTGAGATCTCAGGGCATTTGCATTCTTCCTTACTTGGACGACATTCTCATCACTTCTCAGTCCTTCCAGCAGGCAGAGCTGGATACCCAGTTGGTGGTGTCCACACTGGAGTCCTTCGGCTGGGTGATCAATCACCCCAAGTCTTCCCTGTCCCCGTCATTGGTGAGGTCCTTTCTGGGCATGACTCTGAATACATCTCAGGTCAAGATTCTTCTCCCTCAGCAGAAGGTGGAGAATCTTCAAGCTCAAGCAAGGTTTCTTCTGTCTTGCCCTCATCCCTCCATCCGGCAGGGGATGCAGCTGGTGGGTCTGATGGTGTCTTGCTTCGAGGCGGTTCCATACGCTCAGTTTCACATGAGACCTCTTCAACTTCACCTCTTGTCAGTATGGGATCGGGACCCTGTGTCCCTGGATCAGGTGTTTGTTCTGTCCCCCCTGGCCAGGCGGTCTCTTTCATGGTGGCTGGACTCAAGGAACCTGTTGATGGGCAGATCCTTTCTGACCCCTTGCTGGGAGACAGTCACCACAGATGCCAGTCTGACAGGTTGGGGGGCTTCTGGAGATCCCTGAATTTCCAGGACCCCTTGCTGGGAGACAGTCACCACAGATGCCAGTCTGACAGGTTGGGGGGCTTCTGGAGATCCCTGAAGTTCAGGAGGCCCATACCCCTTTCGACATTCTGGAACTGAAGGCGATAAGACTGGTCCTCGCCCGGTTGACTCCACACCTTCAGGGTCGGGCGGTTCAGATCCGCTCGGACATCCAGATGGCAGTTGCCTACATCAATCAACAGGGAGGGACCCGGAGCAAGAGGGCCCTCAAGGAAGTGTCCCTGATTTTGTCCTGGGCGGAGGAGAATGTCCCCTGCATATCGGCAGTTTACATCCCGGGAGTGGAAAACCTGGAGGCAGACTCCTTGAGCAGGGGGATGTCTCGGCTGGGGGAGTGGTCCCTCAGCAACAGGGTATTTTGGTCCCTGTGCCATCACTGGGGGCGGCCGGATGTGGACCGGTTTGTGTCCCGTCACAATCACAAGCTTCCAGTCAGTTTGTCTCTCTGTCCCAGGACCCATCCTTCCATGGATGCACTAGCATGCCAATGTCTTGGAAAAGCTTTCAGCTCCTTTATGTGTTTCCTCGGTTTGCTCTGCTGGGCAGGGTGCTGCGCAAGATTTTCCAGGAAGGACCATTCTGGTGGCCCCCTGTTGGCCAAGAAGAGTGTGGTTCGCGGACATTGTGCAGTTGGCAGTAGATCAGTACGCCCTGCCCAAGGTTCCAGATCTGCTCACTCAAGGACAGTTACGCCATCCCAATTTACAAACGCTGGCTTTAACGGCTTGGCTGCTGAAACCTCCATCTTGATGGAAAAGGGGCTGCCTGCCTCTGTTGTTAGTACCATGATTCAGGCTAGGAAGATGTCCTCGTCATCTATCTACTATAGGGTATGGCATACTTACATTGACTGGTGTGAGACTAGGTCGCTTCCCTGTCGGGTGTTTTCTATCCCCAGGATTCTGAAATTCCTGCAGCATGGTTTGGATTTGGGTCTGCAACTTAGTACCCTCAAAGGTCATGTTTCAGCTTTGGCTATTTTCTTCCAAAGATCCTTTGCCAACCATCGTCTGGTTAAGACCTTTTTTCAGGGGGTTACTCACGTGCGTCCTCCGCGTAAGCCTATGTTACCAGTCTGGGATTTGAACTTGGTATTATCGGCCTTGCAGGGGTCTCCCTTTGAGCCCTTGCGGCCCCTGTGTCTATTTTGATGCTTAAGGTAGCCTTTTTGGTGGCGTGTTTCTAAGTTGGCAGCGCTTTCCATCAAACCTCCTTACTTAGAGACACCAGGACAAGGTGGTGTTTTGTTTTAAGCAAGATTTTCTGCCTAAGGTTGTGTCTGCTTTTCATCTCAATCAGGACATTGTCTTGCCTTCTCTGTGCCCTAATCCTAGTAACTCTAAGGAGCAGGTATCTCTGGATGTGGTTAGGACCCTGAAGTTCTATTTGGTGGCTACTGAACCTTTCAGGAAGACTGATGCTCTTTTTGTTCTCCCTTCTGGGCCTCAGAAGGGTTTAGCTCCAGCTAAGTCCACCATCAGCAAGTGGATCCGTCAGGCTGTGTTTTCAAGCCTATTCTGCTAAGGGGAAGGAACCTCCCTTCCGTCTTACTGCTCATTCTACTCGGGCTATCGGTGCCTCTTGGGCTTTTCAGCACCAAGCTTCTGTTGAACAAGTTTGCAAGGCCGCCACTTGGTCTTCTGTTCATACTTTTTCTAAGTTTTACAAGGTTGATGTTAGGGCCTCAGCTGACGCTGCTTTTGGCCGCAAAGTTCTTCAGGCGGTAGTGGTTTAAACTGCCCGCTGTTACTTTTGGGGATCCCACCCTACCTTACGGACACTGCTATTGGATGTCCCATGTGTAAGGAATCTTCTGGAACAGGACGTGCTGTATACTTGGAATAATACAATTCTGTGATTACTCACCTGTAGAATTGGTATTGTAAGTATACAGCACGTCCTGTTCCATCCCACCCTTGTTATCATTATTCTTAGTTACCTCTTTATGGTGATTGTTCATTTTCATTTGGGATTGGTTGCTATTATTGATCTCCCGGCTTCTTGTGTAACTGCTTGTCAATACTGGGGAATTTGTGGGAGTCCTCCACTTATATAGGGCCGGGAGGAGCCGCAAGCTGTTTTCTGCAGTCCAGCGCCATCTTGTGTAAGGAATCTTCTGGAACAGGACATGCTGTATACTTATAATACCAATTCTATAGGTGAGTAATCACAGAATTGTATTTTTTCCACACTGAGAAGGGGACCACTTTCATCAGAATGTGTGGGATGCGCCATCTCCTGTTACTGCAGGGGGGGGGGGGGGGGGGAGGGGGGGATGGCTGCTTCTTCTTGGATCTGTCTCTTACTGTATGTTTCTATCTGACCTCTAAACAAAATCAACCCTCTTTCATGCATATTGCTATTCAGCAGTTTTAACTGCACAGACTAGGGGGCAAAAACCCTCCTTTTTTAAAATGGAGTAAAACTGGCCCTGGAGTCAGAGCCAGCGTCTTATTATTATTATTGTTTATTTATATAGCGCCATCAACTTCCGTAGCGCCTTACATGGTATGATTACAGACAGGGTAAAACATATAGTACAGAGAACAATACAAAATTAGATGCCACAGGTTAAAACCAAGTGTTGTGAGCACAGGAGACAATAGGGAGGAGTGCTCTGCCCTTGCGGGCTTACAGGCGAAGGGGTGGGGGTGGAGACAAAGGGGCGGGGTCACAAGTGGTAGAGCTTGAGTATGACTGCATGTGCCATTGAAGGTAATAGGAGTTGCTTAAGCCAGGTCATATGCTTGTCTGAAGAAGTGAGTTTTGAGGGCACTTTTAAAGGCTTGGAGTGAAGGAGAGTGGCGGATCGAGCGGAGAAGGGCATTCCAGAGAAGTGGAGAGGCACGGGAGAAGTCTTGAAGGCGGGAGTGCGAGGAAGTAACCAAGGATTCCCTCTCCATGGGGCATCCTGCTCTGTGAAACATCCCCCCCATTTGCCCGATAGGCTTACCTCTCCAACAAGCCCACGATGCACACAAGCCCTAAGGAGCTGGAATATGCCTTTAAATAAATTCAGGGAGGATATCAAGTGAACCTGCTATACTAAGGTGCCAAAAATTCCAGAATTTGAACTAAACAATAAACAGTGAATTCATCATTAACCATCAAATATACACAAAACAAAGTGCAGAGTGCAAAATGTGTAAAAAAACATGTTCTAACCGCCATAGCCCAATCAATAACTTTATGATAACATTTCAATGAACAAAATCACATCACCAATATAGAGAGCCTCAGGGGTCCCCTCACAGCAGCCCGCCACCGACGCGTTGCGTGGCAAGTCGCCACTTCGCCAGTTCTCTCATTGTAGGAAGAGCCTGTCACCCTGGATGTCTTTTCCTTCCATTCAAAGAAAGAAAAACAAGTCTGGCTGGATATTTCTTGATGCCGGCTGTATATTATATAAATCCATATTAATATGGATTTTTATCATTGGGCCATTTATTGTGATAGTGCTTCATTAGTATGTGAAGCCGGAGAAGCTGTTTGAGGGAGAACTGTGCCATGGGCTCCTGGAGGTTTCACACAGCGGGGCACCTAAAATAAGGATGCCCCAGGGGGACGCACTAAAACCCGGTATAGTAAAAATCCTGGGTTTTGCTCCACTTTAACAGACCTGTATAGCCTTCCCAGACTGCTTTTCACAGAGTTTAGGTGGAAATCTGCAGCTTAGCTGTATAACAAGAGAATAGGGATCAAGACAAGTCTCTTCTGAGGCACCGGCTTGTTGAAATCATCTGGCAGGTACAGTAGAATGTTTACATCATAATTGTAGGGTCTGTCTGTCCAGTTTCTTTAATGGTTTAGGGCAGGGTTAAGGACTAAGGGGTCTGGGAAGGTGAATGTGTCTGTGCCAGTGATTGAGGGGATTAATGCCAACTCTCTTAATGAATATTGGGTCTTCTGGACAAAGATTATGGAGCCCTGTTAAAATACTTTGCATGCTCTCTGCCAATCACTTGGGGATTATGAGGGGGGTGATGTTCCTCATGTAATAGGGGAATATTTCCAGAGAGGCAGGAAAAATCTGAGCTGCTTCTTGGCTACATTTCATTGTTCAGCACTAAACTTCCCACTGCTGTGAATTTTGCAATGCAAGTCCACCTATCATGGATATATTTACATCTACCTGTTTTTTTTTCCCCCCCACAGAATGAGCCTGAACCTGCTCTCAGACGAAGTTATCAAGCCGTGGAGAGAAACGGAGAGATTATCCGAGTCCGAGACACTGTCCTGCTAAAATCTGGTCCCAGGAAAAAGTCCATGCCCTATGTGGCCAAGATTTCGGCTCTCTGGGAAGAACCTAAAACCGGTACAAGGAAACGTTTGCCCCTTTAGTTGATACATGCATGCTGTTCCACTACAGCTACAAAAAAGCTGAACTGTTACCATTCTATCTTTAAAAAGGTGGTGTGCCCCAATCCAATGCTTATCTCCTGAGCCAGCCTGCAGCGTGGTATCCGTCGGTATTTGGTCATCCAGAATGCTGGAGCCCCCCCATGCATAACCCCCAGAATATCTGTAAAGCTTACATAACCTTGGTCCCCTGCCAGGAACTTAGCGCCACAATTGTCCGCCTGACACTCAGATTTGCAGGACATTTTGGTGCGGTGCTTGCTCCCCACGTGAGCACCGGGCAGCCAATTGCTGTGCTGAATTTCCGGTGGAGGCCAAGGTTAAGGTAAGCTTTAAAGGTGTTCTGAGGGGTTATGTGCATTCTTGATGCCCCCCAGCATGTCTTATAGTGGCAGGGACCAACACCCATGCTGCACAGGTGTTGGTCCTCATTTTAACCATTCTAAATATCTGCCCAAAGCATTGCATGATGGGTAAAGGAAATACACACATCAGAAGAGTAAGCTGTTATTCCAGCACTGGCAGCTTGGAAAGAAGCAGCTCCCCCCTGAAAAAGCCAGTCATCCTCCCATTAAAAGAAATTATGGTATGCTCAAAAACCTGTCACCCTTCGATTTTTAATTCTCTGTGGAAAATAAAACACACAAGCTTGGCGGGAATTTTTAACAGTTAAGTGAGTGACCCCTCCCCTCATTTGTTAATACAGATATTCTAAGCATACAGTACGTCCTGCTCCATATATAATACTTACACGTGGGTAATCCTCCGCCAGAGGGCGCTGTTCACTGCAGACTTGCAAAAACAGGCTCCTCCCGGCCCTTCATATACCCAGGGACCTCCCACAAATCCCCAGAATTATCACTCTCTCGTAGGTGAGTGGGGCTTTTACAGCCTGCGGCCCTGCAGGACTATTACCACCCGTCCTCTTTGATAAGGATGTGCCTCCCAGCCTGGGCTGTGCTGGTCGGGTGAAGGTAGGCAGCACCTCGTGTGCTCACGGAGCTACGCGCCACCGCAATCCCCCACCATAGGGTAGGCGGTTTAGGCCGATGGTGAGCCTCCATTAGATGCCCCTCTCGCATTGTTGCCCGTGCCCCTCATAGCGATGAACCCTGGGTGCAGGTTCGCTTCTCCCTCGCTTCCTTCCCGTAGCTTGGGGGAAAAGAAAGGGGGGCAGGGGGCAGGGGTATGTGTGTGGCGGTCCCAGCGTAATGTTAGACTTGTTTATGGCCGTTGACTCTTTATTTAAAACTTAGGTGTCAGTGCGCGCTCCTTGCTCCACATAAACCTTGTCTGGTTGTGCGCGTGTGTCCTTTCATTACATGAAGTGTGCAGCCCGGGCGGCAGCATCATTCTCAAGTGTTGAGAGCAATCTCCTTGATTACACTCTGTATGTGTGTCCTATCCACTACTGTCATTGACGTTGCGCTGGTTAGAGCTTCGCGCTCTTTGGGGGAGGCGGGGACTTGGCATGACGCGCCCCGCGTCACGGCCAGATCAGGCCCGCCCCTCGAGGTTCGCTTGGCGCCATTTTGACAGTCTTCGCGCGCGTGGTTGCGATCCGCCTCCTCCCTTGGTCATGTAAGTGCCCTCCCGGGCAGTTTTTTGTTCCTATGATTTTTTATTCAGCTGTGTATGGCACTGACACCCCCCTCTTATCCCCTTTATGTCTTTCAGACGCCAGGATTTCGGTGGCTTCTCCCGGCCTGACATATATTATAGCAGGTTCACATAATAAATTCTCCCACATTCTTAGCGGGTCTTGGGGGATCCAGGGTTGCCTATTGCATAAATCCCTGCGGGCATACTGTTCAGGTAATCACCATATGGAGGCATCTCAGAATTATGTACCCGGGGTCCCTCGGGGACAAGACCGGCTGTGTACAGTGTGTGGTCAGCCCCATGCTGATGCTGACAGAGCACGGGTCTGCGGACCGTTTGCTGAACAGGCACTGACCCTGCAATCAGGTTTGCCAGTGGCTGCACCTCACTTCAATACACCTGTCTCCCCGGACCTAAATCT
This sequence comes from Gastrophryne carolinensis, assembly GCA_027917425.1. NCBI lineage: Eukaryota > Metazoa > Chordata > Amphibia > Anura > Microhylidae > Gastrophryne > Gastrophryne carolinensis. The sequence goes on from CM051244.1 coordinate 109,019,410, forward strand.
CACTCCTGATGAGTCTTACTCGAGCGGGGATGACCAGCAAGTCGCGCCGCGCAGGCTGCCAACGGCTGAGCAGGTGCTCTCTGGTTTGGCGGAGCGCTTGGGCCCTGGTAAGAAGCGGTCCTTGACGCCTCCTGGTTCTCCGGTTCCTAATGATACTGATGAATCTGCTGCTATGCAGGACCTTGATCCTTCTGATGAAGGTGAACTATTCTCCGATTCGGGCTCCTCGGATGAGCTGCCCTGGAACCGTGATGATTCTGGGCCCGATTCTTGGGGCCTGTGTGACACAGAAGAACTACTTATTAAGATCTTTGAGGTTTTGTCAATCTCCCCTCCTGGAGAGGCTCCCAAGCCTAAGAAGGAGAGTTTCCACACAGCGCCGCCGCGCTTGGAATTCCTGGAACAGGAGCATTTCCAGAATCTTATATCCAAAGAATGGGAATCGCCTTGTAAGCTTAAAGGGGTCCCGGAGGTCTGGGATTGGAAGTACCCTTTCCCTCCTGATGTGGTTAACTTTTGGTCGGCACCTCCTGTGGTGGATGCACCGATTATAGGGGTTACTAACCGCCCCTTCATGACTGCACCTCATTACCGTACCCTTCGGGATGCTGAGGACCGGCGCATTGACAGACTGGCTTCCCACGCCTTTTCGTGTGTAGGGACGGCTCTGTGCCCGGGGGCTCGGCCATCACTGCAGTGGCCGCCAGGACTCTCATTAGAAAACCACTTGATCACCGACCTGAGGACCTCCCCTGGGAGGTCTTTAATGCACTCTCAGATTGTGATGTGTTTGTGAGGTTTATCCTCTCAGCGCTGGATGACACCATTAAGATGTGTGCTAGAACCTCTGCCCTTGTGGTAGCTATTCGCCACCTGGTCTGGCTGCGACAGTGGGGTGCTGACGATCATACGAAAAAGGCTCTCACTGGCCTCCTTTCAGAGGACGGCGTCTATTTGGGGCCCGTTTGGACCTTTTTGGAAAAAGGGTAAGGCACCCCTACGCAGAAGGCCGTCTCGGCCTCCTCGGGGCAGGGAAATCCCTCCCCCTCCCTACGTTAGTGTCAAACGCGAACCTGAGGTGTGCTTCCAACTTTTCGGAGTGGATTTCCACCACTGGGTGGGCAGGCAACGCCCTGGGCCCTCTGGCAGGGCTAAGTCCAAATCTGCCAAGACTTCCCAAGCATGAAGGGACGCCCTCGCCCTTCGGGGCAAGGGGACTGCCACAGCACCTGACTCCTATCCGGGAGTGTATCTTCTCCTTCTGATGGTTCCAGGAGGTAGTTCCCCTGGACACAGGATAGAATTTGCTGGGCGGTCCCTCTCAGAGGTTGTCAGGGTGTTTCTGGCCCCTGTTTTCCCCTCAGGAGTTGGTGCAGGCCGTACTCTGCCTACAGAGTCTGGGCTTACTTACCGGTTGCCCTTCACAGAATGAGGCTATGGCCTCTATGTTAACTTTCCTCCTTCCCTCAAAATGATGAGGTGGTCTGGGTCATGCTGGCCTATGGTAGGCTTGGCAATTCTACACTCACAGGTAGTCCCTGCATGATATCTCTGTCTTGACACAGGCGCCCTGTGCAAAAGGGGGCTTCTGGCCTCCTGGGGAGATCTAGATCCCTTTAGTTCCCCCTGTGTCTTCTGGACACCAAGACCTTTACTAGTCAGTGTTGAAGGACCAACCCTGCGGATTGGGGCCTTATTTTTGGCCTCTCTTCTGCTCCCAAGCTACTCGCCAAGGTGTGGATGGGGGTTATGTCTCTGACATGCCTGTGGGGCGTCCGCACTAGGACCTACCGGATCGTCCTTCCTTATTTCCCAATCTCCACATCAGGCCGCGTAGGTTAGGCGGCTGGCGGGTTCCCCTGGGAGTTATTGGATGGGTGCTCAGTCACCTCAATCCCTCAGGGTTCCTTATCCGCTATCTCCATTCCTTGGCTTCGGTTCAGGCTGGAGCCTTATTCCTTGGCAACAAGCGGACTCCTGGTTTCAGGGGCTCTGTCACTCTTTGCTGACATCTTACTTTCACCAGGCAGGATTGCAGCTGGTGGGCCCGTTGGTGGCGTATCGGGTGATGTCCCTTATATACAGAGCCTTGGGCTCTTCGGCACAGTAGGTTATTGTATTACCAAGTACATAAAATGCCTCATTGGGCTACTTACTGCGCTCACTAATATTCGAATTAGGAAATAAAATGGTAATCATTGAATCTTTGGAATATTTATTGTATAGTTATAAGTTACATTAACATAATTATCATTAAGCTATCATCATTTGTATAATAGGTAGTAAGCATCAATACATTACCGGATATTGTAGCATCACTCCTGTATTGGGGGACTCAATACGGAGGGTTCAGTTCGTTCCGGCCTGCATCACAGACGAAAGTGCGTCCACTTCATCAGTCTGGAAGTCCCTAACTCTCGGCATTGAATCCCCCCATTTATATTACTGAGCAATACCTTACGCATGCTCAGATAAATACTAGTTATATAAGCTTGATATTAAGCAACAGTATTTCATAACCTGGTATTTAGCAATAGTAGTTTCATAAGCTATACTGGCACGCACTATTAGTTCATATAAACTGACATGAACCCTGGCACGCACTATCAGTTCATATAAACTGACATGAACTTTCAGGTTATATAACCTGAAATTGAGCAATAGTTGTTTAAATGTTTCAAAATACTAGTTTCATAATAGACTGGCACACACTAATCCCCATCATGGTACAACCTATTCCTTATGGGACCATTCTGGTGAGCTTGAACTATGCAGGGACATGCAGAATCATCATAAGTAATTATCATCCAACATCCATGTCACACTCGTATCACAATCGGTCCTTGATTCTGCATGTCAACTGCTGTTCCCATAAGAAACCATCAATATAGTTGGTTTCCGGCAACAAGTTCGATAGGCCATATAACAATTCCATATGGAAAGAATTATATTTACTATAGCCATTATTAGCATTGGGTGCACTACCCAGTCTAATGTCTTGGTCGCAGGCGGTGAGTATCCCAGAAAACTGTCATACCAATGATGTGAAGTAGCTTCTGCCAAGGAAGAACCTGCTTTTATCAATTGTTCCTTTAATATAGTAGTCTGTATCATATGAGTGTGAAGACTTTTCCCCAATTCTTTGATTCATGTTCAAATCCCAATTTGAAGTATTTAACCCGGATACATTGAATTGTATATCATATATCCTCTCTTGATCATGTGTTAATAGGAAATCTACACATTACTTGTAGTTGAGTTATATTATACATTACAAGTATCCCAGTACAAAATGTATCATTACATGTCATCTTTGGGGCATCTATTTTCAACCACATTCGTGGAGAAATTACTTTTGCAAATAGACTTCTCCAAATTTGCTCATTTCCTGTCATAAGTTGAGTCTGCATATTATCCTTTTGTTGTATTTGATACATTGTTTGTAAATTACATACCGTCCAATTTACAATCCTACTCGAGTTAGTTTCAGATTCCCATATAAAATTATTACTATCATTCTGCATACGTATAAAGAAATTATCTGCTTGTACTTGATATTTCCAAGGATACCAAATCGTAGGCATCCAGTTTGCCTGAAGAGTAATGGCATCCTGAATACCATGACCTGCCGCACTTAAACGGCTAGCCAAGGTTTCAATGTCCCAACCATATATTGTCCCAGTGAGGGTTCCAAACCCTTCCAATATTGTGTCATACCACGCTCTTCTTTGCCTAAAGGGACACGGTGTTGTAGCATTGAAATATACATTTACTCTAATTGTTGTTTTTTGAGATTGCCTCCCAACATTTACACAAGTAAAAGGCAATCTTTTCAAATGTCCTGGATCTATCTTTGAAGAATTCACATTTACTAAAACTACATAAGATACAAAATAAGTTCTATTTACAATTTCTGTAGAGTTATGACAACTAAGTATCTCCAGTTCTGTTGTGGAGATATTGTGATCAAACCCCACAGATAAGGGAGTACAAGTTATACTCTTATTGATTTTTTCTTGTGTTGATAATTGAGCATACAAATAATCTTGTTTACAGCATGTTAAATTAACTTTTGACTGTACAATTAACCACTCGTTATCTTGATGTAGCATATAGGTTGGCTTATATAGTCTTTTTCTATTTGGTGTAGGGACACCAGGTCCCGCCCACAGTCTATTATTGCCACAGCTTACATTAGCTATTCGGCAATATTGATTTTCTTCACATGTGTAATTGTCTTGTTGACGACTCTTAGTGGACTTTATCCATCCCCATCCAATTACTGTAGTACTGGTTTGATTAATAGGAACTCCAGGAGTTACTGCTTCAACGACGACCAAATACACAAGACCAAGGATTCCAAGTACTAATTTCTGGTTCTGTAAATAAATCAGACAAGCATTACTCTCTGAGATAACACTTTTCTTGGGGAATGTATTCCCATTTCTCTACCCCGGGTCTCATTACAAGTAGTGTTCGGTCCTTGCCTACTGCGATAACTTCAGCTGGGCTGGGCGGGCCCTGTCTATTTTGGATCCAAATTTTGGCTCCTACATTTTTAATATTACTTGAACCGAATCCCTTAGAGCCCTGCACCGTCAATTCAACAGGTGGTTGTCCCTCCTGGGCCATAGATAAATTAATTGGGATTAATAGCATTTGAGCTATCCTATCCCCTTTTGAAATTAAGTACGGTTCTCCTCCCGTATTTAATACAATCACTTTAATTTCCTCTTGAAGATCAGCATCAATTACTCCACCCAAAACAATCAAACCCTTCAGCGCCATGCTGGAACGGGTCGAAATTTTACCGTAGTGATCCCTGGGGATTTTACATCCTAATCCAGTTTTGATCATGAGTACTTTCCCTGGAGGAATTACTTGTGTTTCAACTGAGCCCAGATCTAGTCCAGCTGATTGGGGAGTGGCCCTCCCAGGGATCTTAGCCTCTTTATCAATTTTCCAATAATTTATTGTATCCACTGTGGTTATAGCATGAATTGTTAAATTGGGAGTCAGCATTCTCATTAAAGGAGTCATAGTCAGTTATGGGCCTATTGTTTCCAAATTTGGGCAGGCAGTTGACCCCTTCTTATGTGTCCCATTATTGTATGTGGAACTTCCCTTTTTGTGAATGCTGACAAATTGGACACTGCAAAATCGTCTCTTTTATAATGTCTAGCGTTAACAGTATCCCTCTTTCCTGAGCCCACCTGTAAGTGGCCTTTTTCTCCCAGATGACCACTTTTGTTGTGAGCCCAAAAGGCTGTACCCTGAAGCCATGCTTGCACCTCCTTGTTTTCTTCCATGGCCTCAGTAACTCGAATAGCCGCTGCTTTATCTGCTTCGGAATTAAACAAACGCTCTAATGAGTCAGTAGGAACATGTGCATCAACATGAAATACAGTAGTTTTGGTATATGTACTGGAGGCATTTTTACTTTTCCTACCAATACAGGTCTCATTTGAATTTCATTTTTCCTTACACCAAAGGAATATTTTCCTTCATGCAAATGCAAGGTCATTCCTTTTTTAGCATCAATTCCCAGAATATATTCTGGAATCGGCACAATCAACACTGGATATTTCTTGAATTTTTGGACCTTTAAACTTATTTCCATAAATTAATGTAGCCCCCGCCCCCGTGTCCATTAAAGCTGCAACCCTTTGAACATTGCCCCCCTTCCAATGGATGTTTAAATTAACATAGGGGCGTTCATCCTTTTTGTCCACACGGGGGCTCGGCTGGCTACCTATGCATCATCCTCTTCTTGACGGGGTTAACACTGACAGAATCCATAAGTGATTCAGACAAATCTTCCCGAACTGATGAGGACGTGGAGTCCCAGATATCTCCATCCCAACTATCTGGGTCCCATTCCACCGACACTGTCGCTATGGACCTGTAAACTTTGGTTTTATTCACTCTTCCTTTTCTTTTTCTATATTTATGCTGAGCAACTTTCACTGCAGCCTTCTCAGCTACGTTCTGATAGTGTTCCAACTTGTCCTTAAGTAACCTCTGCTGATATTCTAACACCACCTGCTTTCCCTCTAATTCTATCACTATTTCTTCTTTCTTCAAAGCGGTCAATAACCGATTATACTTCATGTGCATCTGCCGATAGGCAGATGCCAGAATCCAACTTCGCCTCCCTAAGGCTATTGCATCACCTGCCTTTGCAGGGACCCCCTCGAGTACTTTTACCACATCGAGGGGCTTTTGCCTCCCTAAGGCTATTGCATCACCTGCCTTTGCAGGGACCCCCTCGAGTACTTTTACCACATCAAGGGGCTTTCGCCTCCCTAAGGCTATTGCATCACCTGCCTGTGCAGGGACCGTCTTGAGAACCTGCACTACATCTGTAGGTTCCCCACTTTTGAGCTTACTATCCCAGGATTCAGGCAACCCCGAGAACCTAATTTCTTGAGCAATGATATTATAGGGAGATTCGGACCAGCCGGGAATCTCCACTACATCTTTTCCTGTTTCCTTAGAACGTTTTTTAAACATTTTGGCACAATGTCAATTTTCGTATGCACTGGCAACGTGCCAAGTTTTCCAAAAATTTGCACAGAGTATACCCTTATGTTTTTATTACAGTGCCAATTCTTATTTGTCTGATTCTGACTTCCCAATCACTGTTAGAACTGGCTGTACTGAACCGTACCTGTCAACTTTACAGTAGGCTCTTGCCTTAATGAGCTAGTCAGAATCACACACCTAACAATCAATTTTACATAATCAATCCCATCCTCGTCGCCATTTAATGTATTACCAAGTACATAAAATGCCTCATTGGGCTACTTACTGCGCTCACTAATATTCGAATTAGGAAATAAAATGGTAATCATTGAATCTTTGGAATATTTATTGTATAGTTATAAGTTACATTAACATAATTATCATTAAGCTATCATCATTTGTATAATAGGTAGTAAGCATCAATACATTACCGGATATTGTAGCATCACTCCTGTATTGGGGGACTCAATACGGAGGGTTCAGTTCGTTCCGGCCTGCATCACAGACGAAAGTGCGTCCACTTCATCAGTCTGGAAGTCCCTAACTCTCGGCATTGAATCCCCCCATTTATATTACTGAGCAATACCTTACGCATGCTCAGATAAATACTAGTTATATAAGCTTGATATTAAGCAACAGTATTTCATAACCTGGTATTTAGCAATAGTAGTTTCATAAGCTATACTGGCACGCACTATTAGTTCATATAAACTGACATGAACCCTGGCACGCACTATCAGTTCATATAAACTGACATGAACTTTCAGGTTATATAACCTGAAATTGAGCAATAGTTGTTTAAATGTTTCAAAATACTAGTTTCATAATAGACTGGCACACACTAATCCCCATCATGGTACAACCTATTCCTTATGGGACCATTCTGGTGAGCTTGAACTATGCAGGGACATGCAGAATCATCATAAGTAATTATCATCCAACATCCATGTCACACTCGTATCACAGTTATTGATCCTAGATGGGGTTCCAGCACCCCGGGAGTTAGGTCTGTGCTCATTCCCCCTTGGTACGGTGGTTCCTCTTGAGCTGGTTATATTCAAGGACCCTGTCAGGGGGCACCCCCTTCTTCCAAAACCCCCCGTGGTTCCTAGGTAGGGTCCTTTAGAGGGTCCATCTTACCTACTGGCTTTGTTAAAACAATGAGCCTTCAGTTAACTCTATATTGCTGGACTTCTCCTCTTCAGGACCTGTCTATTTGGGGATTCTTGGCCTGTTGGAAGACAATGGCCTGTATTTATTATTGGTCTGGAGCTTGAAGCAGGATAATTCTCCTGGAAGGTTTCTGATCCTGATCTGGGGGGGGGGGGGGGGTCTACGTCCCCTGCTCCTCAGTGGTCTTCGCTCCAATGGATGTCTTTCAGTGGCAGGTTGTGCTATCCTGGTGTGCCTCTGAGAGCCAACTAGGGTGGCTCTGTTGGGTCTCACTAATATCACAGGGGCTCTGCCCTTGTTTTTACTGTCCCAGAATATTCTGACTCTGGTCATGGGGGCTTAGTAATTTTATGTCTAGACTTCTATTTTATGTCTTCTCTTCATTCACCCTGCTATGTGGAGTTCTGCGCACGTTTGCGCTGATAAAGAGACCCGTGAGATTGATGGCCCCTGGGTGGCCTAGTGAACTGTGGTTCGCAGATGCCTCCGCTGAGGTCAGCGGACCTGTACGCTCTCTCAGGAGTGCGGTTCTGCCCTTGTCATGCTCCTTCTTATGTCGTCCCAATCTACAGACTCTACTCTGAGGGCTTGACAGCTGATTCATTCACCCCTTTGGAGACGGGTTTATCTTCTGGGTGACTTGGTCTATGGGGGGCTAGGAGCAAGCTTCGTTGGCTTCTTCTTCCTCCGTCTATTGTGGGTTATGGTGTACCCATATTGATTGGCATGAGTCTTGGTCTCTCCCCTGTTGGACGTTCTCGGTTCCCAGGGTTCTAGAGTTGTTACAGCATAGGTTGGGGTTGGCTCCCCATCTAGGTACTCTGAAGGTTCAGGTTCTGTCCTGTCTGCCTTCCTGTAGAAGTCTGGTTCAGTCTTCCTTGTTGAGCTTCTTTTGGGGATTGCTCAGGGGCATCTCCCAAGTAGTTCTGTGGTCCCTGTTGGGATTAACTTTTATTCTGTTTGCCTGGCAGGTTGTTCCCTTGGGGCTTATTCCAGATTCTGTCTGAGCTGTTTCTTAGTTGAAGTTGCCCTTCTGGGGCTGTTGCTTCAGTCAGACGTGTGCCTGAGAGGGTGGCTCTGTTTAATTAGCCCTCGTTCATTTTATATATATATATACACACCGTGATGGGGTGGTATTCCGCCTTACGCCGGGCCTTTGCCCAAGGTGGTGTCTTATGATCATTATTTAAGTCCCTTTTGTCTGCCTATGGGCCTTATTCTTAGTAATGCTGAAGTAAAGGGGTCTACATTCTCTCAACAGGTGTTGAAGTTTCCTGGTTGTTTCTTGTCCCTTAGGGGGACTGATGCCCCTTGGGGTCTGTGGGTGCCTCCTTACGTATGCGCCTGATCTCGTTTGCTTCCAGGGGCTATGCGCCCTTTGGACTGTCCTTACTTGGATGATTGTCCTTCTGGTCCTGAGTAAAGGTTTCGGCTTCTTGCGGATCCTTGTTAGAGTAGTGGTCAGTATCCCCTCCGGTCTAGCGGGTGACCTGGTTTCTTTTCCCCGATGGGGACTGTTCTAAATTTTCTAAGGCTACTGTTGCATTTGGACTGGTCAGGATGTTACTCTGGCCTATTCCTTAAGGGGAAGAATATTCTTCTCTTTCTATTCTGTTTCTACCTGTGCTTGGGTACCGTTGGCCCTTCGGCACCAGTTTTCTGTTAAACAAGTTTTACTACCGCTGCTTGTTTTCTGTTCATACCTTTTCAAAGGTTTTGTTTTCTGAGGTTGACTTTGGAGCCTCTGCTCCTGTCGCTCTTGGTAGCAAGGTTTGCAGGTGACAGCGCCTTTACTGTCTGCTGTGCCTTTTTTATGGGGATCCCACCCTACTTTATGGACACTGCTATTGGATGTCCCACGTGTGAGTATTATATATGGAGCAGGACGTACTGTATGCTTAGAATAATACAATTCTGTGAAATACTCACCTGTAGAATTGGTATTATACGCATACAGTACGTCCTGCTCCACCCCACCCTGATTTTACATTTTCTGGATCCCCTGTATGGTGATTGTTCTCATTGCTATTGTTACCAGTTTGGTGGTTGGTTCTCCCGGCTTCTTTTCTCACTGCTTTTCAATACTGGGGATTTGTGGGAGGTCCCTGGGTATATGAAGGGCCGGGAGGAGCCTGTTTTTGCATGTCTGCAGTGAACAGTGCCCTCTGGCGGAGGATTACCCAAGTGTAAGTATTATATATGGAGCAGGACGTACTGTATGCGTATAATACCAATTCTACAGGTGAGCATTTCACAGAATTGTATTTTTTTGAATCTAGAGTGATTTGAGGATACAGCTCTTAAAGTGGACCAACACCCTCCCGTGATCGGCCCGGGAGTCTATAAGATTCCCGGACCGATCAGCCCCCTGACTGCGGGGTGCCCCGCTGTGTGAAACCCCCCAGAAACCCCTAAATCCCTACCTGATCCTCGATCCAGTGGCGCCCGCCGCCGCCTCCCGCGCGTCCCTCTAGCAGGACGCGCACCCGCGCCGGCCGTTTGTGAATGGCGGGCGCACGCCCTGTAAGAGTGACGCGTGGGAGGTGGCGGCGGGCGCACTCTCTTGTCCGTCGCTGCCTCCCGCTTGTCCGTCGCTGGGGATTGGCAGCGGTGGTCACGTGGGAGCGAGGAGTTTTTCGGGGTTTCTAGGGGGTTTCTAGTGGACCTAAAGCCAGGATAGTCAAAATCCTGGGTGTTGGTCCACTTTAAAGTATGTTTATATGTGGATTGTGCTTTAAATTTGAAATCCATGGCTTATAGTTTCTGTGTACACATTTAATGACATTCTGCATGTTCTCTTACCAGGTGAGCTGATGATGAGTCTATTCTGGTACTACAGGCCAGAGCACACTCAGGGAGGACGTAATCCCAGCATGCACCAGGTAGGTGGAGTATAACTGTAGATGCTGGCTAATGGTATACAATAGGAGACCACCTTATTGGAGACACCAGGCCATTAGAACGGCAACAGGTTTCAGGGCGTAGACTTTACTAGGTGGGAGATTGTTCTAACTAAATATTGGCCTATGTGGACAGGAGAGCTTCTTTTCAAATTAAATGGAGGTATTGTCATGGCCACTTTACCTCCTGCCAGTACAACTCTATAGCAGAGGCCCCCGACCGTTCTTACCATGAAATCTACATTCACCCTGGAAAAATTTCTGTTAGCCAAATTCAGCGTGAACAAATTGTAGAAGCCATATAAACTTCCTAAACCAGGAGACAACAGCAAACCATTCCAAACCACAAAATACAGCAAAATACTTCAAAGAATTAAACCGGACCTTCAGCATGATTTAATTAAAAGCCCAAACCCTTAAAAAAACTATCCCCCAGCATCTAAAATTAATATATATTCTTAGTATACAGTACGTCCTGCTCCAGATTGAATACTTACATTCGGGTACTACTCCGCCAGATGGCGCTGGACTGCAGAGACATCGAAAATAGGCTCCTCCCGGCCCCTCAAATACCCAGGGACCTCCCACAATCCCCAGATTTTCTCTGCAGTCTGGACTGCGAAGGACAAGAAGATGGCTCTCTACTCACGGGTGAGCGGGGCTATTAGCCTGCGGCCCTGTAGGACTATTCCCACCCGTTCCATCAGTAATTGCCTCCCAGCCTTGGCTGCGCTGGTCAGGTGATGGTAGGCAGCACCGCTGTTAGGTGCTTATGAGCGCTGCTCCACCGCAATCCCCCACCAAAGGGTAGGTGGTACAGGCATATGGTGAGCCTCTATGGGATGCCCCTCCCGCACTATTGCCCCGGTGTTGCAAACTGTCTATCGGTGGGCCCTATGTTAAGTGGCTGCTGTCCTCCCTCACTCTCCTTGTAGCCTTCGGGGGAAAAAGAGGGGGCGGGGGTGTGTATGTATATACGTGTATTGGCCTTTACTGTTTCACTACATTGTGCTTTTGTCAGCCGCCGCGCTGACTTGTTTTACATTTATTATGCTTGAAATTGCTCCACCGCAGCGCGCGTTTATTCTTAGTATACAGTACGTCCTGCTCCAGATAGATTACTTACACTTGGGTTATCCTCCGCCAGATGGCGCTGCACTGCAGAGACATGTAAAAACAGGCTCCTCCCGGCCCCTCAAATACCCGGGAACCTCCCACAAATCCGATTTCAGATTTCTCTGCAGTGCTTACTGCAAAGATGTGAAATTATCACTCTCTCGCAGGTGAGCGGGGCTATTAGCCTGCGGCCCTGTTGGACTATTCCCACCCGTTCCTCGTTTGATGTGCCTCCCAGCCTGGGCTGCACTGGTCGGGTGAAGGTAGGCGGCACCATGCGTGCTTATGGAGCGCTGCTCCACCGCAATCCCCCACCAAAGGGTAGGCGGTATAGGCTGATGGTGAGCCTTATGGGATGCCCCTCCCGCTTTATTGCCCCATGCCCCGTGTAGCGGTGGGTCCTGTACAGAGGGCCGCCATCCTCCCTCATTCTCCCTGTAGCCTTCGGGGGGGAAAGAAGGGGGGGTGTAGGTGAGTGTGTTAGCGATTCGTGCTTTGACTAGTATATGTGGTGTCAGCCGCCGCGCTGACTTGTCTTTTTGACTATTACAATTGCCGCCGTCCTTTCTTTCATTTGGATGTTCCGCACCGGGTGGCGGCGTTACCTCAGACTCTTCTGTGTTCTCATTGGCTGCTAGTCTGTGGGCTTGGCGCTCTTCGGGGGGGGGGGGCCTGGCTTGGCGCGCTCTGCGTCATCGCCCGCTCTGTCCCGCCCTTCGAGGTACGCTTGCCGCCATTTTGTCTGGTCGCGCGCGCACGTGTGTGACTGTTCTACCTACCGCGGTCTGTAAGTGCCCTTGCGGGCGGCTTTATACGCATTCCTTACTGTGTTTGGTTTTGACGCCCCTTCTTCTCATTGTGTCTTTCAGACGGGTGAATCAGTGGCTTCTCCCGGCCCAGTGTAATTGATAGTCGGGCCTAGTATAATTACTCCCACTTCCCTAGCGGGTCATTGGGGCATCCAGGGTTGCTTTACAGCGTCATTCCCTACTGGCTTATTGTGCCTATTAATCACCATATGGAGGCATCCCAGGATAATGTGACCGGGGTTCCTTCGGGACAAGCCCGGCTGTGTGTAGCTTGTGGGGTCTCGCCTATCACCGGTGACAGTGCACGGGTTTGTGTTCCTTGCGCACAGCAGGGGCTAACGTTGCAACCCGCCCCTCCTGTGGCTGGGCCTGCACCTCGTCTCATTTCACCTACTCCCTCAAGCTTGAGTCTCACCCCCATTGCATTGCATACAAGCGGGGATTCTCAACCTGATGTGTCTGCTAGACTGGCCAGTGTTGAAAAATTGATTGCTAATACTTTAGCGCGTAAGGCCACCGCTAAAAAGCGTCACTTAACCCCTGATGCCACGCTTTTCCCTATGGAGTCTGATGAGTTTTTGCATCTATGTGGCTACACCCCCTCGGACGAAGGGGAGCTGTTCTCTGATTCAGGGTCATCTGACGAGAGACCCAGGGGTAATGAAGATTCTGGCTCTGACTCCTGGGCCCCGGATGATACTGACAGACTGCTGGTTCAGATTTTCGAGGTTCTGTCCATCTCTCTCCCTGTGGCGGCTCCCAGGCAAAGGGGTGAGCATTTTCATACTGCTAAGGCTCGTTTGGAATTTCCAGAGCAATCCCATTTCAATAGCCTTGTGCTTAAGGAGTGGGAACGTCCCAGTAGACTTCCTGGTATACCTAAGAGTTGGGACAGAAAGTATCCCTTTCCTGCTGATATGGTCAAGTGCTGGTCATCGCCTCCCGAGGTGGATGCTCCTATTCTAGGACTGTCTAACATCTCTATTATGCACTCCCCTGACTCTACTACTGTGCGGGATGCGGAGGACCGGCGCATTGACCAATTGGCGTGCCATGCCTTTGCATTTGTGGGGACGGCGCTGCGCCCGGTTTGCGCCTCGGCCATTACATCTGTGGCACTCAGGGCCCTGATCAGAGGTGTACTTGATGGTGTTTCTGATGATTTGCCACCTGAAAAGTTTAATGCTCTAACTGTGATGTGTTTGTAAACTTTATTCTATCTGCCTCGGATGATGCCATTAGGATGTGTGCGAGAACTTCTGCCTTGGTGATAGCTATACGCCGCGCGGTTTGGCTGCGCCAGTGGGCTGCTGACAATGCTGCAAAGAAGGCCCTTACTGGGCTTCCATTTAAGGGGCTACGTCTGTTTGGGGACCGCCTAGACCGTTTTGCTAAAGGAGGTAAGTTACCCCAGCGCAGGCGGCAGTCTCGGCCATTACGGGGCCAGGGCTCCCTCTCACTCCCCCACCGTGGTGCTAAGCAGGGAAAAGGGGTGTCCTTTGCGGGGGCTCGTGCTGATTCCTGACATAGGAGCAGAGGACGACGTCCTGGCTCCTCCTGGGGGTCTAAGCCCAAATCCTCTCCCAAGCCCCCTCAGGCATGATGGGGTGCCGTCAGGGTGGGGGGACTTCTACAGCACTTTGCTCACGTCTGGAGGCACCACGTCTCAGACCGGTGGATTCAGGAGGTAGTGTCCTCCGGTTACAAGATAGAGTTTGCTGTTCGCCCCCCCCCCCCCCCCGCCCAAGATTCATCAGGTCCCGGATCCCCCAGGACCCTGTCTCAGCTCAGGTTTTGATGCAGGCCGTGCAAGGCCTTCTGGGTCTGGGGGTCATTTGCAGGGTCCCCTTAAGAGAAAGAGGCAAGGGGTTCTATTCCAACCTTTTCACAGTTCCCAAAAAAGATGGGTCAGTCATGCCCATTCTGGATTTAAAGTTCTTCAACAAATTTGTCAAGAACAGGCGCTTTCGCATGGAAACTCTGCGCTCGGCTATCAGCTCCCTGCGCCCAGGGGATTTCATGACGTCTGTGGACATCAAAGACGCCTACCTTCACATCCCTGTGTTCTCAGGACACCAAAGGTTTCTCAGATTTGCGTTGGAAGATCAACATCACCAATTTGTGGCCTTGCCATTTGGCCTCACTTCAGCTCCCAGAGTGTTCGCCAAGGTGCTGGCGGGAGTGATGTCTCTGCTGAGGTCAAGGGGCATACGCGTGCTGCCCTACCTGGACGACATACTCATCACCTCTCGGTCTCTACAGCAGGCAGAGTTGGACACTCAGCTGGTGGTGTCCACCCTGGAGTCCTTCGGCTGGGTGATCAATCACCCCAAGTCCTCTCTGTCCCCTTCCTCTGTGACCCCGTTCCTGGGAATGATTCTGGATACGGTTCAGTCAAGGATATTCCTTCCTCAACAGAAGGTGGAAGCTCTAACTGCGCAGGTGAGGTTCCTGCTGTCGTGTCCCCAGCCCTCCCCTCAGGCAGGGAATGCAGTTGGTGGGCCTGATGGTGGCGTGCTTCGAGGCAGTGCCTTTTGCTCAGTTCCATCTGCGGCCTCTACAACTTCACCTTCTGTCAGTATGGGACAAGGACCCAACGTCCTTGGACGGGGTCTGTGTGCTCCCCCCCCCCCCCCCTTGGTCAGGCGGTCCCTTTTGTGGTGGCTGGATCCCAGGAACTTGATGGGCGGCAGGTCCTTTCTGGCCCCCTCCTGGGAGACGGTCACCACGGATGCCAGTCTGTCAGGATGGGGGGGATTTTGGAAGTCCCTGCGGTTCCAGGGGAGGTGGGGCCCTCAGGAGGCCCACTTGCCTATCAACATTCTGGAACTACGGGCGATCAGGTTGGTACTGGAGCAGTTGACCAATCACCTGAGGGGTCTGTCTGTGCAGGTGCACTCAGACAACAAGACGGCGGTTGCCTACATCAACCATCAGGGAGGGACCCGGAGCAGGGGGGCCCTCCAGGAGGTGTCGCGGATTCTGACATGGGCGGAGGCCAATGTTCAATGCATTTCGGCTGTGTACATCCCGGGGGCAGAGAATCTACTGGCGGACTCTCTGAGCAGGGGGACCTCTAGTCAGGGAGAGTGGTCCCTCTGCAACAGGGTATTCCAGTCCCTGTGTCACCGTTGGGGTCTACCGGATGTGGACCTGTTTGCATCCCGTCGCAATCACAAGCTCCCGGCCTTTGTCTCCCTGTCTCAGGATCCTCTGGCCTTGGCCACGGATGCTCTGTCCATGTCATGGCAGGAATTTCGGCTCCTGTATGTCTTTCCTCCATTCCCCCTGCTGGGCAGGGTCCTGCGCAAGATTGCTCTGGAAGGGGTGCCAGTGATTGTGGTGGCCCCCAGGTGGCCAAGAAGAGTGTGGTTCGCAGACATGGTACAGATGGCAGTAGACCAGTACGTTCTGCCAGGAGTGCCAGATCTGCTCACTCAGGGCCCCTTACGCCATCCCAATTTACAAACTCTGGCTTTGACGGCCTGGCTGCTGAAACCTCCATCTTGATGAAGAAAGGCTTGTCTGCCTCGGTGGTTGAGACCATGGTGAAGGCTAGGAAGAAAACTTCTTCTTCCATCTATTATAGGGTATGGCGTACCTACATTGACTGGTGTGAGTCTAGGTCTCTTTCCTGTCGGGTGTTCTCAGTTCCCAGGGTTCTGGAGTTCTTACAGCATGGGTTGGAGTCGGGTCTCCAACTCAGTACTTTGAAGGGTCAGGTTTCTGCCCTGTCTGTCTTCTTTCAGAAGTCTTTTGATCAGCATTCTTTGGTTAAGACTTTCTTTCAGGGGGTTACTTATGTGCGTCCCCCACGAAAACCTATGGTCCCTGTTTGGGATTTGAACTTGGTTTTGTCTGCCTTGCAGGGTGCTCCCTTTGAACCTATTCAGTATGCTGCTCTGGCTGTACTTACCCTCAAGGTTGTCTTTCTGGTGGCTATTACTTCGGTCAGGCGTGTGTCTGAGCTGGCGGCTCTGTCTATCCAGCCCCCATACTTTGAGAGACACCAGGATAAGGTGGTGTTCCGCTTTAAGCCGGATTTTCTGCCTAAGGTGGTGTCTGCTTTTCATTTGAATCAAGATATTATTCTTCCTTCATTGTGCCCTAATCCTAGCAATGCTAAGGAAGGGATTTTGCATTTCTTGGATGTGGTTAGGTGTCTGAAGTATTACCTAGTAGTCACTGCGTCCTTCAGGAAAACTGATGCTCTTTTTGTGGTCCCTTCTGGTCCTAGGAAGGGTTTGGCTCCTGCCAAGTCTACTATCAGCAAATGGGTCCATCAGGCTGTGATTCAGGCCTATTCTGCTAAGGGGAAGAATCCTCCCTTCCGCCTTACTGTTCACTCTACTCGTGCTATTGGTACCTCTTGGGCCTTCCAGCACCAGGCTTCTGTTGAACAAGTTTGCAAGGCCGCTACTTGGTCTTCTGTTCATACCTTTTCAAAGTTTTACAAGGTTGATGTTAGGGCCTCAGCTGATGTACTGTATACTCCTAATACCCATTCTACAGGTGAGTAATCACAGAATTGTATTTTTAAGTTTTTAGTCATTCTGGGACAGCAATCCCAGAATGCAGAGCAACGCAGTTAAACACTTCCTGTTTGCAGGCTGCCTGATGCTCCATGAGCCACCTTCTTGGATGTTTAAAGGCGCATAACATGCAGTAGATGAAGGTAGGATGATTTTTAATGTGAGCAATCTGTATGTACAGGGTGTGAGAAACATATAAGCTCTTATTCAGGGTGAAGTTCTGCTTTAAATATTTTAGTAAGCACAGATCCCCCCCCCCCCCCCCCAACACCTTGAAAATGAATGAACATAGTGCATGCTGACCCCCCCCCCCCTTCCAACCACCCCTTAAAATGATGATTCCCTTACCCCCAAGATCATTAAGATCATTGCGACGATTATGATTATCCTTATTAGATATGAAAAGGCTGAGCCGGACAGGTGGAGGTAGTGTGTACCCCAGGATACAGACAGGAAAGGTGGGAGACCAAGTCGCTTCAACTGTGCATTGAAAATGAGCAGCAAAATAAAATTCTATCCCCAGAAAAAAAAGGAATTGTTCCAAGTATGCAGCACGCCCTGCTCCAGTAATGATTCTTTACGTCTGGGATATAGTCCACAAGAGGGTGCTTTACTGCAGCGATGGCAAAAAAAAGAGTTCATTCTCTGCAGTCGGGCTGCGAAGGTCAAGATGATGGCTTCTCTCCTCGCAGGTAAGCCGGGCTGCACAGCCCCTGGCCCTGTGTCCTACCCGTTCCATTCTTTACTTGCCTCCCAGCCTTGGCTGCGTGGTCAGGTGAAGGCAGGCAGCACCTATTAGAGGTGCTTTTTAATGGAGTATTGCTCCACCACAAATCCCCCACCAAACGGTAGGTGGCACAGGTTGGTGAGCCTGATATGGGATACCCCGTCCGCTTAGCCCCCATCACATGCCCCAAATGTGACTATGGGCTTATTCCCCCCCCCCCCCTTTGCCCGGTTAGTCGGGGGGGTGGGGATGTCGGTGTCTGTTTGTTGGTATGACTGATGCTTTTGTGTTTTACTTGTGACACTGCACTGTGGCACTTGGGCTCAGCGCTCCTCTCCTCCTGTGCTTTTTCACATGTGTGCCGTTCGAATGGCCCGCGCTCGACAGCGGCGGCGGGCCGGTGACGTCACAGGGCTGTGATTTGCTGCCTGGCCGCCAGTGCTGTGCCTGTCCCCGCGTTCCTGGAGGGGGCGGGGCCTAGCAGCGCGCGTTCCGCGGGCGGCCCGCCCCCTCCCGAGCTGGTCAGCGCCATTTTGCCTGCATCGCTGTCCCGTGGTGGAGCAGATCGCTAGCTCTGCGGGACGTCCGTGCGTGCCCTCTGCGGGCTTGTATTTAATCTCCTTATGTATTTTTATGGTTATACATTCTGACTGTTTTTATGTTATGTCTTTCAGGCGGGACAACCTAATTAGAGGTTTCTCCTGGTCCTGTGCTCTAGGTTAATCATACTGAAATTGGGGGCTTAATTGTAAATCCTCCCACTAGCGGACTCTTAAGGGGCATCCCGGGTAGCTGCACAGCGTAATTCCCATTATTCCTTGTGTTTTTAAAAAAAATCACCATGTGGAGGCTTCTCGGGATCTGGTGCTTGGTGTCCCCTCGGGGCAAGCCCGGCTGTGTGTGGTGTGCGGGGCATCCCATGTGGGCGATGATGCGCGGCAATCTGGGCCTCAGGTGTCTGGGTCGGCACCCACTGTCTCATCTCCCACGCTACCTCGCTTGATTATGTCCCCTAGTGATATTAACACTAGCGGGGATTCTCAACCTGATGTTTCCACCAGACTGGCCATCATTGAGAAACTAATTGCTAGCTGTGCAGCCCGTAAGGCTCCAGCTAAAAGACGGCATGTGTCGCCTGATGCTCCGGCCTTTACTATGGAACAAGATGATTTCCTTTATTTGTTTGACTATACCCCTCTCGAGGAAGGGGAATTATTTTCAGATTCAGATCTGTCTGACGATCAGCATTGCCTTGGCGCTGATGCCGGCTCAGAGCATTGGGATGCTGATGACACCCATAGACTTTTGACTCAAATTTTTGAAGTACTTTCCATTTCCCCTCCTACAGCGGCTCCTAAGCAGCAAGGGGAATTGTTTGGTACCGCAAAACCACGTTTGGAATTCCCAAAACAGACGCATTTTAATAATCTGGTTCTCAAGGAATGGGAGCAGCCTACTCGGCTCCCCGGTATCCCTAAGGGGTGGGATAGGAGGTATCCATTCCCCTCGGATGTGGTCAAATGTTGGTCAACTCCCCCCGAGGTGGATGCCCCTGTTTTGGGGTTGTCTAACATTTCTGTGGTGCATTCTCCTGATTCCACTACCTTGAAGGATAGTGAGGACCGGCGTATTGACCAGCTGGCTTCCCACGCCTTTGCCTGTGTGGGTTCGGCCTTGCGCCCGGTTTGTGCTTCCGCTATTACGGCCGTGGCTATTAGGATCTGGGGCCTTCTGGACGGCTCCCATGTGGGATTCTAGTGCTGAATTTAGTCACAATGTGAGATGTTCATCACCTATGTTCTTTCTGCCTTAGATGACACCATTCGGATGTGTAGTAGGAACTCGGCCTTGGTTGTCTCTATCCGCCGTTCGGTATGGTTGCGCCAGTGGGCAGCTGACAATGCCGCTAAGAAGGCGCTCACGGGGCTCCCCTTTAAGGGGTTGCGCCTGGGAGGCATCATTTGGACGTTTTTGCTAAGGGAGGTAAATTACCCCAACGCAAAAAGCAGCCGTGACCATTTCGGGGCTTCAGGTCCTTCGCTCCCTCCTTTCGTGGGCCTAGGTCAGGCAGGGGGGTATCCTTTGCGGGGCAAAGGGGAGATTTCTGGGGCAAGGGCAGAGGCCGTGCCCGGCCCGGATCCTCCTGGGGTGCCAAACCCAAATCTACTGCCAAGCCCGCTCAGCAATGATGGGGCACCCTCACCCTTGCGGGTGGGGGGGGGGGGGGGGGGGACGGCTGCGGCTCTTCGCTCAGGTCTGGGCTCAACAAGTCTCAGACAGTTGGATTCTGGAGGTTGTCTCCTCCCGGATACAAGCTGGAGTTCGCGGACTAGCCTCCTCCCAGATTTCTCAGATCATGGGTTCCTACGGACCTGCGGGCAGCTCGGGGTCTGTTTCTGGCGGTACAAAACCTTTTGGCCATGGGGGTCATTTGTCAGGTCCCGCCGGGAGAGAGAGGTCAGTGTTACTATTCCAATCTCTTTACAGTACCCAAAAAGGATGATTCCATCAGACCCATCCTGGACCTAAAACTTCTCAACAAGTTCATCAGGACCAGTCGTTTTCGCATGGAAACTCTGCGCTCTATCAGCTCCCTGCGCCCGGGGGACTTTATGACTTCAATAGACATCAAAGATGCTTACCTTCATGTGCCGGTCTTTCCAGGGCATCAGCGGTTCCTCAGGTTCGCAGTAGAGTAACAACACTACCAATTTGTGGCACTTCCCTTCGGTCTCACCTCGGCCCCCAGAGTGTTCACCAAGGTGTTGGCGGGCGTGATGGCCCTTCTCAGAGCCCGGGGCATTCCCATTCTTCCTTATCTGGACGACCTTCTTATTACGTCCCATTCACTCCAACAGGCAGAATTGGACAGTGGTGGCGACCTTGAAAATGTTCGGATGGGTGATCAATTATCCCAAATCCTCTCTCTCCCCATCTCAGGTGACCCCCTTCCTGGGTATGACCCTGGATACCATTCAGGCCAGGATTATCCTCCCTCAGCAGAAGTTGGACTCTCTCCAAGCTCTGATTCATTTCTTGCTGTCCAGGCCTTATCCATCCGGCAAGGGATGCAATTGGTGGGACAGATGGTGGCCTGGGTTCCTTATGCTCAATTTCACATGAGACCCCTTCAGCACCATCTTCTGTCAGTCTGGGACAAGAGTCCCCTGTCTCTGGATCAGGCCTTTGTTCTATCTCCTCTGGTCCGGTGGTCCCTCCGGTGGTGGCTGGACTCGAGGAATCTTCTGGGGGGCAGATCATTTCTGACCCCGTGTTGGGAGAAGGTCACTACGGATGCCAGTCTGTCAGGTTGGGGGGGGCTACTGGAGAGCCCTCCAATTCCAGGGGCTGTGGGGCCCTCAGGAGGCCCACGCCCCCATCAATGTTCTGGAGCTGAGGGCGGTTCGGTTGGTGCTGGCGCAGCTGACGTCTTACCTCCAGGGCCTGCCGGTTCAGGTTCGCTCCGACAACCGGACTGCGGTCGCTTACATCAATCATCAGGGAGGGCCTCGGAGCAAGAGTGCCCTCCGGGAGGTGTTGATCCTGTCTTGGGCCGAAGACAATGTCCCATGCATCTCTGCGGTTTACATTCCGGGAGTGGAGAATCTGGAAGCGGATTCTCTGAGCAGGGGGGCCTCTCGCCGGGGGGAATGGTCCCTCAACAGTGAGGTCTTCCTATCCCTTTGTCACAGGTGGGGGTTACCGGACGTGGATCTGTTTGCTTCTCGCCACAATCACAAGCTGCCAGCGTTTGTCTCACTGTCCCAGGATCGTCTGGCTCTGGTGGTGGATGCCATGTCTCTGTCCTGGCAGGGTTTCGGTCTCCTGTACCTCTTCCCTCCGTTTCCCCTTCTGGGCAAGGTTCTGCTCAAGCTGATTCAGGAAAGAGTGCCAGCTGTTCTGGTGGCCCCCAGGTGGCCAAGACAGGTGTGGTTCGCAGACGTCGTGCAGCTGGCGGTGGATCAGTATCCTCTGCCCCTGGTTCCGGATCTTCTCACTCAAGGACGACTCTGTTACCCCAATTTACAAACGCTGGTTTTAACAGCCTGGCTGCTGAAACCTCCATCCTAAAGGAGAAAGGTCTGTCTGATTCGGTTGTTCAGACTCTGGTCAGGGCTAGGAAGAAATCATCTTCTACCATCTATTATAGGACCTGGCGGACTTACATTGACTGGTGTGAGGCTAGGGCCTTTCCCTGTCGGGTGTTCTCCATCCCTCGGATACTGGAGTTCCTTCAGCATGGTTTGGATTTGGGTTTTCAGCTCAGCACGCTGAAGGGGCATGTTTCCGCTTTGGCTGTTTTCTTCCAGAGGTCTTTCGCTCTTCATCATTTGGTCAAGACTTTCTTCCAGGGGGTCACTCATGTGTGCCCCCCCCCCGCAAACCCATGTTACCAGTTTGGGATTTGAATTTGGTATTGTCTGCCCTTCAGGGTCCTCCTTTTGAGCCTGTGTATGAGGCTGCGCTGTCTATTCTGACTTTGAAAGTTGCCTTCTTGGTGGCTATCACTTCTGTCCGGCGAGTTGGCGGCTCTGTCCATTCAGGCCCCCTACTTTGAGAGACACCAGGACAGGGTGGTTTTCCGCTTTAAACCAGACTTCTTGCCTAAGGTTGTCTCTGCCTTTCACCTCAATCAGGACATTGTGCTTCCTTCCTTGTGCCCTAATCCTGGTAATGACAAGGAGAGGGCCTTGCATTCTCTGGATGTTGTCAGGTATTTGAAATACTACCTGGTGGCTACAGCGCCTTTCAGGAAGACAGGACGCCCTGTTTGTGGTACCTTCGGGTCCCATGAAGGGTTTGGAGCCTGTTAAGTCTACTATTAGTAAATGGATTCGTCAGGCCATTATTAGGGCCTATTCTGCTAAAGGGAGGGATCCTCCTTTCCGAGTCACTGCTCATTCTACCCGTGCTGTTTGGGCTTCCTGGGCCTGGGCCTCAGCACCAGGCTTCTGTTGAACAAGTTTGTAAGGCCGCTACTTGGTCTTCTGTTCATACCTTTTCCAAGTTTTACAAGGTTGATGTTCGGGCCTCAGCGGATGTTGTTTTTGGCCCCAAAGTTCTGCAGGCGGCAGTGGTTTCAACTGCGCATTGTTGTTTTTTTTTTTTTTTTTTTTTGGAATCCCCACCCATTTGTTGGACACTATTGGATTGTCCCAGATGTAATGAATCATTACTGGAGCAGGGCATGCTGCATACTTGGAATAATACAATTCTGTGAACACTCACCTTGCCTCACATCCCACCCTGAGTACTTATTCTTGGATCCTCTATATGGTGAACGTTCCTGGTTAATGTTGTTAATCTTGTTATTGGCTTCTCCTAGTTCCCTTACTGCTTTTTTATACTGGGGAATTTAGTGGGAGGTCCCGGGTATATAGGAACCGGGAGGGGCCTCTTTTTTTGCCATCTCTGCAGTAAAGCGCCCTCTTGTGGACTATATCCCAGACGTAATGAATCATTACTGGAGCAGGGCGTGCTGCATACTTATAATACCAATTCTACAAGGTGAGTATTCACAGAATTGTATTATTAGGTATCACCCTATTTGAATTGGTAGGCGTTACAGGCCCTTAATAGCCTCATTTAAGCACGAGATAAAAAGAAAAGGATTACACATACCAATTAAATCTGCTGCAAGAGTCCTCGTTCCCATGTTGGTGCATAGATGTGTAGCAAGGACAAGCTTCCGGGTGCATGCCCTTCATCAGGTCAGCATAAACATTGTGAAGCTTAAAAACTTTTAAAATGCTCGAGGCACACCAGGGGAAGGGGCGTGTCCTACAGAGATTTGATGATGGGCACCAAAAGCTTGTCCTTACTACACATCTATGCACCAATAAACATGGGGACGAGGACCCCTGAGGCAGATTCAATTGGAATGTGTAATCCTTTTGCTTTTACCCAGTTGCTATTAACGGACAGGTGGAACCTGGGAATTTTATCTAGGGGTGGTCCATTAGGGGGTGTTGAACATGAGACTTCTCTGCAAGGAATATTGCTGGGTATTTTGCCAGACATTCTGAGTGCTCCTTATTTGTGATACCCACACTGAAATATCATGACAGCCCATGCCGCCACCTCCTCCTCTTGACATGTGTCCTGAGCTCCATGATCTTGTGGTTCCAATCTCCTCCTTAGACAATAATTATTCTAAAGTAAAGAAAGATAAACTCGCAGGGGGTCCCACTTAGTCAGCGATAGTCATAGTCTGACACTGCAGCTCTTATCTGAAAGCTGGATCCACACCCGTTTGCCCATCTCTTCCGTCTTCTCTGACATGGCCCGGCTTCGTCACTGTGAGCTGGCATTTACCCCCCCCCCCCCCCAGCATTCACTGCAATGGAAGGTCTTGGAAGAGACCCACGATCGGGTGTCCAGCCCTGGAGATCCAGCTATCGGGTAAGAGCTGCAGTGCTGGACTATCACTGACAGTCTGCATGAGACACATGGTGAGTATATAGTGTTTTTTTTTAGCCTGCAAATGTTCTTTTAGGTTCTTTTACATAGTCATAGCCTGGCTGCTTATTGCTACTGAGCATGACTGCTTTTAGAAAGTATCTCAACTGATTCCAATAGAAAGAATTTAGATAAATGAATTGCTATTTGGCCATTGTAACACAACAGGCCTCTCTACAGGGAGCTTGACAGGCTTTTCAGAATGTCTCATCTTGTTATAGTCTCAGCAGCCGGGAGAGATAGCCCATCCCAAGGTTTTACATCCCATCCCAATATATGTCTCCCTGAGCTTTGCTGCCTGGAATTATTCTACCTGCACTCATGATGGTGGAACGAAACATTGTGCTTACACAGAAGTATATGTATATTCTAAGTATGTCACACACCCCGCTTCAGATTACTAAATCATTAGACATGGGTTATACTCACCGCTAGGTGGCACTGTTTGCAGAGAAGTCCAGAAAACAACAAGCCCCTCCCGGTCTATACATACCTGGTACCTCCCAACAATTCCCCAGTGTTCTTCTCTGCAAGGTGGCGACAAGACAGAAGAAAGAAGTCTCCTCTCCTCCCCCCCCCCCCCACGGTCCCGGTTCTGTTGTTTTTAATCCCCTGATTGATTGGTAGCCTCCCAGCTTAGACTGTAGGCCGGGCAAGGGTAGATGGCACTTAAGGTGCCTAGGAGATTAGCTCCTCCGCTCGACCCCATATTGTGGGGCATAGCAGTGATCCGGTTTGGTGATCCGGACGTGGGATGCCCCAGCCCTCATTTGTCTTTGGGTTGTGCCTGGAATGATGTGATTGACTGGTGTGTGTGAGGGACGGGTGTCTTGTACTGCGTTGGCCCGTTCGTTCTGGGGGATCCGTTTCTGTTTTGGGGTCTCCTGGCTCTGCCTTTATTCACTGGTAATGGGCGGGTCGGGCGAGGGTTCGCCGGCCCGCCGCTTTGGGTTCACTTGGGCGGGCGCCATGCTTTGGCGCCCGTCTTTTGAGGCGATTCTGCTTGATGGTGGGCGGAGCCGGGCGGAGCCGGGCGGCGCGCTGCGCCGGCGGCCTGCCTGGATGTGAGCGCCGAGGACCTTCTCGGCGCTCGCAGCGGTTTCCTTTGCTTGGCGGGGGGACCGGGCGGCACATGTGCCACCGGTCCGCCTGTTGGTTATGCGGGCGCCATCCCTGCTGGCTCTCGCTGCCCGGCTCGGCGTCGGAGGTGGGCGGGGCTGCGTCTTGCGCGGCCTGCGCCGTGGCTAGCCGGATGGGGAGGGGCGGGGCCGCTGCGGCTCCCGCGTTTCTGTGGCCCGCCCCTCGTCTCTCCTTCGCTCCTTGGCGGTGCGTTGTCTTGTGCCTGGCTGGGGCCGCCATTTCGCTGCGGGGACAAGGTTTGCAAGGTAGGCCTTTCTGGGGCACTTTCTGCGGGGTTTTTGCAATATGCAGGGGGTTCTTAAGGGTAGCCCGGCAGATTATTATTATTATTATTATGGGATTCTGCACCCCCCCCCCCCCCCTCGTTGGGGGTGATGGCAGGGTTATTTAGCCAGTTTTTCTGGGCATGTTGGCTAATTTTACTTATATGTACTGTATTTTTTTTCTGTGTGCGTTGTGCTGGAATGATTGTTGTCTTTTGTTTTTCAGATCCTGGGATCCCATCCTACAGGGCTCTCCCGGTCTTATATACCTGGCTAGTTGGGGGTTTTTTTTGGTCATCACATTCCTTATTGGGTTTTTTTGTGTTAAATTCCCATGGTCAGGACTTTTAAATATATATATATATATATATATATATATATATATATATATATATATATATATATTGAATCATTAAGGGGCATCCCGGGTCGCTTACTGCATAAATCCCTGGGTTCTGCAAATACCATAAATTCACCATATGGAGGCTACCTCAGATACCGGAAATGGTCCTTTGGGGCAGTCCAAGCTGTGCGGGGGGTGCGGGACTCCGCTCCCAGGGGATGATGTCATTATTTGTATTCCATGTGCTCGGCGGAACATTGAGCGCCAGTCCGGCACCCCGGTGCCCGGTACTTCTTCGGCCGCGCCATCTCCCTCACCTCCTCGCCTGTTCCGGACTCCGTATGACGTTGTCGTTGGGGGTGATTCGCAATCGGAAGTATGCGCCCGTTTGGCCAGCCTCGAGAAGATGTTTTCCGCTGTGGTCGCTCAGAAGGCTCCGGCTAAGCGGAAACATCTGTCTCCGCCTCCGCCGGACTCAGATGAGGAGGTTATTGAGGATATGGATTGGCCAGATCGTCCCCTTGAAGAAGGTGAGCTTGTTGAATTAGAGGATCCTGAGGTCCAGCAGTTGCTGGGCGATGAGGGTGACCTAGCTGAAGGGCCCGTTCCTGATACGCCCTCCATTCTGGCCCAGATGTTTGAGGTTTTGGATTTGGATCCGCCTGAAGCTGCTCCTCGACCTAATGGTCAGCTTTTTGGGGTGTCCAAGCCGCACTTGGAGTTTCCTAGTCAACAGCATTTTGAGGATGTTGTTCTTAAAGTGGACCAACACCCAGGATTTTGACTATCCTGGGTCTTGGTCCACTTCGGTGGGGCACCCCTGATTGGGGTGCCCCGCTGTGTGAAACCCCCCCTAACCCCCCGAAAAACTCACCTCTCCCCGCTCCCAGCGCCGACGTACAAGCGAGGATCAGGAACGTCTAAGCGGCAGCCGCCGCCGCCGCCTCCCTCGCGTCACTTTCGGCGCGCGCGCGCCCCCGCCGGCCATTCGCAGACGGCCGGCGCGGGCACGCACACGCCTACAGGAGCGCGAGGGAGGCGGCGGGGGCCGGCCGCCGCCGAAGATAAGGTAAGGAGTTTGGGGTGTTTGGGGGGGTTTCACCCCGCGGGACATCCCGATCTCGGATGTCCCGCGGGGTGGGGGGTGATCGGCCCGGGAATCTTATAGATTCCCGGGCCGATCACCCGTGGGTGTTGGTCCACTTTAAGCAATGGGAGCAACCTACGCGTCTTGTCGGGGTGCCGCCTAGCTGGGATAAGAAGTATCCTTTTCCGGTGGACTTGGTGAAGCGTTGGTCTGTCCCTCCTGAGGTTGATGCTCCGGTCTTGGGACTGTCTAATTCGGTGGTTGTACATTCCCCTGACACGACTTCTCTCAAGGACGGCGAGGATCGCCGGATTGATCAGCTGGCCCGTCATGGTTTTGTCTGTGCGGGTTCGGTTCTGAGGCCCGTTTGTGAGGCCACTTTTGCTGCTGGCGGTTAGGTCTATCGTCAAGGATTTATGTACGGATCTTGATCCTACTTGTGCTGAGTTTCTTGCTCTTAAGCGTTGTGATTCCTTCTTGTCATTCATTCTGGCCGCCCAGGATGATGCCATGTTGATGTCTGGCAGGGCTACGGCTCTGTTGGTTGCCATTCGCCGTTCAGTGTGGTTGCCGCAGTGGACGGCTGATTTTAATTCCAAGAGATCGCTCACGGCTCTTCCCTTTCTGGGTCTGAGGCTTTTCGGTGAAAAGCTGGATTCTGTTGCCAGGGGAGGTAAGTTACCTCAGCGCAATAATTTTCGTTGTTCCTTTCGGGGGGCGGCCCCCTTCAATCCTTCCTTTCGGGGAGCCAGAGCTGGCAGGGGTGCGGGCTTCTCGGCTTCCAGGGTTGCCAGCTGGAACAGGGGAAGAGGCCGTGGCCGTCCCGTTCACGTCTGGGGCACCAAACCCAAGCCAGCTGCCAAGCCCGCTCAGCAATGAGGGGGCGCTCTCACCCTTACGGGTGGGGGGACGGTTGCGGCTCTTCTCCCGGGTATGGGACCAGGAGGTCTCGGACAGGTGGATCCGGGAGGTGGTGTCGGCCGGCTACAAGCTGGAGTTCGAGTCCCGCCCTCCTCCAAGGTTTTTCAGGTCTCGTGTCCCTTCAGATCCTTTGGCCGTGCAGGGGCTCCTGGCGGCGGTAAGGAATCTTCTGGAATTGGCAGTCATCTGTCCGGTCCCGCCTTCGGAGGTGGGGCGCGGGTATTATTCCAATCTCTTCACTGTTCCCAAAAAGGATGGGTCGTTCCGTCCCATCCTGGACTTGAAGCTTCTCAACTGGTTTATTCGTCCCCGGAAGTTTCGCATGGAAACCCTTCGGTCTGCGATCGCTTCGCTTCGGCAGGGGGACTTTATGACGTCCATAGACATCAAGGATGCATACCTTCACATTCCGATTTTTCCGGCTCGTCAGAGGTTCCTTCGCTTTGTGGTGGAGGACCGGCATTTTCAGTTTGTAGCTCTTCCATTCGGCCTCACCTCGGCTCCGAGAGT
This sequence comes from Gastrophryne carolinensis, assembly GCA_027917425.1. Taxonomy (NCBI): domain Eukaryota; kingdom Metazoa; phylum Chordata; class Amphibia; order Anura; family Microhylidae; genus Gastrophryne; species Gastrophryne carolinensis. The sequence continues at coordinate 109,047,915 of CM051244.1, forward strand.
GTTCACCAAGGTGTTGGCGGGAGTTATGGCCCTGCTCAGAGTTCAGGGGATTCGGATTGTGCCTTACCTGGACGATCTTCTCATCATGGCGCCTTCCTTCAGTCAAGCGGAAGGGGACACCAACACGGTGGTGTCTATGCTGGAGAGGTTCGGCTGGGTGATCAACTACCCCAAGTACTGGTTCCGGCCAGGGTGCTGACCTTTCTGGGGATGTCCTTGGACTCTTACCAGCACAGAGTTTTTCTCCCTCAGGCCAAGGTTCTTTTGATTCAGGAATTGGCTCAGCTTCTTCTTTCCAATCCTCGCCCGTCCATCCGTCTAGGGATGAGACTGGTGGGGCTGATGGTAGCTTCTTTCGAGGCAGTTCCCTTCGCGCAATTTCACACGCGGACGCTTCAGCTTCATCTGTTGGCATCTTGGGACCGGCGACCGCGATCGTTGGATCGGTCTTTCCGGATGTCCCCCCGGGTTCGGCAGTCTCTTCTGTGGTGGATGGTCTCGGACAATCTCCTGAAGGGCAGGTCATTTCTGACCCCGCTTTGGGAAACTGTCACCACGGACGCCAGTTTGTCAGGATGGGGAGGTTTTTGGAAGGATCTTCGGTTCCGGGGACGGTGGGGTCCTCAGGAAGCTCACTTACCCATCAATGTTCTGGAGCTGAGAGCCATCAGGTTGGTTCTGTCTCACTTGACGCAGCATTTACAGGGCCTGCCGGTTCAGGTTTGATCAGACAATCGGACGGCGGTTGCGTACATCAATCACCAAGGAGGGACTCGCAGTCTGGGTGCCCTCAGGGAGGTGTCTCTGATTCTAGTTTGGGCAGAGACTCATGTCCCTTGCATTTCGGCAGTGTACATTCCGGGAGTGGAAAACACGGAGGCGGACTTTCTGAGCCGGTGTTCGTCCCGCCGGGGGGGGAATGGTCTCTCCACCCGCAGGTGTTTCGGTCGCTTTGTCTCCGGTGGGGGACGCCGGAGGTGGATCTGTTTGCCTCTCGTCACAATCACAAGCTTCCGACATTCGTGTCGCTTTCTCAGGATCCTCTGGCTTTGGCGGCGGATGCCATGGCCCTGAGCTGGAAGGACCTGGGGTTTTTTATCTGTTTCCTCCGATTCCCATGCTAGGCAGGGTGCTGCGAAAGTTGGTTCTGGAAGGAGTTCCCGCCATTCTCGTGGCTCCAAGGTGGCCAAGGCGGGTGTGGTTCGCAGACATCGTTCGTCTGGCAGTGGATCAGTTCGATCTGCCTCTTCGGCCGGATCTTCTCACTCAGGGTCAACTGTGTTACCCCAGTTTACCAACGCTGGCTTTGACGGCTTGGCTGCTGAAACCTCCATCTTAAAGGAGGAGGGTCTCTCGGATTCGGTTATTCGGACTCTTATTAGTGCTAGGAAGAGATCCTCTTCTTCCATCTATTATAGGGCTTGGAGATCTTATATTGATTGGTGTGAGGCTAGATCTTTGCCCTGCCGGGTCTTTTCTATTTCTAGGATTTTGGAATTTCTTCAATCTGGGCTGGACTCTGGTCTTCAGCTGAGTACTTTGAAGGGGCAGGTTTCTGCCTTGTCTATCTTTTTTTCAGAGGTCATTTGCTCTCCATTCTTTGCTCAAAACTTTTTTCCAGGGGGTCTCGCATCTGCGGCCTCCTAGGAAGCCTTTGCTCCCTGTTTGGGATTTGAATTTGGTCCTTTCTGCTCTTCAGGCTCCTCCTTTTGAGCCTTTGCAGGATATTGCTCTCTCTATGTTGACTCAGAAGGTTGTCTTTTTGGTGGCCATCACTTCGGTTCGGCGTGTTTCGGAGTTGGCAGCCTTGTCTATTCAGGCTCCTTATTTTGAGAAACATCAGGACAAAGTGGTTTTTCGCTTCAAACCAGACTTTCTCCCTAAAGTGGTCTCGGCGTTTCATCTTTATCAGGACATTGTTCTTCCCTCTTTGTGTCCTAAGCCTGGGAATGACAAGGAGAGGGTGTTGCATTGTTTGGATGTGGTACGTTGTGTCAAGTACTATCTGCGTACTACGTCTTCTTTTCGTAAGACTGATGCCTTTTTCGTGGTGCCCTGTGGGCCTAGGAAGAGCTTGGCTCCGGCTAAGTCTTCCATTAGCAAATGGATTCGTCAGGCGATTGGTGGGGCCTACTCTGCCAAGGGGAAGGATCCCCCTTTTCGTGTTACTGCTCATTCTACTCGTGCGGTTGGAGCGTCCTGGGCTTTTCAGCACCAGGCTTCTGTTGATCAAGTTTGTAAGGCTGCTACCTGGTCTTCGGTTCACACTTTTTCCAAGTTTTATAAGGTTGATGTGCGGGCCTCAGCGGATGCTGTTTTTGGCCGCAAGGTTCTGCAGGTTGCAGTGGTTTGAGTTCTGCTTCATTGCCTGGTTGGATACCCCCCCCCCCCTTTTTTTTTGGACACTGCTGTTGGATGTCCCATGTCTAATGATTTAGTAATCTGAAGCGGGGTGTGTGACATACTTAGAATAATACCATTTTGTGATTACTCACCTGTAAAATGGGTATTATAAGTATGTCACACACCCCGCTTCACCCGCCCTTTTTGGTATTTTGGTTCTTTATATGGTGAAGTTTTTTATTTACTATTGAGGGTTACCATTGTTTTTTTCCTGGTACCTTGTCTTATTGCTGTTTGAATTACTGGGGAATTGTTGGGAGGTACCAGGTATGTATAGACCGGGAGGGGCTTGTTGTTTTCTGGACTTCTCTGCAAATAGTGCCACCTAGCGGTGAGTATAAACCATGTCTAATGATTTAGTAATCTGAAGCGGGGTGTGTGACATACTTATAATACCCATTTTACAGGTGAGTAATCACAAAATGGTATTTTTGCAGTAATTTGTCAGTGTGTACATTTTTATATACCATTCCACCCTTATTCTCTTTCAGAATGAGATCTTTGCCTCCCGTCACCAGGATGAGAACAGTATTGCCTGCATTGAAGAGAAGTGCTATGTCCTGACATTTGCAGAGTACTGCAGGTAGGAGGCGCCGTTTCTCTATGCTTTTAGCTAAGCCTGCCGCTGTTCTCGCTGTCTAAACAGACTAGAAAGTACGTTGCTGCGTAATTGGATACACATGATCCGACATTAAGTGGCTCCGCAGACACATGTTCCCGGCTGTGTGTTTTCAACCGCAAGCAAACAAAATGCGATCGTCAGTTGGCCTGTTTTATTTGCCACTTTAAAAAGAAGTGATCTCAACTACAAACTCCTTTTCACGCAGCCTGCTGTATATAGACGCAATGACACCATTCCTAGAAAAGCTTTGTTGATGCAAAAACAATGCGGCTCATGGGCTAGAACAAGTGTGCAGCTAAACATCATGCTTGTACAAGTCTTACAACTTCCAGCATGAACCCTCACCAGCTCAACATTAAAAATTGTAGGAGGGACCACCCTGCTGCTGCACATAGCATGTGAGAGAGAGGAAAGTATGGGAATATAACTGTATGCAAACAATCCAAGCCTAACTAAATGGACTCCACCGGCATGCCACTATATGTCTGTACTGGAATGTCTTAAATATGGACTTATTAGGCAGTTAAATCTAAAGGGTCTGTCCCGGCAAATAAGCTATACTCCCTTCTTGTCCTCTGCGACCGTGGGACACAATCCAGTTTTCTACAACCAGAGTAGGATTGCTCAGCTGAGGGGGACAAAAAGGGGAGTGTTCTTGTATGCCCCGCTGTGTGAAACCCCCCAGAATGCTGCTATTCACTGATCTCTTCCTCGTTCGCACACTGCATTTGCGGAGTCTCATCCAATGAAAGCGGTCTACCCTGACTATATCATTCGGCAAACGCGTCTCATTGACTCCAGCGCGCGCTGCCTCATTCCCGGTGATGTGTGCGCATCTGTCCCAGCCTATCTGAATGACTAGGTGCAGGAGCACGCTCGAGAAGAAAGCTGGGGATGCGCCCAGCCGGCTGGCCTATGTCATCTTGCAACCAATCTGTGATCTCAGAATTGCCAGAGGGCGCTGCACTTGTTCTTTGTACAACCTGTCAGCTGCCGATCCAGCAGCATAGTCCAAGCTACTTGGGCCGGGAGGGCGGTGGGTGGCACAGTTCACAAGAAATGGGTTTTGATTCATTTTAAAGTAGAAGCAAACCTTTTTCTTCTTTTTTTTTTTTAAGTGTGTATTTTTAAATTTTATTTATCTCTATGGCTATATATGTAAATTTTGTGGCTGTATGATGATGTCATTTTACCCTATGTCCAGTCCGGGCCGTCCCAATCCATATACGTGTGGGTAGTCCGCCACTAGGTGGCGCAGTTACTGCAAGATCAAGAGCTGTAACTCCTTCCGGCCCCCTATAAAAGGAGCTGTCTCCATAGAATTCCCAGATTCATCTTGCAGTACATGCTGCGAAGATCGTCTGGAACTCTCTCTCTCTGAATTTGGCAGCTGAGCGGGGTATTTTGTAGGATGCCTCTGCATCCTTATTGCCTCTGTTCCTGTGGACCCAGTATGCCTCCTAGCCTCGGCTGAGGGGAACAGGTGAAGGTAGGGAGAACGCCGGGGTCAGGTGTTCACAGAGCTGGGCTCTGGGCCGCAGACCCTCCATAAAGGGTAGCCGGCCATAGGCGATGGTGAGCCTATTGGGGGGGGGGGGAACCACCTAATGTCCGGGGTTATTCCCTCGTTCCGCTTCACTGTCTGCATCCCGCCCCTCGAGGTATACGGCGCCATTTTTTCTTGGTTCTGGCTGCTACGTGACGGGCATCTACCTACCGCGGTCCGTGAGTACCCTCGCGGGCGACTTTATTTACCGTTGTCATTTACATGTCACTTACGGTTTCGGCATGGCCTTATGTCTTTCAGGCGGGCAGAACCCATATTGGCTTCTCCCGGCCCTACTCCCTCTATTTAGTTATTAACTTGTGAGGCCTTGTGTTAATTACTCCCACTTCCCTAGCGGGTTATTGGGGCATCCCGGGTTGCTTTTATAGCGTCAATCCCTATCGGCCTATTGTGCCACTATAATTAACATATGGAGGCGTCTCAGGATAATGTGCTTGGGGTTCCTTCAGGACAAGCCCGGCTGTTTGAAGCTTGTGGGGTGTCCCCTATTAGCGCTGACAATGTGCGGGTCTGTGTAACTTGTGCCCAGCAGGTGCTTGCGCTGTTTTTCAGTGGCTGGGTCTGTGCCTCGTATGGCTTCACCTACTCCCCCAAGCTTGAATCTCACTCCCACTGAGTTGCATACAAGTGGGGATTCTCAGCCTGATGTGTCTTCCAGACTGGCTAGTGTTGAGAAGTTGATTGCTAATACCTTGGCGCGTAAGGCCTCTGCAAAAAATCGGCACTTGCCTGATGTCACTCTTTTCCTATGGAAGCTGATGAGCTTTTGGAACTGTCTGGCTATACCCCTTTGGAGGAGGGGTGCTATTCTCTGACTCAGGGTTGTCTGATGAGAGGCCCAGGGGTCATGACGATTCTGGCTCTGACCCCTGGGCCCCAGATGATACTGATAGACTGTTGGCTCCGATTTTTGAGGTTCTGTCTATTTCTCCCCCTGTTGCGGCCCCCAGGCAACAGGGGGAATTGTTTCATACTGCTAAGTCACGTTTGGAATTTCCTGAGCAAGCCCATTTTAATAACCTTGTGCTCAAGGAATGGGAGCGCCCCAGCAGGCTTCCCGGAGTTGGGATAGGAAGTATCCCTTTCCTGCTGATGTGGTGAAGTGTTGGTCATCCCCTCCTGAAGTGGATGCCCCGGTCCTAGGGTTATCGAACACCTCTGTCATGCACTCCCCTGACTACTGCGCTGCGGAATGCTGAGGACCGGCGCATTGATCAGCTGGCGTCCCATGCCTTTGCGTGTGTGGGGACGGCGCTGCGCCCGGTCTGTGCCCCTGCCATTACGGCTGTGGCTATTAGGACCCTGCTCAGACGTATCCTTGATGGTGCCCCTGATGATGTGTCTAGTGAGGAGTTTAATGCATGCATCTCATTGTGATGTTTTTGTGACTTATGTCCTCTCTGCCTTGGATGACACCATTAGAATGTGTGGCAGAACCTCTGCCCTTATGATGGCTATACGCCGCTCGGTTTGGCTGCGACAGTGGGCTGCTGACAACGCTGCCAAGAAGGCCCTCACCAGTTTTCCCTTCAAAGGGCTACGCCTGTTTGGGGACCGCCTGGACCTGTTGGCTAAGGGAGGCAGGTTACCCCAGTGCAGGCGTCAGTCTCGGCCCTTTCGGGGTCAGGGCTCTTTTTCCTCCCCCTACCGTGGTGCTAGACAATGGAGGGGGGGTTCCCTTACTGGGGCCCGAGGAGACTTCTGGGGTAGGAGCAGAGGACGTGGACGCCCTGGCTGCTCCTGGGGCTCCAAGCTTAAGTCCTCTCCCAAGCACCCTCAGGCATGAAGGGGCACCCTCACCCATCCGGGTGGGGGGACGGCTTCAGCACTTTGCTCACGTCTGTAGGCTTCATGTCTCAGACCAGTGGATTCAGGAGGTAGTGTCCTCCGGTTACAAGATACAGTTCGCTGCCTGCCCCCCCCAAGATTCATCAGATCCCGGATTTCTCAGGACCCTGTGTCAGCTCAGGCTCTAGTGCAGGCGGTGCAAAGCCTTCTGGAGCTGGGGGTCATCTGCCAGGTCCCTTTAAGAGAAAGGGGCAAGGGCTTCTATTCCAACCTCTTCACCGTGCCCAAAAAAGATGGGTCAGTCAGGCCCATCCTGGACTTGAAGATGCTCAACAAATTTGTCAGGTGCAGGCGTTTTCGCATGGAAACTCTGCGCTCTGCCATCAGTTCCCTGTGTCCAGGGGATTTCATGACGTCTGTGGACATCATAGATGCTTACCTTCATATTCCTGTGTTTCCGGGTGATCAAAGGTTCGCTCTGGAGGATCAACACTACCAATTTGTGGCATTGCCCTTTGGTCTCACTTCAGCTCCCAGAGTGTTCACCAAGGTGCTGGCAGCGGTGATGTCTCTGCTCAGGTTTCAGGGCATCCGCGTGCTGCCCTACCTGGATGACATTCTCATCACTTCCCAGTCTCTACATCAGGCAGAGTTGGATACTCAGCTGGTGGTGTCCACCCTGGAGTCATTTGGCTGGGCGATCAACCATCCCAAGTCTTCTGTCTCCCTCCTTGGTGACTCCATTCCTGGGAATGAATCTGGATACAGTTTAGGCAAGGATTTTTCTTCCTCAGCAGAAGGTGGACAGTCTGATTGTGCAGGTCCAGTTCCTGCTATCTTGTCATCATCCCTCCATCAGGCAGGGAATGCAGCTGGTGGGCCTGATGGTGGCGTGCTTCGAGGCGGTCCCTTATGCTCAGTTCCACTTGAGGCCTCTGCAACTCCACCTCTTGTCAGTATGGGACAAGGATCCTGCATCCCTGGACCGGGTCTTTGCGCTTTCCCCCCTGGTCAGACGGTCCCTCTCGTGGTGGCTGGACTCCAGGAACCTGTTGGGGGGCAGATCTTTTCTGACCCCCTCCTGGGAGACAGTCACCACAGATGCCAGTCTGTCAGGTTGGGGGGGTTTCTGGAAGTCCCTGCAGTTCCAGGGGAGGTGGGGCCCTTAGGAGGCCCACACACCTATCAATGTCCTGGAACTGCGGGCGATCAGGTTCTGACTCAGTTGACTAATCACCTTCGGGGCCTGCCTGTTCAGGTGCGCTCGGACAACCAGACGGCAGTTGCCTACATCAATCATTAGCGAGGGACCCAGAGCAAGAGGGCCCTCCAGGAAGTGTCTCTGATCCTGACCTGGGCAATGTTCACTGCATATCAGCTGTGTACATCCCAGGGGTGGAGAATCTGCAGGCAGACTCTCTGAGCAGGGGGACCTCTCGCCTGGGAGAATGGTCCCTCTGCAACAGGGTGTTTCAATCTCTGTGTCACCGTTGGGGCCAACAAGATGTGGATCTGTTTGCGTCCCGTCACAATCACAAGCTCCCGGCCTTTGTCTCCCTGTCCCAGGATCCTCTGGCCTTGACCACGGATGCTCTAGCAATGTCATGGCAGGACTTTCAGTTCCTGTATGTCTTTCCTCCATTCCCCCTGCTGGGCAGGGTTCTGCGCAAGGTTGCTCTGGAGGAGGTGCCAGCAATTCTGGTGGCCCCCAGGTGGCCAAGAAGAGTGTGGTTCGCAGACGTGGTGCAGCTGGCAGTAGGTCAGTACACTCTGCCCAGGGTGCCAGATCTGCTCACTCAGGGTCCCTTACGCCATCCCAATTTACAAACTCTGGCTTTGACGGCCTGGCTGCTGAAACCTCCATCTTGATGGAGAATGGGCTGTCTACCTCTGTTGTTGATACCATGATAAAGGCTAGAAAGAAGTCGTCTTCTTCCATTTACTACAGGGTTTGGCGTGCCTACATTGACTGGTGTGAGTCTCTTCCCTGTCGTGTGTTCTCTATTCCCAGGATCCTGGAGTTCCTGCAGCATGGGTTGGAGATGGGGCTCCAACTCAGTACTCTGAAGGGTCATGTTTCTGCCCTGGCCGTTTTCTTAAAGAAGTCCTTTGCTCAGCATTCTCTGGTCAGGACTTTTTTCCAGAGGGTTACTCATGTGCGTCCTATGTTGCCTGTTTGGGATTTGAACTTGGTTTTGTCAGCCTTGCAGGGTGCGCTCCCTTTGAACCTGTGCAGGATGCTGCCCTGGCCATTCTTACTCTCAAAGTTGTCTTTTTGGTGGCTATCACCTCTGTTAGGTGTGTGTCTGAGTTGGCGGCTCTTTCCATCCAGCCCCCCTACTTTGAGAGACACCAGGACAATGTGGTGTTTCGCTTCAAGCCAGACTTTCTGCCTAAGGTTGTGTCTGCTTTTCATTTGAATCAGGACATTGTTCTTCTGTCATTGTGCCCTAATCCTAGTAATGCTAAGGAGAGGGTCTTGCATTCTTTGGATGTGGTTAGGTGTCTGAAGTACTATCTGGTGGCTACTACACCTTTCAGAAAAACTGATGCTCTTTTTGTGGTCCCTTAGGAAGGACTTGGCTCCTGCCAAGTCTACTATCAGCAAATGGATCCGTCGGGCTGTGATTCAGGCCTACTCTGCTAAGGGGAAGAATCCTTCCTTCCGCCTTATTGCTCATTCTACTCATGCTATTGGTGCCTCTTGGGCTTTTCAGCACCAGGCTTCTGTTGAACAAGTTTGCAAGGCCGCTACTTGGTCTTCTGTTCATACCTTTTCAAAGTTTTACAAGGTTGATGTTAGGGCCTCAGCTGATGCTGCTTTTGGCCGTAAGGTTCTGCAGGCGGCAGTGGTATGACCTGTCTGCTGTTACCTTTGGGGATCCCACCCTACTTTATGGACACTGCTATTGGATGTCCCAAGTGTAAATATTCTATCTGGAGCAGGACATACTGTATACTAAGAATAATACAATTCTGTGGTTACTCACCTGTAGAATTGGTGGTATGAGTATACAGTACATCCTGCTCCACCCCATCCTTGGTTTTGCATTATCTTTGATCCCCTGTATGGTGATTGTTATCATTGTTATAGTTACCAGTTGGGTTTGTTTTAATTCTCCTGGCTTCTCGTTAACTGCTTTTCAATGCTGGGGATTGTGGGAGGTCCCTGGGTATTTGAGGGGCCGGGGGGAGCCTGTTTTCGATGTCTCTGCAGTCCAGCGCCATCTGGCAGAGTAATACCCAAGTGTAAGTAATCTATCTGGAGCAGGACGTACTGTATACTCATAATACCAATTCTACAGGTGAGTAATCACAGAATTGTATTTTTCCTTCCTCAGCAGAAGATGGACTCTCTTCAAGCTCTGGTTCATTTCTTGCTGTCCAGCCCTCATTCCTCCATCCGGCAAGGGATGCAATTGGTGGGACAGATGGTGGCCTGCTTCAAGGCAGTCCCTTACGCGCAATTTCACATGAGACCCCTTCAGCTCCATCTTCTGTCAGTCTGCGACAAGAGTCCCCTGTCTCTGGATCAGGCCTTTGTTCTATCCCCTCTGGTCCGGCGTTCCCTCCTGTGGTGGCTGGACTCGAGGAATCTTCTGGGGGGTAGGTCATTTCTGACTCCATTTCTGACGGTCACTACGGATGCCAGTCTGTCAGGTTGGGGGAGCTACTGGAGAGCCCTCCAATTCCAGGGGCTATGGGGCCCTCAGGAGGCCCACGCCCCCATCAATGTTCTGGAGCTGAGGGTGGTTCGGTTGGTGCTGGCGCAGCTGACGCCTCACCTCCAGTGCCTGCCGGTTCAGGTTCGCTCCGACAACCGGACTGCGGTCGCATACATCAATCATCAGGGAGGGACTCTGAGCAAGAGTGCCCTCCGGGAGGTGTCGTTGATCTTGTCGTGGGCCGAGGACAATGTCCCGTGCATCTCTGCGGTCTACATTCTGGGAGCGGAGAATCTGGAAGCGGATTCCCTGAGCAGGGGGGCCTCTCGCCGGGGAGAATGGTCTCTCAACAGCGAGATCTTCCTATCTCTTTGTCACAGGTGGGGGATGCCGGACGTGGATCTGTTTGCTTCACGCCACAATCACAAGCTGCCAGCATTTGTCTCACTGTCCCAGGATCCTCTGGCTCTGGCGATGGATGCACTGTCTCTGTCCTGGCAGGGGTTCGGTCTCCTGTACCTCTTTCCTCCTTTTCCCCTTCTGAGCAAGGTTCTGCGCAAGTTGGCTCAGGAAAGGGTGCCAGCTGTTCTGGTGGCCCCCAGGTGGCCAAGACAGGTGTGGTTCGCGGACATCATGCAGCTGGCAGAGGATCAGTACCCTCTGCCCTTGGTTCCGGATCTTCTCACTCAAGGAAGGCTCTATTACCCCAATTTACAAATGCTGGCTTTGACGGCCTGGCTGCTGAAACCTCCATCCTAAGGGAAAAAGGTCTGTCAGACTCTTGTCAGGGCTAGGAAGAAATCCTCTTCTACCATCTACTATAGGACATGGCGGACCTACATTGACTGGTGTGAGGCTATGGCTTTCCCTGTCGGGTGTTCTCCATTCCTTGGATCCTGGAGTTCCTTCAACATGGTTTGGATTTGGGTTTTCAGCTCAGCACTCTGAAGGGTAATGTCTCCGCCTTGGCTGTTTTCTTCCAGAGGTCCTTCGCTCTTCATCCTCTGGTCAAGACTTTCTTCCAGGGGGTCACTCATGTGCGCCCTCCCCGCAAACCCATGGTACCGGTCTGGGATTTGAATTTGGTATTGTCTGCCCTGGGTCCTCCTTTTGAGCCTGTGCATGAGGCTGCGTCTATTCTCACTTTGAAGGTTGCCTTCTTGGTGGCTATCACTTCTGTCCGACGTGTTTCTGAGTTGGCGGCTCTGTCTAGTCAGGCCCCTACTTTGAGACACCAGGACAAGGTGGTATTCTTGGTGTGCCACACACCCCGCTTCACCTTTAATATTCTTCACGATTGGGTTAACTCACCGCCAGGTGACGCTGTGCAGAGAGGAAGTCTTGTAACGAGCCCCCTTCCGGCCTATATATACCTGGTACCTCCCATTTATCACCAGTGTTTTTCTCTCTGCTTGACGACAAGACAGAAGATTGAAGTCTCCTGCTTACAGGTAGCCGGGGTCTTACCCCGGCACCCCCTTTTGGTCTATTTCTGCCCGGTTTTTGATTGTTTGTACCTTTATGGTGGAATGGAAGCCTCTCAGCCTAGGCTGCTCACTGGGCAATTGGTAGACGGCACTATAGGTGCCTAGGAGCTTATCTCCTCCGCTCGACCCCCTCTTTTGGGGGCAATGCGGCTGATCCGGAAATGGGATGCCCCTGTCCCGAGGGTCCCCTTAGCCCCTTACTCTCCCGTTACGGTCCCTTCTCCCTTCACTATGGGGGGGGGGGGGGTTAGAGGGATGTGTATTGTGTGTGTATTTCACTGTATGACTTTTATTACATGTGTGTTTACTTTTGTGCACTTATCAGACTGCACCACAAGAGTGCACTGGGTCTGATTATTCCTCTTAGAGCTTCCTTTGGCAGGTCTTTAAATAGTGCTGGCCGGCTTGGCCAGTGTTCAGGTCAGCTTTAGGGTGGCTGGGGCGGGCCGCGCTGTGGCAGGCTGGCTTGCTGCCTGAGCCTTTGGTGTATCACAGCCCCCCCTCCCCCGCTGGTCTCCTTTCTGTTCGGCCGCCGTTGGGCAGGCCGCATTGTCAGCGTCGGCTGCGCTGTTACTTTCCCTCCCTCCCCCCTCCTCCTGCCTTTGTTTTTGGTGCCCGTTGTAGTGGCTCATCTGGTAGTAATCCCTTGATGAATTGGCCGCACTGATCGGGCTTGAGGGGGGCGGGCCCAGGTGACGTGGAAACGGGGGCGTGGCACCGGTGGCAGCGTCATGCGGCCGGCCCCAGCCCCACTTCCTTCCTTCCTGTCTTAAAGGAAGACACGTGGGGGGGGGGGGGGGGGCTCGCTGCCGCACATGGGTCTATTTACTTTTGGCTCCTACTACTACTGCTGCTGCTGGCTGCTGCGTCGTTCATGCTGTTGCTGCTGCTGCTCTCAGATCTTTGCAGGTAAGCGGCCCCACCTTGTGTTATTTAAAATCTATAATATTTATAGTTTTTATTAGACATAGGGGGGAGAGATTTTTAAGAGGATGTTTTATTCTTATTATGTATTAAATAGAGGGCAAGGTTTTTTCCTTTGCTTATTTAAAGGCACCTTGGTGCTGTGCATAAGTATGTTTGCATGTTGCCACATGTTTGGGGGTCTGACTGTTGGTTTTTTCTTCCCCTACAGATCCCGGGAATCCCTGATTAAAGCGGCCTCCCGGTTCTATATTACTTGGCTAATCTTTCTTTTTTGAAGAAAAAAAAAAAAAGGAAAATTGGGACATATATAGATATATAGATATATAGAGATATAGATATAGATATAGATAGATATATAGATATATAGATATATAGATATATAGATATATAGATATATAGATATATAGATATAGATATATAGATATATATATATATATAGATATATTAAAAAAAAAAATATATATATATATATATATATATATATATATATATATATAATCTATATTTATATATAGATTATTAAGGGGATCTTCATTATAAATTAAATCCTCCCTTCCGGGACATTTACAATAAGGGGGCATCCCGGGTGGCTTATGCCTTAAAACCCAAAAGTTTGCGAATACCATAAATCACCATATGGAGTCTTCCGATATTACCGGAAATGGTTCTTCTGGGCCATCTAGGGGGTGCGCAGGATGTGGGACTCCGCTCCCAGCTGATGATGTCTTTGTATGCATTCCTTGTGCAAAGCAGAGTATTGCGCGTCAGTCCGTCGCTCCGGCTGCTGGCCCGTCGCAACTTCCATCATCTCCTACCTCTCCCTCCCTGTTCCGGACCCCGCGTGACACTGTCAAGAGTGGGGATTCGCAATCCGAGGTGGCGGCACGGTTGGCCAGCCTCGAGAAAATAGTGTCCGTTAAAGCAGGGTCAAAAGCCCCTGCAAAACGTAAGCACCTGACTCCGATACCTCCGGCTTCACAGGATGAGGTATGTGAGCCTGCTGAATGGTCCGATGGCTCCCCGGATGAGGAGGGAGAATTCCTTTTGGAGTCAGATGAGCCTGCAGATCAGCTTGAGGCTGATGCTATTGGCGATTGGTCGGCGGGGGTTTCCCTTGACACCCCCTCCATTCTGGCTCAAATGTTTGAAATTTTGAATTTAGATCCGCCTGAGGCTGTCACCCTGCCAAAGGGTCAGTTGTTTAAAGAGCCTCAGCCGCGTTGGGTTTTTCCCAGACAACATCACTTTGAGAGGGTGGTGCTTAAGGAATGGGAACATCCCACGCGGTTATCTGGAATCCATTCCAGTTGGGAAAAGCGTTATCCTTTTCTGCCAGAATTGGTGAAGCTTTGGTCCGTCCCTCCTGACGTCGATACCCCTGTGCTTGGGCTCTCCAGCACGGCTATGGTACAGTATGCTAAGACCACTGCCCCTAAAGTTGGGGAGGATCGTCAGATTGACCAGTACGCTCGCCATGGTTTTATTTATGCTGGGTCAACGATGCGCCCGGTGTGTGCTTCGGCGCTTCTTCTATTAGTGGTTAGGTCTGTAATTCAGGAGCTGTGTGTGGATCTCGATCCCACTTGTAAAGAGTTTACTGCGCTCAAGCAGTGTGAATCTTTTGTTTCCTATGTTCTATCCGCTCAGGACGATGCGCTGGCTATGAGTAGCAAGACAGCTGCAATGTTGGTGGCTATTCGTCGGTCAGTGTGGCTGCGTCAGTGGTCGGCGGACTCAGCTTCTAAAAAGGTACTCACAGCTCTCCCCTTTTTGGGCTTGCGTCTGTTTGGGGAGAAAATTGATTCAGTCGCAAAAGGTGGTAAAATGCCGCAACGCAAGAGGCCTCGTCGTCCCTTTAGGGGGGCAAGTTCTGGTAGGCCTTCATTTCGGGGATTCAGAGCGGGTAGGGGGGATTCCTTTCCCGCTACCAGAGGTGCAGGTTGGACTCGGGGGAGGGGCTGTGGCCATCCCGCTCAGTCCTGGGGCACCAAGCCCAAGCCTGCTGGTAAACCCGCTCAGCAATGAGGGGCTGCCCTTACCCGTGCGGGTGGGGGGGCGATGACGACACTTCTCCCAGGTTTGGGACCAGGAGATTCCGGACAGATGGATCCGGGAGGTAGTGTCGTCCAGTTACCAGCTGGAATTCGACTCTCGCCCTCCTCCACGGTTCTTTCGATCTCGGGTGCCCATCGATCCTTTGGCCGCACAGGGGCTCCTGGCGTCGGTAAAAAATCTGTTAGAGATGGCGGTCATCCGGCCGGTACCGCGCTTAGAGATGGGCCTCGGGTTTTATTCCAATCTTTTCGCAGTCCCCAAGAAAGACGGGTCAGTCCGTCCCGTCCTGGACCTGAAATTACTCAACAGGTTCATCCGTTTTCGGAAGTTTCGCATGGAAACCTTGCGTACGGCCGTCGCCCTTCGGCAAGGGGACTTCATGACGTCCATAGACATCAAGGATGCTTATCTTCATGTTCCCATCTGCCACGCTCATCAACGTTTTCTTCGATTCGTGATGGAAAATCAACATTATCAATTCGTGGCACTTCCGTTTGGCCTTACCTCAGCTCCAAGAGTGTTCACCAAGGTGCTGGCAGGAGTCATGGCCATTTTCAGATCTCGGGGCATTTGTGTCGTACCTTATTTGGACGACCTTCTCATCATGGCTCCGTCGCTCAATCAATCGGAGACAGACACCAGGTTGGTGGTCTCCACGCTGGAAAGCTTTGGTTGGGTGGTCAACTTCCCCAAGTCCTCCCTCGCTCCGGCCAGGGTGGTGTCCTTTCTGGGGATGCAGTTGGACTCTCTTCAACACAGAGTGTTTCTCCCCCAGTCCAAAATTCATCTGATTCAGGAATTGGCTCGGGTCCTACTTTCCGATCCTCGGCCGTCCATCCGTCTGGGGATGAGGCTGATAGGGTTGATGGTCGCCTCTTTCGAGGCAGTTCCTTTTGCTCAATTTCACACGAGGACGCTTCAGCTTTATCTGTTGGCGTCCTGGGACCGGCAGCCTCGGTCGCTGGATCAGCCCTTCCAGTTGTCCTCCCGGGTCCGGCAGTCCCTCCAGTGGTGGTTGGTCTCGACCAATCTTGTGAAGGGCAGGTCTTTCCTGACCCCTCTTTGGGAAATTGTCACCACGGACGCCAGTCTGTCGGGATGGGGCGGATTCTGGAAGGAGCTGCAGTTCCAGGGGCAGTGGGGACCTCAAGAGGCCCACTTACCCATCAATATTCTGGAACTGAGAGCCATCCGTCGGGTGCTTGCTCGCCTGACTCAGCACGTTCTGGGCCTTCCGGTCCAGGTGCGTTCAGACAATCGAACAGCGGTTGCTTACATCAATCATCAGGGAGGGACTCGCAGTCTGAGTGCTCTCAGAGAGGTGTCCCTGATCCTGACCTGGGCAGAGGCCCATTTTCCTTGTCTCTCGGCGGTATACATTCCAAGAGTGGAGAACCAGGTAGCGGACCGCTTGAGCAGGGGCTCTCCCCGTCTGGGAGAATAGGCTCTCCATCCTCAGGTGTTTCGCTCACTGCGTCTCCAATGGGGGACACCAGAGGTGGACCTGTTTGCCTCTCGTCACAATCACAGGCTCCCGAACTTCGTGTCGCTCTCCCAGGATGCTCTGGCAGTGGACGCCATGTCCCTGAGCTGGGGGGATCTGGGATTTCTGTACCTGTTTCCTCCGATACCCATGCTGGGCAGGGTGGTTCGGAAGTTGGCCCTGGAAAGGGTGTCCGCCGTTCTCGTGGCCCCAAGGTGGCCAAGGCGAGTGTGGTTCGCAGACATCGTTCGGCTGGCAGTGGACCAGTTCGTCCTGCCTCTTCGGCCCGATCTGCTCACTCAGGGTCGGTTGTGTTACCCCAATTTACCAGCGCTGGGTTTGACGGCCTGGCTGCTGAAACCTCCATCTTGAAGGAGGAGGGTCTTTCTGACTCAGTTGTCAAAACTCTGATCAGTGCCCGGAAGAGGTCTTCTTCTATCATCTACTATAGGACTTGGAAAGCCTATATCGCTTGGTGCGAGATTAGATCTTTTCCTTGTAGGGTTTTTTCGGTCTCCAGGATTCTGGAGTTTTTACAATCAGGGCTGGACTCTGGTCTCCAGCTAAGTACTTTGAAAGGGCAAGTTTCTGCCTTATCTATCTTTTTTCAGAAGCGTTTTGCGCTTCATTCTTTAGTTAAAACCTTTTTCCAGGGGGTTACGCATGTGCGGCCTCCCAGGAAACCATTACTCCCGGTTTGGGATTTGAATTTGGTTCTTTCTGCTCTTCAGGCTCCTCCTTTTGACCCTTTGCAAGATATTGCTTTGTCTACCCTGACTCAGAAGATTGTCTTCTTGGTAGCTATCACTTCGGTCCGGCGTGTCTCAGAGTTGGCGGCCTTGTCTATCCAGGCGCCCTACTTTGAGAGGCATCAGGATAAAGTGGTCTTTCGGTTCAAGCCAGACTTTCTTCCCAAGGTTGTTTCTGCTTTTCATTTGAATCAGGATATTGTTCTTCCCTCCTTGTGCCCTAATCCTAAGAATGACAAAGAGAGGGTTTTGCATTGTTTGGATGTAGTACGCTGTGTTAAGTACTACTTGATTATCACGTCTCCTTTTCGTAAGACGGATTCCTTTTTTGTTGTGCCCTATGGGCCTAAGAAGGGTTTGGCACCAGCCAAATCTGCCATTAGCAAGTGGATACGTCAGGCCGTTACTGCGGCCTATTCTGCTAAGGGGAAAGTTCCCCCTTTTCGTATCACTGCTCATTCTACTCGCGCCATTGGGGCGTCTTGGGCTTTTCAGCACCAAGCTTCTGTTGAACAAGTTTGTAAGTCCGCCACTTGGTCTTCTGTTCATACTTTTTCTAAGTTTTACAAAGTTGATGTGCGGGCCTCAGCGGATGCTGTTTTTGGCCGCAAAGTTCTGCAGACTGCAGTCATTTAAGTTATGCTTCACCTGGCCTTGAGATGCCCATCCCTTGTGGACACTGCTTTTGGATGTCCCAAACGTGAAGAATATTAAAGGTGAAGCGGGGTGTGTGGCACACCAAGAATAATACCATTTTGTGAGTACTCACCTGAAAAATGGATATTGTTGGTGTGCCACACACCCCGCTTCACTCCCACCCTTTTCGGTATTCCGAATCCTTTATATGGTGAAGCTTTTATTTATATTGATTTATTTTGAGGTTACCGTTAAAATACTGGTACCTTGTCTTTCTGCTTTTTAATACACTGGTGATAAATGGGAGGTACCAGGTATATATAGGCCGGAAGGGGGCTCGTTACAAGACTTCCTCTCTGCACAGCGTCACCTGGCGGTAAGTTAACCCAATCTTGAAGAATATTAAAGGTGAAGCGGGGTGTGTGGCACACCAACAATATCCATTTTTCAGGTGAGTACTCACAAAATGGTATTTTTCCGCTTTAAACCAGACTTCTTGCCAAAGGTTGTCTCTGCCTTCCACCTCAATCAGGACATTGTGCTTCCTTCCTTGTGCCCTAATCCTGGTAATGACAAGGAGAGGGCAATGTGTATTGGCAGAGGCACTCTTACTCAAATCAATATGGTCGGGTGCAATGGCTAGCGGTGGCGCCGCATAACATATGTCAAATGAAAGCCAGCACTCCTCATTACCAAATTTGCTTGTATTGTGCAAAAAATATATACATGCAGTATTCAAATTCCATCCACTAGTTTGCGCCAATATGCATCCATACGTCCAACGTTTCGGGGTGTTGATACCCCTTCATCAGAAACGAGAGGGCCCTGCATTCTCTGGACGTGGTCAGGAATATGAAATACTACCTGGTGGCTACAGCGCCTTTCAGAAAGACGGACGCCTTGTTTGTGGTACCCTCGGGTCCCAAGAAGGGTTTGGCTCCTGTTAAGTCTACTATTAGTAAATGGATTCATCAGGCCATTGTTAGGGCCTATTCTGCTAAGGGGAAGGATCTTCCTTTCCGAGTCACTGCTCATTCTACCCGTGCTGTTGGGGCCTCTTGGGCTTTTCAGCACCAGGCTTCTGTTGAACAGGTTTGTTAGGCTGCTACTTGGTCTTCTGTTCATACTTTTTCCAAGTTTTACAAGGTTGATGTTCGGGCCTCAGCGGATGCTGTTTTTTGGCCGCAAGGTTCTGCAGGCGGCAGTGGTTTGAACTGCGCATTGTTGCCTTTTGGGATCCCCACCCGTTTGTTGGACACTGCTATTGGATGTCCCAGTTGTTATGAATCATTACTGGAGCAGGACGTGCTGCATACTTGAAATAATACAATTCTGTGAATACTCACCTTGTAGAATTGTTATTATAAGTATCCAGCACGTCCTGCTCCATCCCACCCTGAGTACTTTATTCCTGGATCCTTTATATGGTGATTAGTTCCTTGTTACTTTTGTTATTGGCTTCTCCTGGTTCCCTTACTGCTGTTTTATACTGGGGAATTAGTGGGAGGTCCCGGGTATATATGGACCAGGAGGGGCCTCTTTTTTTTGCCATCTCTGCAGTAAAGCGCCCTCTTGTGGACTATATCCCAGTTGTTATGAATCATTACTGGAGCAGGACGTGCTGCATACTTATAATAACAATTCTACAAGGTGAGTATTCACAGAATTGTATTTTTTCACTTGTCTGATTTCACTGGCATACTTACCTCCCTCGCTCCCTCGGCTCCTCTTCTCTTCCCTCCATCTTGTCTTTGCTGCTGTGAGGGGGGGAGGTGGACCGTGCGGCGTCTCAGGCCGGAATAAATCCCCCTGCTTTCTCTTAGAGACAGAGGATTGTCTTCCCGGAACAGGCCCACTTTTCCAATATGGTGTTTAAAGAATGGGAAAGGCCTAATAAATTGCCATCGGGGCCTAAGAGTCTGGACAGGCGGTATCCCTTCCCTGAGGAGCTGATCCGCCGTGACCCTGCTGACAGACGCATGGATCAGCTGGCTTGTCATGCGTTCACTTTTGTGGGTGCTGGGCTTCGCCCTGTCTGTGCCGCGGCCATTGTCTCATTGACGGTCAAGAAGAAGGTGAGACGCCTTGTTGATATTGCCAAGTCTCGCAAGCAGGCGGAGGAGTATAAAGACCTCAGAGCCTGTGTGGATTTTATTGCCTTTGTAGTCTCGGCCATGCACGATAGTGTCCGACTGGGCGTCAGGGCTTCGGCTCTGTTTGTTGCGCTTCGTCGCTCGCTCTGGCTGCGGCAGTGGTCGGCTGATGCTGCGGCCAAGATGTCGCTCATTAGTATCCCCTTCCAGGGACTCGGGTTATTTGGGGAGCGCCTGGACCTTCTGGCCAAGGATGGAAGACTCTCAGCGGTGGAAGCCTGCGCCTCTGCATATCGCTCCTATCGAGGAGGAAAAGGCTCTTCATTTTCAGGTGGCCGCAGAGATTGCTGGGGACGAGGAGGTCCCGTGGTCGATCCAATCGCTAAATCCAAACCCCCAGGCCAGCCCTCTCAGGCATGAGGAGGCGCCCTCAACCATTCGGGTGGGGGGACGGCTGCTGCTTTTTGCTCACATATGGAGACAGCGCGTCAGGATTCAGGATGTGGTGTCCTCTGGGTAAAAAATAGAGCTGGCAGTCTGACCGCCCTCAAGATTTCTTCGGTCGCGGGTGTCCCGGAACGCTTTAACGGCGCAGGGCCTGAAGGGGGCCGTTCAGAGCCTTCTGCTATCAGGCGTGATTTGTCTTGTGCCTCGCCAGGAACTGGGGCGAGGTTTCTACTCCAATCTGTTCCCGGTGCCCAAGAAGGACGGAACGCTGTGACCCATCTTGGATCTGAAGGGCCTCATCAAGTTTGTCAGTCAGACATTTCCGCATGGAGACCTTATGGTCCGCGGTGAGCTCGCTTCGGCCCGGCGACTTCATGACCACAGTGGACATTAAGGATGCTTATCTGCACATCCCGACCTTTAAGGGGCATCAGAAGTTCCTGAGGTTTGCGCTGGAGGATCAGCATTACCAGTTTGTGGCACTAGCGTTCGGGATAGCTTCAGCTCTCCGTGTGTTCACCAAGGTGCTGGCAGGCGTCATGGCCATTCTGAGGAACCGGGGCATTCGTGTTCTTCCTTATCTGGACGATTTGCTGATTGCGGCTCAGTCCCTTCAGCAGGTTGAGAGCGACACCCGGAGGGTGTTATCCACTCTCAAGGATTTCGGATGGGTAATCAATTACCCCAAGTCTTCTATCACTCCCTCAATGGTGCAGGCCTTCCTGGACATGATGTTGGACACCTCTCAGGTCAAGGTGTTCCTCCCCCAGCAGAAGGTGGAGGGTCTGCAGACGCAGGTACAGGCCTTGCTGGTTTGTCAGCGACCATCGATCCGTCTGGGGATGAATCTGGTGGGCCTCTTGGTGTCCTGCTTCGAGGCAGTGCCCTTCGCCCAGTTCCACATGAGACCTCTTCAATCGAATCTGTTGAACGGTTGGGACCGGACGCAGGAGTCCCTGGATCAGGGATTTGCACTGTCCCCCTTGGTCGGACAGTCCCTCTTGTGGTGGTTGGACAAGTCTCTTCTGACTCCCTGGTGGGAGATAGTTACCACAGACGCCAGTCTGACCGGCTGGGTGGGTTTTTGGCATACGCTGAAGTTCCAGGGTCAGTGGGGGCCACAGGAGGCCCACTTACCCATCAATCTCCTGGAGCTGAGGGCGATTCGGTTGGTTCTTCAATTGACTCCTCACCTAAGGGGTCGTCCTGTTCAGGTCCGCTCAGACAGTCAGACGGCTGTCGCCTACATCAATCACCAGGGTGGGCCTCGGAGCAAGCGAGTCCTTCAGGAAGTTTCCCAGATCCTGACTTGGGCAGAGGGGAATGTTCCCTGCATCTCGACGGTTTACATCCCTGGGGTAGAGAACCAGGAGGCAGACTCCCTTCTCGTCTGGGGGAATGGTCTCTCAGCAACAGATCTATTCTTGGTGTGCCACACACCCCGCTTCACTTCTAAATATTCTTCACTTAATGGGTTAACTCGCCGCCAGGTGACGTAGTGCAGAGAGGAAGTCTTGTAACGAGCCCCCTTCCGGCCTATATATACCTGGTACCTCCCTTCAATCACCAGTATTTTTCTCTCTGCTTGATGACAAGTCAGAAGATTGAAGTCTCCTGCTTACAGGTAGGCCGGGGTTTTTACCCCGGCACCCCCCTTTTGGTCTATTTCTGCCCGGTTTGAGTGTTTATACCTTAATGGTGGAATGGAAGCCTCCCAGCCTAGGCTGCTCACTGGGCAAATGGTAGATGGCACTTTAAGTGCCTAGGAGCTTATCTCCTACCGCTCGACCTCATGCGTGGGGCAATGCGGCTATCCGGCATGGTGATCCGGAAATGGGATGCCCCTGTCCCGAGGGTCCCCGTAGCCCCTTTCTCTCCTGTTACGGTCCCTTCTCCCTTCACTATGGGGGGGTGGTTTTTGAGGGTGTGCATTTAGTATGTGTGTTTCACTAGTATAACTTTATTTCAACATGTGTGTGTTCATGTTATGCATTAAGTTTATTTCAGCATGTGTGCACTTTTTGTTCACTTGGTTTAGGTCTGCTTGAACGACAGACCGCGCTGGGTAGGTGGCTGGCCGCTTTAACAAAGCAGACTGTTGCTTAAGTGGCCCCCTCCCCCCTTCCCCCCTCCCCCGCTGGCACTGTATGTAGTTTATTTTTGCATAGGCTGCGCTATGCGGTCTTTGTTCTTCCTCCCCCCTCCGCTGCCTGGGCGCACGTGTAGTGGCCCATCTGGTGTAATCCCCAGCTGAATTGGCTGCACTGATCAGCGTAGGGGGCGGGTCCCGGTGACATGGCAACGGGGGCGTGGCGGCGGCATCATCAGTTTCACTTCCCTTCAAAGGGGGAAGTCACGTGGGCGCGCGGCCGCACTTGGTCTCCGGTGCTGCGGCTGCTGTCTCGCTCTCCGGCTGCTGCTCTCGCTTGGCCAGTTAAGCGGCCCCACCTGGGTGGGGCCGTTAAGTGGGAATTTCATATCTTCTTGTATTGGATATGGTGGTGAGTTATTTTTTATTAGGGGGCATGGTTTTGCTCATTTTTTAAGGCACTTTGGTGCCATGCATATATGATTGTTGCACACATGTGAGGATCTGATTGTGATTTCTCTTGCCTTACAGATCCCGGGATCCCTGTTTATGGTGGCCCTCCGGCTCTATGTTGCCTGGCTATTAATTGGGATATATTATAAATATATATATATATATATATGTTTATTAAAGGGGACCTTAACTTAATTAAAAAAAAAAAAAAAATCCTCCCTTCCGGGACATTTACAAATAAGGGGGCATCCCGGGTTGGCTTATGCCTTAAAAGACCCAAGTATTGCGAATACCATAAATCACCATATGGAGGCTTCCGTTATTGCCGGAAATGGTTCTGCTGAGCCTTTCGGGGGGTGCGTAGGTTGTGGGGCTCTACTCCCAGCTGATGATGTCTTTATTTGCATCCCTTGTGCAAAGCAGACTATTGCGCGCCAGTCCGTTGCTTCGGCTGCGGGCCCATCGCATCCTTCATCATCTCCTACCTCTCCCTCCCTGTTCCGGACCCCGCATGACACTGTCAAAGGTGGGGATTCGCATTCCGAGGTGGCGGCACAGCCCAGCCCCCGGAAAGTAGTGCCCGTTAAAGCAGCGTTAAAGGCCGCTGCAAAACGGAGGCACCTGACTCCGGTACCTTGGGCTCCACAGGACGAGTTATGTGAGCCTGTGGAATGGTCCGATGGATCCTCGGACGAGGATGAATTCCCGTTGGAGTCAGATGAGCCTGCAGATCAGCTTGTGGCTGATGTTATTGGCGATTGGTCGGAGGGGGTTGTTTTTGACACCCCCTCCATTCTGGCTCAAATGTTTAAAATTTTGAATTTAGATCCACCTGAGGCGGCCACCCTGCCAAAGGGTCAGTTGTTTAAGGAGCCTCAGCCGCGTTGGGTTTTTCCCAGACAACACCACTTTGAGAGGGTGGTTCTTAAGGAATGGGAACATCCCACGCGGTTATCTGGAATCCCTTCCAGTTGGGAAAAGCGTTATCCTTTTCCGACAGAGTTGGTAAAGCTTTGGTCTGTCCCTCCTGACGTCGATACCCCTGTGCTAGGGCTCTCCAGCACGGCTATGGTACAGTCTGCTGAGACCACTGTCCCTAAGGATGGGGAGGATCGTCGGATTGACCAATACGCGCGCCATGGTTTTATTTACTCCGGGTCAGCGTTGCGCCCGGTGTGTGCTTCAGCCCTTCTTCTATTGGCGATTAAGTCTTGGATTCAGGGGCTTTATGAGGATCTCAATCCCGCTTGTAAACAGTTTACTGCGCTTAAGCAGTGTGAATCTTTCGTGTCCTATGTCCTATCCGCTCAGGACGATGCACTGGCTATGAGTAGCAAGGCAGCGGCTATGCTGGTGGCTATTCGCAGGTCAGTATGGCTGCGTCAGTGGTCAGCGGACGCGGCTTCTAAAAGGGTGCTCACAGCTCTCCCCTTTTTGGGGTTGCGTCTGTTTGGGGAGAAAATTGATTCAGTCGCAAAGGGTGGTAAGATGCCACAACGCAAGAGGCCTCGTGGTTCCGGTAGGCCTTCTTTTCGAGGATTCAGAGCGGGCAGGGGTGCTTCCTTTCCCGCTACCAGAGGTGCAGGTTGGACTCGGGGGAGGGGCCGTGGCCGGCCCGCTCAGTCCTGGGGCACCAAGCCCAAACCTGCTGATAAGCCCACTCAACAATGAGGGGCTGCCCTCACCCGTGCGGGTGGGGGGACTATTGCGACACTTCTCCCAGGTTTGGAACCAAGTGGTTCCAGGCAGATGGATCCAGGAGGTAGTGTCGGCCGGTTGCGACCCGGAATTCGGGTCTCACCCTCCTTCACGGTTCGTTCGGTCTCGGGTGCCCATCGATCTTTTGGCCACGCAGGGGTTCCTGGCGTCGGTAAGGAATCTGTTAGAGATAGCGGTCATCCGGCCGGTGCCGCGCTTAGAGATGGGCCACGTTTTCTACTCCAATCTTTTCGCAGTCCCCGAGAGAGATGGGTCGGTTCGTCCCGGCCTGGACTCTCATCAACACAGAGTGTTTCTTCCTTTTGCCCAAGTTCACACGAGAACGCTTCAGCTTTTTCTGTTAGCGTCTTGGGACCAGCAGCCTCGGTCGCCGGATCAGTCCTTCCAGTTGTCCTCCCGGGTCCGGCAGTCCCTCCTGTGGTGGTTGGTCTCGACCAATCTTGTGTAGGGCAGGTCTTTCCTGACCCTCCTTTGGGAAATTGTCACCATGGACGCCAGTCTGTCGGGATGGGGCGGATTCTGGAAGGAGCTGCAGTTTCAGGGGCAGTGGGGACCTCAAAGGCCCCACTTACCCATCAATATTCTGAAACTGAGAACCATCCGTCAGGTGCTTGCTCTCCTGACTCAGCTCGTTCTGGGCCTTCCGGTCCAGATGCGTTCAGACAATCAAACAGCGGTTGCTTACATCGGTCTTCAGGGAAGGACTCGCAGTCTGAGTGCTCTCAGAGCAGTGTCCCTGATCCTGACCTGGGCGGTGTCCCATGTTCCTTGTCTCTCGGCGGTTTACATTCCAGAGGTGAAGAACCAGGTAGCGGACCGGTTGAGCAGGGGCTCTCCCCGTCTGGGAGAATAGGCTCTCCATCCTCAGGTGTTTCGCTCACTGTGTCTCAGGTGGGGGACCCCGGAGGTGGGCCTGTTTGCCTCTCGTCACAATCACAGGCTCCCGAACTTCGTGTCGCTCTCCCAGGTTCCTCTGGCTCTGGCAGTGGACGCCATGTCCCTGAGCTGGGGAGTTCTGGGAATTCCATACCTGTTTCCTCCGATGCCCATGCTGGGCAGGGTGCTTCAGAAGTTGGCTCTGGAAAAGGTGTCTGCCGTTCTCGTGGCCCCAAGGTGGCCAAGGCGAGTGAGGTTCGCAGACATCGTTCGGCTGGCAGTGGACCAGTTCGTTCTGCCTCTTCGGCCCGATCTGCTCACTCAGGGTCAATTGTGTTACCCCAATTTACCAGCGCTGGGTTTGATGGCCTGGCTGCTGAAACCTCCATCCTGAAGGAGGAGGGTCTTTCTGATTCAGTCATTAAGACTCTGATCAGTGCCCGGAAGAGGTCTTCTTCCATCACCTACTATGGGACTTGGAAAGCCTATATCGCTTGGTGTGAGATAAGCTCTTTTCCTTGTAGGGTCTTTTCGGTCTCCAGGATTCTGGAGTTTTTACAATCGGGGCTGGACTCTGGTCTCCAGCTAAGTACATTGAAAGGGCAGGTCTCTGCCTTATCTATCTTTTTTCAGAAGCGTGTTGCGCTTAAGTCTTTAGTTAAAACTTTTTTCCAGGGGGTTACGCATGTGCGGCCTCCCAGGAAACCATTACTCCCTGTTTGGGATTTGAATTTGGTTCTTTCGGCTCCTCCTTTTGAGCCTTTGCAAGATATTGCTTTGTCTACCCTGACTCAGAAGATTGTCTTCTTGGTAGCGATCACTTCGGTCTGGCGTGTCTCAGAGTTGGCGGCCTTGTCTATCCAGGCGCCTTACTTTGAGAGGCATCAGGATAAAGTGGTCTTTCGGTTCAAGCCAGACTTTCTTCCTAAGGTTGTTTCTGCTTTTCATTTGAACCAGGATATTGTTCTCCCCTCCTTGTGTCCTAATCCTAAGAATGACAAAGAGAGGGTTTTGCATTTTTTGGATGTAGTACGCTGTGTTAAGTACTACTTGATTATCACGTCTCCTTTTCGTAGGACGGATTCCTTTTTTGTTGTGCCCCATGGGCCTAAGAAGGGTTTGGCACCAGCCAAATCTGCCATTAGCAAGTGGATACATCAGGCCGTTACTGCGGCCTATTCTGCTAAGGGAAGAGTTCCCCCTTTTCGTATCACTGCTCATTCCACTCGCGCCGTTGGGGCGTCTTGGGCTTTTCAGCACCAAGCTTCTGTTGAACAAGTTTGTAAGGCCGCCACTTGGTCTTCTGTTCACATTTTTTCTACGTTTTACAAAGTTGATGTGCGAGCCTCAGCGGATGCTGTTTTTGGCCGCAAAGTTCTGCAGACTGCAGTCATTTAAGTTATGCTTCACCTGGCCTTGAGATGCCCATCCCTTGTGGACACTGCTTTTGGATGTCCCATTAAGTGAAGAATATTTAGAAGTGAAGCGGCGTGTGTGGCACACCAAGAATAATACCATTTTGTGAGTACTCACCTGAAAAATGGATATTGTTGGTGTGCCACACACCCCGCTTCACTCCCACCCTTTTCGGTATTTCCGAAGCTTTTATATGGTGAGGCCTTTTTATTTATATCAAAATTGATTTTGAGGTTACCGGTAGAATACTGGTACCTTGTCTTTCTGCTTTTTTAATATACTGGTGATTGAAGGGAGGTACCAGGTATATATAGGCCGGAAGGGGGCTCGTTACAAGACTTCCTCTCTGCACTACGTCACCTGGCGGCGAGTTAACCCATTAAGTGAAGAATATTTAGAAATGAAGCGGGGTGTGTGGCACACCAACAATATCCATTTTTCAGGTGAGTACTCACAAAATGGTATTTTCACGCTCTGTGTCTCCGCTGGGGTCTGCCGGACGTGGACCTGTTTGCGTCCAGACACAATCTCAAGCTTCCAAGGTTTGTCTCCCTGTCAAGAGATCCTCTGGCCTTCGCCACAGACGCTCTGACAATTCCGTGGATGGAGTTCCGGCTCCTTTATGCATTCCCTCCATTTCCACTCCTTGGCTGAGTGCTGTGCAAGATAGCCCAGGAGGGGGTGCCAACCATTTTGGTGGCTCCTCGTTGGCCGAGGCGGACGTGGTTCAGATGTCGGTCGATCGTTACATCATGCCCGACGACCCAGAGCTTCTCACTCAGGGGTTGCTGCGGCACCCCAATTTACAGACGCTGGCTTTGACGGCCTGGCTATTGAATCCTCAATCCTAACGGAGAAGGGGCTGTCTGGCACGGTTGTTCAGACCATGATTCGGGCGCGGAAGAAGTCTTCTTCTATGATTTACTACAGAGTTTGGCGTGCCTACATTTCTTGGTGTGAATCCAAGAGTTTTCCTTATCGCACTTTTTGTATTTCTAGGATTTTGGAATTTTTACAACACAGCTTAGACCTGGGTCTACAGCTGGGTACCCTCAAGGGTCAGGTCTCTGCTTTGACCATCTTTTTCCAAAGATCCTTTGCCGAGCATAGGCTGATCAGGACTTTTTTTCCAAGGAGTTACCCATGTACGTCCACCGCGTAAGCCTGTATTACCGGTGTGGGATTTGAATTTGGTGCTTTCTGCGCTCCAGGGTCCGCCCTTTGTGCGATGCTGCTTTGTCTATCTTGACCCTAAAGGTGGTCTTTTTGGTTGCCATCACCTCGGTGCGCCGGGTGTCAGAACTGGCCGCTCTTTGTATGAAACCTCCCTACTTTGAGCGGCATAAGGATAAGGTAGTTCTTCGCTTTAGGCCTGACTTTTTACCTAACCTTCGTTTCTCCCTTTCATCTTAATGAGAAAGTTGTTTCTGCCTTCCCTGTGTCCGGAACCGTCTAACTCTAAGGAAAGGACCCTCCATGCCTTGGATTTGGTCAGAGCCATTAAGTACTACCTGGTTGCGACTGAATCCTTCAGGAAGTCTCTCTTTGTTCTCTCTGAAGGTTCCAGAAAGGGTTTGCCTCCGGCCAAGTCCACTCTCGGTAAGTGGATTAGACAGGCGGTGGTGCAAGTCTACTCTGCCAAGGGAAATGATCTTCCTTTTCATGTTACAGCTCATGCTACTAGAGCTATTGGTGCTTCCTGGGCTTTTCAGCACCTGGCCTCTGTTGAACAAGTTTGTAAGGCCGCTACCCGGTCTTCTGTTCCTACCTTTACCAAGTTTTACAAGGTTGATGTTAGGGCCTCAGCTGACACTGCTTTTGGCCAAATGGTGCTTCAGGCGGTAGTGAAATGAACTACATGCTATTCTGCTCTGGGAATCCCGCCCTATATAAGCACACTGCTTTTGGATGTCCCACACGTATATGGATTGGGACAGCCAGGACTGGACATAGGGAAAAATACAATTCTGTGAGTACTCACCTGTAGAATTGGTTTTGCATATGTCCAGTCCTGATTTCCAGCAGTCCCATGGCCATACGCAGGGTCTTCCAATCAGTGCTCCAATCCGAATCCTGACCTCGGCACCAGATTTCTGGACCCCTGCCCTGCACTCAGTTGCTCCTGTGTTGCCGTGCTCAGAGCTTCCCCCTTGATCGGCGATTGTAGTGCTTAGTCTCCTGCCAGTGTCACGGCTCCCTGGCACCTAGCATTGCAATATGAAGTACTGCATCGGCGGGAAGTGGCATTGCAAGGTACAAACAAACTGTTTCTCGGTCTCTTTGCCACATCCAATGTGCTGTAGGTCCTGTGGGGTAAAAAAAAGCTCCTGTTTTTCCCAGTTGCCAATAATACAATTCTGTGATTACTCACCTGAATTGGTATTGTAAGTATACAGCACGTCCTGTTCCAGAATATTCCTTACACATGGGTAATACATCCACAAGATGGCGCTGGACTGCAGAAAACAACTTGTGGCTCCTCCCGGCCCAATATAAGTCAGGGACTCCCACAAATTCCCCAGTATTGACAAGCAGTTCCACAAGAAGCCGGGAGAAACAATAATCCAAAAAGAACATTTGAACAATCGCCATACAGAGGTAACTAGAAAAAAGATAACAAGGGTGAGATGGAACAGGACGTGCTGTATACTTACAATACCAATTCTACAGGTGAGTAATCACAGAATTGTATACAGCACGTCCTGTTCCAGAATATTCCTTACACATGGGACATCCAATAGCAGTGTCCGTAAGGTAGGGTGGGATCCCCAAAAGTAACAGCGGGCAGATTAGACCACTGCCGCCTGCAGAACTTTGCGACCAAAAGCAGCATCAGCTGAGGCCCTAACATCAACCTTGTAAAACTTAAAACTTGTTCAACAGAAGCTTGGTGCTGAAAAGCCCAAGAGGCACCAATAGCATGAGTAGAATGAGCAGTAAGGCGGAAGGGAGGTTCCTTCCCCTTAGCAGAATGGGTATGAACCACAGCCTGACGGATCCACTTGCTGATAGTGGACTTAGCCGGAGCCAAACCCTTCTTAGGCCCAGAAGGGAGAACAAAAAGAGCAACAGTCTTCCTGAAGGATTCACTAGCCACCAAATAGAACTTCAAGGTCCTGACCACATCCAGAGAATGTAAGACCTGCTCCTTAGGGTTACTAGGATTAGGGCACAGACAAGGCAAAACAATGTCCTGATTGAGATGAAAAGCAGACACAACCTTAGGCAGAAAATCTGGCTTAAAACGAAACACCACCTTGTCCTGGTGTGTCTCAAAGTAAGGAGGTTTGATGTAAAGCGCCGCCAACTCAGAAACACGCCTAACAGAAGTGATAGCCACCAAAAAGGCTACCATAAGCGTCAAAATGGACAAAGGGGCCTCACGCAAGGGCTCAAAGGGAGACTCCTGCAAGGCAGATAAGACCAAGTTCAAATCCCAGACTGGTAACATAGGCTTACTTGGAGGACGCACGTGAGTAACCCCCTGAAAAAAGGTCTTAACCAGACAATGGTTGGCAAAGGATCTTTGGAAGAAAATGGCCAAAGCCAAAACGACCTTTGAGGGTACTAAGTTGAAGACCCAAATCCAAACCACGTTGCAGGAATTCCAGAATCCTGGGGATAGAAAACACCCTACAGGGAAGCGACTTAGACTCACACCAGTCAATGTAAGTATGCCATACCCTATAGTGGATAGATGACGAGGACTTCTTCCTAGCCCGAATCATGGTATTAACAGAAGCAGGCAGCCACTTTTCCATCAAGATGGAGGTTTCAGCAGCCAGTCCGTTAAAGCCAGCGTTTGTAAATTGGGATGGCGTAGCTGCCCCTGAGTGAGCAGATCTGGAAACTTGGGCAGGGCATACTGATCTACTGCCAACTGCACGATGTCTGCGAACCACACTCTTCTTGGCCAACAGGGAGCCACCAGAATGGTTGGCACCCCTTCCTCTGCCCAGCAGAGGAAACGGAGGGAACACATAAAGGAGCCGAAAGCTCTTCCAAGACATTGCTAGTGCATCCATGGCCAAGGCCAGAGGGTCTTGGGACAGAGAGACAAAGACTGGAAGCTTGTGATTGTGACGGGACGCAAACAGATCCACATCTGGCTGCCCCCAGCAGTGTCACAGGGAGCGAAACAGACAAGACAAGAAGTCCCCCTGCTGAGGGAGTCTGCCTCCAGATTTTCCCCCCCCCCGGTATGTACACAGCTGAGATGCAGGGAACATTCTCCTCCGCCCAAGACAGTATCAGGGACACTTCCTTGAGGGCCCTCTTGCTCCGGGTCCCTCCCCGATGATTGATGTAGGCAACCGTCGTCTGGTTGTCCGAGCGGATCTGAACCGCCTGACCTCGAAGGTGTGGAGTCAACTGGGCAAGAACCAATCCAGAATGTTGATGGGGTATGGGCCTCCTGAGGGCCCCACTGACCCTGGAACTTCAAGGATTTCCAGAAGCCCCCCCAACCTGTCAGACTGGCACCTGTGGTGACTGTCTCCCAGCAAGGGGTCAGAAAGGATCTGCCCATCAACAGGTTCCTTGAGTCCAGCCACCATGAAAGAGACCGCTTAGCCATAGGGGACAGAACAAACACCCGATCCAGGGACACAGGATCCCGATCCCATACTGACAAGAGGTGAAGTTGAAGAGGTCTCATGTGAAACTGAGCGTATGGAACCGCCTCGAAGCAAGACACCATCAGACCCACCAGCTGCATCTCCTGCCGGATGGAGGAATGAGGGCAAGACAGAAGAAGCCTGGCTTGAGCTTGAAGACTCTCCACCTTCTGCTGAGGGAGAAGAATCTTGACCTGAGATGTATCCAGAGTCATGCCCAGAAAGGACCTCACCAGTGACGGGGACAGGGAAGACTTGGGGTGATTGATCACCCAGCCGAAGGACTCCAGTGTGGCATCCACCAGCAGGGTATCCAGCTCGGCCTGCTGGAAGGACTGAGATGTGATGAGAATGTCGTCCAAGTAAGGAAGGATGCGAATGCCCTGAGATCTCAGCAGAGCCATTACGCCCGCCAGCACCTTGGTGAATACCCTGGGAGCCGAGGTGATACCGAAAGGCAAGGCCACAAATTGGTAGTGCTGATCCTCCAGAGCGAACCTGAGGAATCTGATGACCTGGAAAGATTGGTACATGAAGGTAAGTGTCCTTGATGTCTACAGAGGTCATAAAGTCACCCGGGTGGCAGAGAATTGACTGCAGAGCGCGGGGTTTCTATGCGAAAATGCTTGAATCTGACAAACTTGTTGAGACGCTTTAAATCCAGGATGGGTCTGAGGGACTCGTCCTTTTTGAGGAGAGTGAAAAGATTGGAATAGAAGCCTCTGCCCCTTTCCCTGAAAGGCACCGGGCAGATGCGTCCCAACTCCAGAAGGTTTTGAACAGCAAGGCACAGACCCATATCTTACAGGGGGTTTTGAGCCATCCGGGATTTGATGAATCTTGGGGATGGCCAGGCTGCAAACTCTATCTTGTAACCGGAGGACACTATCTCCTGAATCCACCGGTCTGAGATGTGAAGCCTCCAGACGTGAGCAAAGAGCCGAAGCCGTCCCCCCACCCGGATGGGTGAGGGCGCCCCTTCATGCCTGAGGGGGCTTGGGGGAGGACTTTGGCTTGGGACCCCAGGAGGGCCCGGGGCGGCCACGTCCTCTGCCCCTGCCCCAATGATCTCCGCGAGCCCTAGCAAAGGAGACTCCTCAACTAGTTCTGTAACCACGGAAGGAAGGGAGAAAGGCACTCGTCCCCCGAAAGGACCAGGACGGCCTCCTACGTTGAGGTAACCTACCACCCCTGGCAAACAAGTCCAAGCGTTCCCCAAAGAGGCGCAGCCCCTTAAAGGGAAAACCAGTGAGAGCCTTCTTAGCAGCATTATCAGCTACCCACTGACGCAGCCAAACAGAGCGGCGTATAGCCACCAAAAGGGCAGACACATTCTAATGGCATCATCCATGGCAGATAGAACATATGCAACAAATTCATAGCAAAGCAGGAGAGATCTATACTCTTCTCCTCCCGTGTCATCAGATGCCCCATCTAAGAGACTCTTAAGCAGCCCTTTAATATCAATAGCTCTAGTGGCAGAGGCACAAACTGGGCGCAGCGCGGTCCCCACACAGGCAAAAGCATGACAAGCCAGCTGGTCCATGCGCCAGTCCTCACCATCCCTCTGGGTAGTAGTGTCAGGAGAATGCATGATAGATGTATTTGACAGCCCCAGAACGGGCGCGTCCACCTGGGGAGGACATGACCAACGCTTAATCTCCTCAGCAGGAAAGGGATACCTCTTGTCCCAAATTTTGGGCACCCCAGGCAGCTTGCTAGGCCGTTTCCCATTCTTGGATTGGAGCACCAGATTATTAAATTGAGTCTGCTCCGGGAACTCCAAGCGTGGTTTAACCGTATGAAAAAGCTCACCCTGCTGCTGCGGAGCCACTGCCGGAGGGGAAATACAAAGCACTTCAAAAATGTAATATAAAAGCCTGTCAGTTTCATCTGAGGACTATGGGTACCATAAATCTTAGGCTGTTCCTCAGATGATTCTGAATCAGAGAATAATTCCCCTTCCTCAAGGGGACAATAACCAGAAATGTCAAATTCCTCAGCCTCAACAGGGAAGAGGGAAACAGCGGTAGATAAATGCCGCTTCTTAGCAGAAGCCTTACGCGGGGCAGACCCAGCAATAGGTTTCTCAATGCTGGCCACCCATGCAGCCAAATCAGGTTGAGACTCCCCACTAGTATGCCCCTCGCTGGGGGCCAGATGTAAGCGTGGGGGGGTAGGCGAAGCCAGAGGGGGCGCAGCACCAGGCCCAGTAACAGACAACCCAGACTGCAGCGCGAGCACCTGCTGGGCGCAGGGTACACACACCCTGACATCACTTATAGGGGATACCCCACACGCAACACAAAGCTGGGCAGGGAGCCAGCAGCGCACGCAGCCCAGGAGAGGGGAAAATGGCACCCACAGAGACCTCAAGGGGTGGGCCATGCAGACGTGATGCAGAAAACGTCAGCCACAGAGCCCTCCCCCTCCCCGAAGAGCGCGAATCGCGGCCCCGCGTGATCCGGCCAGCCAATAGTGGCACCGCAGCCTCTGAAGTAATGCCGCCGCCGCCCGCGGAGCGCTGTACAAGCGCGTGGCGGCGGCATACAAGGTGAAGCACAATATCCAATAAAGTACAGAAAACACCGGCCACCCCCCCGGAGATCTCCCCGGGGGAGAACGAGGCAAGGGAGTAACAGCAGCGGCCCAAGTGAAAAATGTGAGGAGGGAGGGTGGAGGGGGACACCTAGGGGAACCTACCCTGGTGCTGACCTACCTTCACCCGAACCTGTCAGCCGAGGCTGGGAGGCACTGTGGTTCGGAATGGGTGAGAATAATCCTGCCGGGCCACAGGCTGATAAGCCCCACTCACCTGCGCAACATAGAGAGCCATCTTCTATCTTCGCAGCCCAGACTGCAGATAAGAACTGGGGAATTTGTGGGAGGTCCCTGACTTATATGGGGCCGGGAGGAGCCACAAGTTGTTTTCTGCAGTTCAGCGCCATCTTGTGGATGTATTTCCCATGTGTAAGGAATATTCTGGAACTGGACGTGCTGTATACTTGGAATTGGATTATTCTCAGTGTGCCACACACCCCGCTTCCCCTTTAATTCTTATGATCGGGTTACTCCACCAGCAGGTGGCGACGTTGCAGGGAGAAGTCTTGAAAACGAGCCCCTTCCGGCCTATATATACCTGGGACCTCCCACTTAACACCAGTTTTTTCTCTCTGCATGAAGCGACAAGACAGAAGAAAGAAGTCTCCTGCTTGCAGGTAGCCGTGGTCAAACCCGGCATCCCCTTTTGGTCTATTTCTGCCCAGTTCTATTGTGGTGTTTATGCCTAAATAACCGGAAGCCTCCCAGCCTAGGCTGCTGGCTGGGCAAAGGTAGATGGCACTTTAGGTGCCTAGGAGCTTATCTCCTCCGCTCGACCCCACTTGTGGGGCAATGCGGCTATCCGGCATGGTGATCCGGATTTGGGATGCCCCTGTCCCGATGTTCCCTTTGGCCGCCACCTCCCGCTCGGTCCCTCCTCCCTTCGCTAAATGGGGGGGGGGTGCGTGTTGCATGAGGTGCTTTACTTAGTGTTATGTGTGGAAGTGCTTTGGCAGGGCAGCGCTGCGGTGGCGGCGCGTGGCTTGGGCTGCTGGGGCCTTTGTTTGTGTTGCACATTCAAATTTCCCCCCTTTTTGCTGTGTCCGGGCCCGCCCTTCACTTCCCCTGTCTCATTAGAGACAGGTGTGCTGAAGCCGGTGGGGGAAGAGGTCCAGTGCGGCTTGAGCTGTAGAGGTAAACGGTCCCCACCATTGCGCACGTGGGGCCGTCCTTGTACTTTGTTATTGCCTGCCATGTATAGCGTTTTTTCCTGGGGCACTTCTGCTTATGTATGGGTCAAATGCTTATGTATGGGTCAAATGCCTGTATTTGGGTATGTGTGTGTGTATGTGTGGAGATATATATATATATTTATGCAGGTATATACTCTTATTTTTTATTGATGCACTCTCTGGCTTTGCCTTGAAATAGCATGTGTCATGTATATTTTATTCATGATGTTTAAACTATTCATATATGTTTGCCTTGTTGGTTATGTATGAATGTGGTGCATACTGGTTGGGGGACTGACTGTGGTCTCTTTTCCCCCACAGATTCTGGGATCCCCTCACTGCAGTGGCTCTCCCGGTCTGTTATACCTGGCTAGTCTTAGTCTCTAAATTGGGATTTTCCTAGGCTTAAAAAAAAAAAAAAAATCCTCCCACTTCCGGGACTTTAATTACAAAGGGGCATCCCGGGTCGCTTAATGCGTAAAAACCTGGGTTGTTGCGAATACCACAAATTCACCATATGGAGGCTTCCAACGTTACCGGAAATGGCTCTTCGGGGCTATCCAGACTTTGTGGGGGTTGTGGGGCTCCGCTCCCAGGCGATGATGTCATATTATGCGTTCCATGTGCAAGGCAGAACATTGCGCGCCAGTCCGTTGCTCCGGCTTCTGGCTCCTCGCAACTTCCGTCATCTATCCCCCCCAACCTAGTCCGGACCCCGTGTGACATTGTCAAAAATGGGGATTCGCATTCCGGGGTGCATGCGCGGTTGGCCAACCTCGAGAAAATAATTTCCGCTTCAGTGGCTCAGAAGGCTACGGCAAAGCGGAAGCACCTTTCTCCGGCAGTGCCTGCTTCGGAGGGTGAGGTACCTGAATTTTTGGATTGGTCCGATTGTCCCCCTGTTGAGGAGGGGGAACTCCTTGAGGAGTCGGATGAGCCTGCAGACCAGCTATTGTTTGAGATAAGAGTGGGGTATAGAGCGCTAGAGATAGAGATTAAAGGTGAGCTGCACCTATTGAGTAAGAGACCTCTCCTTACTTAGAAATAGACAGTTTTCCCAAAACAGGTCTTACAACACCAAAAATGGTATGTTGCAGGACGATGGTTTGTGTGTATGTGCGCTTTAAGGTATGGTTAGATTAGCAAAAATATGCATAGTTATAAAAGAAATAAATTATAAACAAACTTATAGAATTCTACCAAAGTAATCAAACAGATGATGCGATAACTGGTGTTAATAAGAAGTATTAAAGGTGAGGAGGTAGTGTGCTGTCCAACAATTGATTAGAGGTAGAATAAATTATTTAAGGTCATTGAAGAGTAATAATAATAATAGTAATAATGAAACTGTAATGAACAGTGAATGGTGACTCACCGCCGAGGCCCGGGGGTACTTAACCTTCCCAGGGCCTTTGAGGGTACGCCTTTTGACTTTTTTAATGTAGAATCAGTTGCACCTGGGTTCTCCTTTATGATCCTTCCAGGTTGTGCTTTAATGATCACTCGAGATCTTCTTAATGGTTATACATTTATTGAAAAAAGTCTCTGATTGGTGAACGGGGGAAAGGGGGACGATGAATTGATGGGCAGAGGGAGTCCTTTTAATTCTGGTCTGGAGACCCGTCACTACCGCCGCTTCCCGTTGCTGTGCGGTGTGTATGTGAACCGGCGTCTCGCTCCCATAGAAGAGTATCTTCAGTCTTGAGCGGTGTGCGGGGAGAGGGGGGGGGGGCTGGGATCTGAGGGGAGGGGGTGAGAGTACAATGACAGGGAATAGTCTCTCGGGTCTTAAGCGAGGGCGCGCAGAGAGCGTCTCTCGGCTGCTTGTCTTCTTTAGAATTCCTTGCAGTAATTCTACCTGCTTGTCTTTAAAAAAATCCTTGTAATGAATCCACCGACGCGCGTTTCGGCTGATGCCGTCTTCCGGGTGTGTTTGGGCAGGCGCCCTAGCAGTTACTTATATACTTGACACTCGCAGGGTTTTCTGGGTAGTGTAGTTTCTTATGCTTCACGTAAGCTGTCAGCGTATTCTCGCGAGTTCCTGTTTGTGTTCCTCATTAACAAAACAACAGATACATTGAAGTTAAAATGTAGTGGAACTTGTTACAAGTGTATTTCCTTAGTAATCAAATTTTGTTACACATTGTTTACATATGCCTCTCAGCAGAAAAAGTTTGTTATTTACATGTTATTTACTTCGACCTATCTGCGCAAAACACATGGTTTGTGTTTATATGAGCACACCGTCTCCAGAGCTACTGGGAGGCGGGTTAGTGTTAGATTATGCATTTCTATGGCTCTGTGCTCTATACGGTCTTCAGCACATGAAAAAATATTTTAAATGCATTCTCCTGGTATTAGGTATTTTCACAGCGCAAGGATGTTGAGAGAGAGTAATAACAGATTAATCAATGTTCTATACATCATAAGCGGCGCTTGGTTTTAACTTAATTGCGGTCCATTTTGACAGAAGAAATTAGAAATATTAGAGTATTATAAAAATTGTTTGTACACACTTAAGAAGTCGATATATAAAAAATTAATCTATAAAAGGAGTAAAAAGGTATAGACCTTATATTATTTATAGGATAAAATTAAGTTAAATATATATAACTAAGATGGGAATACTTATAAAATGTTTTCTTTAAAATTAATTAATCTTATATAATGTCAGACAAATATGAAAAAATCTATATACAATCAAAAAATGTATATATACAGAAATATATGAAAATATATACAATTATGTAAACAGACTTGTCTTTTGGTGTTAAGTGCTTGTAATTGATTAAATTAAATCGATTGAAAATATATTGAAGAGAGCAAGGCAGGGTGGATTTGATTTAAATCGAACTGATTTAAATCACAATTTAAATCACTAGTCA
This sequence comes from Gastrophryne carolinensis, assembly GCA_027917425.1. Lineage (NCBI taxonomy): Eukaryota > Metazoa > Chordata > Amphibia > Anura > Microhylidae > Gastrophryne > Gastrophryne carolinensis. Next base: position 109,085,664 of record CM051244.1, read on the forward strand.
GTAAGGCTTGATTTAAATCAGTGATTTAAATCAAAGTTTCTACCTAAACTAATTCTTGCTATTTTAACATGCAAGTAGATGAAGATTTTTAGAATCACTTTTTATATTACTTTTTTCTCCCCAGTTTAATGGGTTAATCATTCATATTTGGACACCACTGTTCTGTTGTACTTAGGAAGGAGAAAAATAATCCTGACCTTAATAACAATTTAAATAGATTTATTCAACTGAAACAATAACAACATTACAGCATAAGTTATTTGCTTAAACAAACATCCATGTTTTGTTAACTAATTTGGCTAAACAAAATATATATATATTTTAAGAAACTTAGACTGTCAGCCCAGCCGACACATGAAAAACTTAAATACTACTGTCCCTGCTGTCCTCTGTAGCTCACTAGTCATAGGTTTGTAGAACAATAGGATTAAGGTCTTTTTCTCAACTCTGTTCATGTTGTAACATTTTTGCTGTGAAGAAGAGGCTGGGACCTCTGCGGAGTCAAATTCAGTTTTGAGAACTGCGTAAGTAAAGCGAGCGTCTTTGATAATATAGGAGAGAAACTGCCCACTAATCCTACAGAAACCTCTGGAAGAGCATGGCATTGTGAATGTTACACATATACAGCCTTTATTCTACTGAGTTAAACAACTCAGCTTTATCTCATGATGGAAGAACCTTTGGATGGTAAAATATTTTCCTCAAAAAGCAGTTTATTGAAAAAAAATCCGATTTAAATAAAAAAAATCCGATTTAAATAAAAAAAATCCGATTTTTTTGATTTTTAAAAAAAAACATTGATTTTTATCCACCCTGAGAGCAAGTGCATAGTTCCTTGTTAGATGATATATAGAAGTGGTGTATTGATAAGAGCGTGAACATGAATATTTGTATGCTTGAATGGGTGAGGTGCGGACATGGGGCAATGATAGTGAGAACGGGGGGGGGGGGAAGGGGGGGGTTTGTGGAGGGCTGAGAGGAGAAATGGAAAACAGGGACAAGAGATACGGATCCTGGGGCATGGGGGGAGACAGGTGTTGTTTATTTTCCAAGAAGCAATTCAAATCGATCTCGGTATTGAGTCCATTTGGGGTCATGGTGTTCAGTTCATATATCCAATATGTTTCTCTTCTGGCCAAATGGTTATCTAGGTTAGTTCCTCTCCAATTTGTGGTGACTTTCTCAATGACCCAGAATTCTATCATATTTGGATTAGAGTCGTGCTTGTCCTTAAAATGTAGGGAGACACTATGTGATAGTAGTCCTTTCTTTATATTTCTCAGATGTTCCGCCAGACGGATCTTAAATTGTCTTTTAGTGCGGCCTACATAAAGGAGATTGCAGGGGCATTTTAAGCAGTAGATGACCCCTTTTGTATTGCAAGATGATTGTCCTACGATCTTATATTCCTTTTCTGTTGTAGGATTAATGAAGGTAGTTTTAACCGTACTAGATGCGGTGGATTTTATTGAGGTTTTGCAGGCATTACAGTCCCTGCATTTTGTGAATTTTCCTTCTTGTCGCTTCTTCTCATTTGGAGGGTTTATGTAACTCCTTACTAAATGTTGTGATAATGTTTGAGGTTTTTTATAGATAAAACTTGGATGAGGGTTGATTATCTCATGTAGTACTGGATCTGTGAGGAGGATGGACCAATGTTTCTTAATAATGTTCTCAAACTGTTTGTAGTTTCTATTAAAACGGGTTATGAAAGGGATACTCATTTTTGTATTGTTCGAATTCTTGGTTGTTGATGTGGTCTGTTTCACCTCCGATATGGTTTTGCTAATTGAAAGTTCATCATATCCTTTTTCTATGAAGCGATTCCCCAAGATTGTTGCTTGTTCTTGAAAGGTATCTATTTCTGTGCAGTTCCTTTTCAATCTCATTAGCTGTCCTTTTGGAATATTATTAAGCCACTTAGGGTGGTGGCAGCTATCTTTTGGTATATAGCTGTTCCTGTCAGTTTCCTTGAAGAATGTCCTTGTTTTTATTTTGTTATTCTCTTTGTAAATTGTAATATCTAAGAAATTTATAGAGGTTTCACTAATTTCATGTGTGAAGCTGATATTCCAGGTGTTATTATTCAGTGATGTCAAAAATTGTTGTAATTGATCGCTTGGTCCTTCCCACAGGAAAATACAATCGTCAATGTATCGCTTGTAAAATACCAATTCCTTGGGGGCAATGTTTTGTAATACATCCTATTCCCATTTGGCCATGAACAAATTGGCTACACTCGGGGCAAATCTTCCGCCCATAGCCACGCCCACTTTTTGAAGATAGAAGCTGCCTTCGTACCAGAAATAGTTATGTAAAAGGGAGAATCGCAGGCTTTCAAGTATAAAATGGATTTGCTGTGGTGGAAGTGTGCTCTTATTTTCCAGAAAGAACTGTGTGGCTTCCAGGCCTTTCTCATGCGGGATGATCGTGTACAATGAATTAACATCCGCTGTTGCTAAGACTAGATTAGAGTTATTTTCAAAGTTTTTCAGCATTTGTAGGAGAGTCTTTCAGATATGATTTGGTCTGTTGTACTAGTGGTTGTAGAAAAATGTCTATGTATTCTCCTAATCTACTGGTGATTGATCCAATGCCGCTTACTATTGGTCTTCCAGGGGGTTCTGATTTGTTCTTGTGGACCTTCGGTAGGTGGTAAATTGTTGGTATTCTTGGATTTTCTAGGCTTAGATAGTTAAACTCAGGTTTTGTTAGTATTCCTTCTTTTTTACCCTTATCCAACAGGTTCCTTAATTTCTGGTGAAAGTCTCTGGTGGGGTCCAATTTTAGTTTCTCATACGTTTCGGTATCTGATAGGAACCGATCTGTTTCTTTTATGTAATTTTCTTTTGTTAGAAGTACAATACCACCCCCCTTATCAGCTGGCTTCATTATTAGGTTTTCTTTTTTCTTTAGAGTTTTAATTGCTTTCATATCCGTTTTTTCTTTATTTTTTTGTCTTAAGTTCATCTTGGGTTTGAATTTTCTCAAGTCCTTGATGACTGCTTCCTTAAATACTTTAATTGCCCCGTGTTGGTTTTGCGGGTTAAAGGTTGAATTATTTTTAAACCACTTGAGGTGCATTGTGGGAGTATGCCTAAGGAATTAGGATCCTGGGTGGGTTCAGTTGCAATCTTTGTGATTCTGGATTCTTTTTCTTGTGGGGTTGGCCATGTTGCTGGTTTATCTCTGAAGAATCTTTTGATGTTTAGCTTCCTTGTGAATTTCAGTACATCGATATAGGTATCGAATTTATTAATTTCTGCTGATGGGGCATATTTTAAACCCTTGTTTAGTATGTTTATCTCCTGTGGGTTCAGCCTGGTATCACTTAAGTTATAGAGGCCTTCAGTTGTGTCCATTAGCTTCTTGGAATTGCCTGCTCTTTTCTCCTTTTTGTGTTGTAGTTTTGTTCCCGCTCTATTACCTCTCTTTCTAATTTTCTTTTTGGTGTGTGATGATGTTCCAAGTCTAAAAAATTATTATAAGTCTGAGGTTCCTTTTCTTTTGCATGCAATGAGAGATCTTTTTTATTATCCTCATGTTGGGAATGGTTCATCACAGTTTTATGCTTCAGCTATTGTTTGACACTGCTGGTGATCAGGCTGTGGGGGTGTCCATTGACACTCCTTCCATTTTGGCTCAAATGTTTAAAGTTTTGGTCTTTGATCCGCCTGCGGTGGTCCCTCTGCCAAAGGGTGAGTTGTTTGACGTACCCCAGCCGCGTTTGGTGTTTCCCAGGCAACAGCACTTTGAGAGGGTTGTCCTTAAGGAATGGGATCAACCCGCGCGCCTGGTTGGAACTCCTCCTAATTGGGATAAGCGTTATCCCTTTCCGGAGGACTTGGTGAAGCTTTGGTCAGTGCCCTCCGACGTCGATACCCCGGTGTTAGGGTTGACTGGCTCGGCTGCGTTGCACTTTTCTGGCACCACTACCATTAAGGATGGTGATGATCGTCGGGTTGATCAATTGGCTCGCCATGGTTTTATCAGTGCCGGGTCGACACTACGGCCGATTTGTGCTTCGGCGCTTCTTCTGCTGGCAGTTATATCCATTATTAGGGATCTGCTCACAGATCTTGATCCCGCTTGTTATATGTTTAGTTCTCTCAAGCAGTGTGAGTCGTTTGTTTCTTTTGTCCTGACTGCTCAGGACGATGCTCTTGCGACGAGTAGCAGGACAGCGGCATTGCTGGTGGCTATTCGTCGGTCTATATGGCTGCGCCAGTGGACGGCGGACCTTAACTCTAAAAGGGCGCTTACAGCGCTACCTTTCTTAGGTTTACGCCTTTTTGGCGAGAAATTGGATGCTGTTACCAAGGATGGTAAGTTGCCTCAATTCAAGAAGCCTCGTCGCTCCTTTCGAGGAGCCAGAGCGGGCAGAGGGGCTTCCCTTCCTGTTACCGGGGGTGTAGGTTGGTCCCGGGGAAGAGGTCGTGGCCGTCCCGGTCAGTCCTGGGGCGCCAAGCCCAAACCTACTGCTAAGCCCGCTCAGCAATGAGGGGCTGCCCTCACCCGTGCGGGTGGGGGGACGATTGCGACACTTCTCCCTGGTTTAAGGCCGCAAGATTCCGGACACATGGATCTGGGAGGGGGTGTCGCCCGGTTACAAACCGGAGTTCGAGTCTCGCCCTCCTTCACGGTTTTTCCTGGAAATGGCGGGCATCCGGCCGGTGCCACGCTTAGAGGTGGGCCTCGGTTTTTGCTCCATTCTCTTCGCAGCCCCCAAGTAGGACGGGCCGGCTTGCCCCGTCCTGCATCTGAAGTTTTTCAACCTTCCCAGGTCCTCCCCTGCTCCGGCCAGGGTGGTGTCCTTTCTGGGAATGCGGTCAACACAGGGTGTTTCTCAGTCCAAAATTTGTCTGATTCAGGAGTTGGCTTGGGTCCTTCTTTCCAACCCTCGGCCGTCTGTTCTGGAGCTGAGAGCCTTCCGTCTGGTTCTTGCTCTTTTGTCTCATCAGGGTCTGGGCCTTCTGGTTCAGCTTCGCTCGGACAATCAAACAGCGGTTGCTTACATCAGTCATCAGGGAGGGACTTGCAGTCTGGGTGCCCTCAGAGTGGTGTCCCTGATCCTGACCTGGGCGAAGGCACATGTTCCTTGTCTCTCGGCAGCCTGCAGTCCGCTCCGGTGGGGAGGCTCCCGATCTTTGTGTCGCTCTCCCAGGATCCTCTGGCTCTGGCGGCGGAAGCCATATCCCTGAACTGGGGGGACCCGGGGTTTCTGTACCTGTTTCCTCCGATACCCATGCTAGGCTGGGTGGTACGGAAGCTGGTTCTGGAAAGGGTGTCCGCCATTCTCGTGGCCCCAAGATGGCCAAGACGAGTATGGTGCGCAGACATCGTTTGGCTGACAGTGAATCAGCTCATTCTGCCTCTTCGGCCCGATCTGCTCACTCAGGGTCGGCTGTCTTACCCCAGTTTACCAACGCTGGTTTTGATGGCTTGGCCGCTGAGACCTCCATCTTGGAGGAGGGTCTTTCTGACTCGGTTATTAAGACTCTGATCGGTGCCCGAAAGAGGTCTTCTTCTATCACCTACTATAGGACTTGGAAAGCCTATATCGCTTGGTGTGAGGTTAGGTCCTTGCCTTGTAGGGTCTTTTCGGTCTCCAGGATTCTGGAGTTTTTACAATCAGGGCTGGACTCCAGTCTTCAGCTGAGTACTTTGAAAGGGCAGGTTTCTGCCTCATCTATCTTTTTTCAGAAGCGTTTTGCGCTTCTTCCTTTAGTTAAAACTTTTTTTCAGGGGGTTACGCATGTGCGGCCTCCCAGGAAACCATTACTCCCTGTTTGGGACTTGAATTTGGTTCTTTCTGCTCTTCAGGCTCCTCCCTTTGAGCCTTTGCAAGATATTGCTTTGCCTACCCTGACTCAGAAGATTGTCTTCTTGGTAGCTATCACTTCGGTTCGGCGTGTCTCGGAGTTGGCGGCCTTGTCTATTCAGGCGCTCTACTTTGAGAGGCATCAGGACAAAGTGGTCTTTCGGTTCAAACCGGACTTTCTTCCTAAGGTTGTTTCTGCTTTTCATTTGAATCAGGATATTATTCTTCCCTCCCTGTGTCCTAAGCCTAAGAATGACAAGGAGAGGGTTTTGCATTGTTTGGATGTAGTACGCTGTGTTAAGTACTATTTGATTATTACTTCTCCTTTTCGTAAAACTGATGCCTTTTTTGTTGTGCCCTGTGGGCCTAGGAAGGGTTTGGCGCCGGCCAAATCTTCCATTAGCAAATGGATACGTCAGGCCATTATTGCGGCCTATTCTGCTAAGGGGAAAGTTCCTCCTTTTCATATCACTGCTCATTCTACTCGCGCCGTTGGAGCGTCTTGGGCTTTTCAGCACCAAGCTTCTGTTGAACAGGTTTGTAAGGCCGCTACTTGGTCTTCTGTTCATACTTTTTCTAAGTTTTACAAGGTTGATGTGCGGGCCTCAGCGGATGCTGTGTTTGGCCGCAAAGTTCTGCAGACTGCAGTCATTTAAGTTATGCTTCACTTTGCCTTCGGATACCCATCCCTTGTGGACACTGCTTTTGGATGTCCCGATCGTAAGAATTAAAGGGGAAGCGGGGTGTGTGGCACACTGAGAATAATACCATTTTGTGAGTACTCACCTGAAAAATGGATATTGTCAGTGTGCCACACACCCCGCTTCACCCACCCTTTTTGGTATCCTGGATCCTTTATATGGTGAAGCTTTTCTTTATTTTGAGGTTACCGTTGGATTTCCTGGTACCTTGTCTTTCTGCTTTTTAAATCACTGGTGTTAAGTGGGAGGTCCCAGGTATATATAGGCCGGAAGGGGCTTGTTTTCAAGACTTCTCCCTGCAACGTCGCCACCTGCTGGTGGAGTAACCCGATCGTAAGAATTAAAGGGGAAGCGGGGTGTGTGGCACACTGACAATATCCATTTTTCAGGTGAGTACTCACAAAATGGTATTTTTGGACTGGTATGGTCTGATTTCTAACTGTCCACCTCCCGCGACAGCTCTCCGCCCGGACCTCTACCTCTCACTGGATGCTTTTAAATGGACCTTTACAAAAAGTGGTTGAGTACCCCTGCCATAGAGAAAGGCGAGAGAGGTGCATGTGGATGACTGGCAGGAGCTTTCACACAGGAGGGCATCCCAAATCGGGGTATTTCGGGGGCTGCCTGAAAAATTAATGGTCAAATTTGGAAGCAAAATTCATATTTTTGTAAATTTGTGGCTGTATATGTTGTGATTTCCTCTTATACTTCCCTTGGTACAAATATAATTCAAAGGAACTACACACATGAATTTGACTTTCCTGTGTGGTGTTCCTCTTTGCGGTGGCATCCCTAATTGGGATGCCCCACTGTGTGTACCCCCCCAGGTTGCCCCATTTCACTCACCTTCCTTCCCCTCCCACGCCGCAGACTCCGGCGAGAGCGATGATTGGCTGATCAGCGCGCTCAGTCACTCAGCTCATTTCAGTGCTGAGAACGACTGAGTGGCGCCGCCAGCGGCATCCCCTGTCCGCCTGGCAGCCGTGCCCTGACCGCAGCGCCCATTCAGGAATGCTGGGCGTGGGCGCATGCATGGCTAGGGGTGAGGGGGGATGCGGCCGGAATGCACAGATGCGGCAAGGGCTCTGGGAGAGGGTGAGCTTTCTGCGGGGGTTTCACACAGCAGGGCATTTCAATCTGGGATGCCCCAAGGACTGGAACTGGGGGGCAGGTCCAGGCAGATCTGCTGCTCTGAAACATTCCAGTCTCCGAGAATCTTCGGTTTTTCGAGAACAGCACTTCCGGTGCCTCGCGTGCCATCCTGTCCCTCGTGTCAGTCACACAGCACCGTTGGGACAGGCCAGGCGCTCCTCAATAAAGGAATGGTGCACAGTGAGCTGCTGCTCACTGTTAGTCGAAGAGCGGGGAGCGTCCCCACAGGAGGTTTTTGAGTGACGGATCAGACTGGAGAGAAGGTAAGTGCTCTTTTTTTTTTTTTACTATTTAATCGGCCCAGAGATTTCAGCCAGGGTCAGTGTTGTACAATTCGTGTACCACTTCTAATTACCAATACACCCCTCTTATTTCACTCTCCCTGCACCCTCCCATTTTACTGTGCCCTTATTTAACTTCCTTTGCATGGCAGTTAGGTTACCCCTCCCTCTTTCCACGCAGCAGGCCAGGGGCCACATCAGATGGCTCAGAGGGCCACAGGTTGAGCAAATGTGATTTATGGTCTTTAAAGCGGAACTACCCCCCCCCAAGCGGTCGCCCTGGAATAATTTAGCTGGCCACTGGCTTTCCCCCCAGAACAAAACCTTTCCAGGGGCACTGGTAATCGCTTACCTTTCCCCAGTCCAGTGGCGCATGTGTGGGCTCTCGTCTACAGACAGCTGTCTGCCGTAACATGGCTCTTATTGTTTTCAGTAGAGAGTGTGCACTGCCCCAGCCATTCAGTTGCCAAAGGATGTAAACATGGCATACGGCTCTGATTGGCTGCAGGAAGAGTACTGGGCACTCATTCTGGGGGGTTTTTAAAATAGTTTGTGGCTGTTTTATGTTGTAATTTTCTTTCTTATGTTGCCCTGGGTAAAAATATAGTTAATGGTCATTAAAGTAAAAGCAAAACCTTTTTTTTGTTTTTCTTGCTTGTATGGCTGTCAGAAATATGTTGACTATACCATGATATTTTGTATTTTTCTTCGTTTTTTTTTTTTCTTAGATTTTGTGCCTTGGTCAAGCGTCGAAAGGAGGGATGTCCGAACAGCAAAGCCTTGATTGTGCCACCCTCAGAAGAGTATTGCACCCCCATCCATCGCAGGGTTCCAGACAGCACCGACCCAGAGTTAGTATTTCTATGCCGACACGTGTACGATTTCCGGCACGGTCGCATCCTGAAGAATCCTCAGTAGTTGCAGCTTGAGCTTCAGGTGGATACTTCTACATGCAAAATGGGCATCGGATTGCGAGGCCTTTTTAGCCCAAGACTGTTTGTAGATCTCCCCTCTCCCCAGCAGCAGCAGCAGCACCCTAAGCACAGAGGGGAGATGGGAACCGTTTGTAGTAGCCACGCGGCTCTGGAGTCAGGAACAGACACTGGTTACAGTACTCAGCAGTTGTAAAGCACAGCACTTCGTTAGAGATGAGCAGTAATTAAAAAAAGAAAATGAGAAAAATATATATATATAAAGTATAAATATATATAAATATAATAAAGTATATATATTATATATATATTGGGGGAAAAATAAGCCAGTACATCAGGTCAGGAACCATTGCAAGGTTGTGTAGAGATGTATTAGTGCATGATTGGGCCTCGTTTGATTCAGATGCCTTAACGTCACACAGGTCCGGTCATATCCACTCATCACTCATTATTCTTATTTTTGTGCCGATTTGTTCTTTGTATTCAGAATGACCTCTAACTTAAAGCATCCTCATGTTTTGCTTTTTATTAATTTATGATGCACCTAAATTTAAATATCAATTCCCTATCTTGTTGTTTTAGTTGTAAGTCGGCACGCCCCGCTGTGTCAACGGCGATTTATTGCGAATAGAGATGTCATGACCTTGATGACTGAACTTTTGTGGACCGCTTGCCACCATATAAATAATTATTATTTTTTTTTTATTTGAAACTAGATACCAAGTAGCTATTAGAGTTGTCTATAGCCAGTTTTTGAGTCAACAGAAAAAAAAAATATTTAAAGGGGTTTTCTTATAAAAAAAAATCAACTTGCTTCCTGTTGGAACAAATGATTGCTTTTCCTTGTTTGTGATTGGCTCTGTCTGTTTTTTAAGGAGAATGCCTGTAAAAAAAGACTTTAGGGTGCTTTAAAATGAAAGTTATTTGGGCAGAAGACCTTGCCCTTCTCTGTGAGTAGGTGGGTACTTTTGGTCTGGGGAGCAATTTCCTAGGTGGAACTGGCTGCCTCTTTCCAGCAATTTTGGCTGCAATGATTTAGCAAATTATTAGATTTGAGCATTATGGGGTGAACTTGAAACTCCTTAATAAGAAGGGTCAGCACCAGCCCTGACCAGACAAAGTGTAATGTATTTGATTTTAAACCTCCTGTAGTTCTTTTTATTTATTTTTAGAAAGCGGCAAAGGGTAGGCAAAACGGTTGAATGCCACTTACCTTCGAGCCTCCAACGCTCAACCCCTTAGTGAGTAGGTTTCTTGCAATAGGAGGTGTTGATTAATGTAGTGTGTGCTGAGGCTGCTAGTTCATATGGGAGGATTACACTCTGGGAATTGGTGAGATTTACATTATATGTGCTTGGATCCACTATAAAGGGACAGTGAAGGCTCCAGGACTCTGTGTGGACTCAGAAGTAGGTGCCCTTGGTGAGTTTTTTTTCTGGAGCCTCTGCTTTCCCTTTAAAGTGGATCTAGGTGCACCTGCTGTAGGACCTGAAGTCCTTCAGTTTCATCACCGATGGCCCAAGTGCCAACAGCACGCTTCTCTGAGCCTTTCCCACTAAATATCAATAGTTGAGAGCAGCTAGTCTCCTCCCATGTGACTGGCACCGGGGACCGCACATTGAGGCTGTGCTGACCTCACTAAAATGCAGTGTGGCATTGAGTCTAAGGCAGGTAACCTTCCTCTTTGTATGAAACCACAAAATATGAAACCACCCAGTTTGCCATAAAACTTACCTTTCCAGCAATCCCACTGTGCATATGGCAGCATCCCTCTAGCTGCTGTGCTGTGTTTTGCATAGCTATGCATCCCAAACCAACTTCCTCTGTCTACAAGGTAACCTGAATGAGGAATTACCCATAATCCTAATAGACTATTTTACACAGCCAAAAACATCCAGAGCCAGTTGGAGGTAGGTGGCATGCAACAGTTTTTTGAAACGGTTCGTCCACTTCTCCTGCAAAAGCTGTACCCAACATACTGACTTGCCCTGGGGACCCAACACAATATCATATTTGTAGTCATTCTTAATCCTAGAGAGTATCCTGATTTGAAATTCTGCACGGTCACAATCACAGCTAAGCCCCTGCACTTACCTTGCTGGATCGCGGCTTGGTATTCAGATGTAGCACAAGCATCCCTGGTTTCCCTCCTCTACAGGCCACTGCATGGCGGACTATAGAGAGTGTTCACAGCACACAGTGGGGATGCCGCATTTGCTTGCTAAGTGCAGCTTAGGCAGAGGGTTTGCGAGTGATTGGGATGCCCCCTGAGAATCCAATATGACTTTCTGGTCTGGTTTATGCATTGGAGGGGGACACTTCCATCCATAGAGAATTACGACAGTCATTGCCCTCCGGGGCACCTGGATGGGGAGCAAATAGGGACCAAACAGAGCAGCCTAGGCAAGCCACTGGAATGAGAAGAGCAGTGCATTAGTATCAGAGGTTTGATGTTGTGTGGTATAAATGGACTTACCTTTACCTTCTGCCGCGTTTATAAAATATTTCCTGAAATGCATTTGTGTAAAGGCCAACTCCAGCCAAAATATTTGTTTTCAGTTTGGGAATAATTATAAGTAATTTTTTCTTTCTGTCTTTGATGTCGCTGGAGGACGTTGGGGGGGGGGGGGGGGAATCATTAACTCGCAAGACAAAGAACGTTGAAGAAAAACTTTGATTCAATATTTGCCGCAGTGATGTCACTGGTATATAGTAGAGTGCACATATTCTATTGGCTTAGATTAGTGTATGAAGTTACTAGCTCACTAGAGGGTAGTTTGGGCTGTAATCCAATAAGCTGGTCTCATTTGTATGCAGTAAAGACTACAGTGGAGGACTTGGTGATGGAGATGCCCCTTGTTTTGCCATGCAAGACGCATAGAGATATTTTTCTAATTCCCATGTGACCCCATTTTGTATGATGGTGTCTGATGGAAACTTTCTGTGTACAGACACCTTCATTGCACTCCACTGTACAGACAGGTACAGCAGGGAGCCCTTTCAAAGAAAGTAGTACTTAAAAGAACCATACACAACCTGCACAACCTCAGTGTGCGTCCTTGCTTCCGGTCACATGGGATCGGGGAGAGGGGGATCACGTGAGCATCGATTGCTGATGTCTTGTCAGTGGTGGACTCTCAGAAGCTGGTAGTAGTTTTAGCTTTGGAGAGGATAGCGCTGCAGCTGGACCAGCACAGCCCACAGCACTACATGGGATTAAACACACTAGCCAGCAGGTAATGGAGTTGTTGCTTTTATTCTAAGTGTGCCATACACTCCACTTCGATCTTCATGACATGTGGGTAATCTCCAGTAGAGGGCGAACTTCTGCAGAGATGAATATGCAAAAAAAAGGAAGCCCCTCCCGGTCCATATATAACTGGGACCTCCCACCAAATTCCCAGTTCCTTCTCTGCAGGGAAGGCGACAAGACAGAAGATGAAGACTTCTTTACATACAGGTAAGCCAGGCCGTCTACTGTCCCTATTACTGCCAGGACCCTTTCTAAATTGCCCCTGTTTGAGCATCCCAGCTTAGGCTGCGGGTCCTGGTAAAGGTAGGCAGCACCTTATGGGTGCGGAAGGAGCACTTCTGTACCGTGAGACCTCACTATGGGGTAGGCGGTTATCCAGGTTTTTTGGTGATCCTGGTGTGGGTGGCCCCATCCCTCTATGCTTATGGCCGGATTCTGGCAGGGTTCCCCCCCTTCTGGGTCCCTTTTTCCCCTCGGGGGGGGGGGGGGGTTGCCTGGCCTGGACATTATTCGTTTTTCGTTCTCCCACATATGCCCCTATGTGTGTCGTGTGTGATTCACTGTGCGTGTGTGTGTGTGGGACAGTGAGTGTTTCACTTTTGGGCCATGGCAGGTGCTGTTATTAGCCTGGGGGAGCTTCTCCCCCTCAGGCTGTGTTCGGCCATGGTAGCCCCGCCCCCTTCTTTGGCGCAATTCTGTGGCTCGTTTCTAGGGGATCCGCGTTGCTGGATCTCTCCCTCTTCCTGCATGAGGCACTTCTAGGGGGGCCATTTTGACCTGCGCTCCGAGTGGTAAAGGCCGGATGGCCACTTCCTAGCTTGTATGGGGGCCCCTCTCTAGAGGGGGGCCCCACTGATTGCGGGCGTGTGTGTGTTTTTTGTGGTGGTTACGCATGTCTGGCTGGAATAGATATATATATATATATACATATTTATATACATATACAATTAAGTATGTGTTATTGCCTTATATATGTAGGATTGCACTTATGTTGCCTGTTTTGTGTGTTAGATTGCATTGTATATGTGCATATTAAGGGGTTTAAGGGGCTCCTCCTGGTCCTGGGGTCCCTAGTGTAAATTTGTTCACCTCAAATCCTCCCACCGGGACTTTTAAGGGGCATCCCGGGTTGCTTAGGCGTAAATTCCCTGCGATCTTGCGACTGACCACAAAAATTCACCATATGGAGGCTCCGCAGGATACTGGGCTCGGGCTCCCTCTGGGACAATCCGGGCCATGTGTGGGGTGTGGGGTATCCCTTACGGGGGAGAATGTGCTGATCTGTATACCATGCGCACAAAAGGCCATAACGCGGTCTGGTACCCAGCATCGAGAAAATTATTGCTAGCACGGTGGGTAAGAAGGCCCAGGCTAAAAAGAGACATTTGTCATCGGCCCAGCCCTTGTGGGATGTTGACGACAATTCCGCTGATTTGTCAGATTATTCCCCGTTAGAGGAGGGGGAATTGTATCAGGAAACAGAGGCTGACTATGTTCAGTCTGGGAATGCCGATGTCGGGCAGGCGCTGGGGGATGCCGTAGATACGGCCACTGTTTTGTCACATTTATTAGAGGTGTTGGATATTGAACCGCCTGAGGCGCCCCCTCTCAAGAAGGGGGAATTTTTTGGGGCCTGCAAGCCCCGTCTGGAATTCCATACCCAGGGTCACTTTGATGCGCTGATCCTTAGAGAATGGGAGAGGCCCAGTCAGCTTCCTGGTGTTCCTCACGGATGGGATAAGAAGTATCCTTTTCCAGTGGAGGCGGTTAAGCGCTGGTCTTCTCCCGAGGTCGACGCGCCAGTTTTAGGTTTGACCAACTCTTCTGTGCTGAACACCCCTGACACCACTTCCCTTAAGGATGGCGAGGATAAGCGCCTTGATCAGATGACGTGCCACGCATTTGCCAACGTGGGCTCGGCCCTGCGGCCTGTTAGTGCATCTGCCCTGGTGTCGCTTGCTACCAGGTCTCTTATCAGGGACTGCCTGAATAACGCTCAGTTTGATCCAGCTAGCGCTGAGCTCGCTATCCTTAAGAGATGCGAATTGTTCATGTATTTTGCCATGGCTGCGATGGAGGATTCTATTGTCGTGTGTAGCAGGACTTCAGCCTTACTGGTGACTATGCGCAGATTGGTCTGGCTCCGCCAGTGGACAGCGGACGTTGGGGCCAAGAAGTCGCTCACAGCTCTTCCCTTCTTGGGATCGCGGTTTGGAGATAAATTGGATGCTGTTGCTAAAGGAGGTAAGTTACCTCAGCGGAGGAAACAGCGCCGCCCCTTTCGGAGGGCTGGCTCGTTCACTCCTTCCTTTCGAGGGGCCAGAGCGGCTAGGGGTTTGGCCTTCTCGGGTGTCAGGGGCTCGTCCTGGAACAGAGGCCGAGGTCGGGCACGTCCTGCGGCTGCCTGGGGTCCCAAGCCTGCCGTTAAACCGGCTCAGCAATGAAGGGGCGCCCTCACCCGCAAGGGTGGGGGGACGGCTGCGGCTCTTCTTCCAGGTCTGGGCCCGGGAGGTCACAGACAATTGGATCTTGGAAGTGGTCTCCTCTGGGTACAAACTGGAGTTCGAGTACTGGCCGCCCCCAAGATTCTTAAGGTCTCGGGTGCCCTCGGACCCTCAGGCTGCACAGGGGCCCCTGTTAGCAGTAAAAAACCTTCTGGACAGGGGGGTTATATGCCCGGTGCCTCTGTCGGAAAGAGGCAGGGGTTACTACTCCAAACTTTTCACGGTTCCCAAAAAGGAGGGTTCGGTGAGACCCATGCTAGATCTCAAGGTTCTCAACAGGTTTATCAGAGCCAAAATGTTCCGCATGGAGACTCTGCGCTCGGCTATCAATTCCCTTCGCCAAGGGAATTTTATGACATCCATAGACATCAAGGATGCGTATCTGCATGTTCCGATTTTTCAGGCACATCAGAGATTCCTCCGGTTTGCGGTGGAGGATCAACATTATCAGTTTGTAGCTCTTCCCTTCGGTCTGACCTCGGCGCCGAGGGTCTTCACCAAGGTCTTGGCGGGAATAATGGCTCTGCTCAGAGCGCAGGGCATTCGCATTGTGCCTTATCTGGACGACCTGTTGATCTCAGCTTCTTCCCTCCGTCAGGCGGAGCTGGACACCCACCAGGTGGTGTCGACCCTGGAGAGGTTCGGGTGGGTGATCAACCACACCAAGTCTTCTCTCTCCCCGTCTCGTGTGATTTCATTTCTGGGCATGAATCTGGATACCATTCGGGCCAGAGTGTTTCTGCCCCAGACCAAGGTGCAGGGGATTCAGGGTCTGATCCACCACCTTCTGGCCAATCCTTGTCCCTCTATCTGACAGGGGATGAAACTGGTGGGCTTGATGGTATCCTCCTTCGAGGCGGTACTGTTTGCACAGTTTCACATGAGATCTCTTCAACTTCACCTATTGACGCATCGGGACAGGTGTCCGCAGTCATTGGATCAACCTTTCAGGATGTCTCCCAGGGTTCGGCAGTCCCTTCGGTGGTGGCTGGAATCGAGCAATCTGTTGAAGGGCAGATCCTTTCTGGTCCCTTGTTGGGAGACGGTTACCACGGATGCCAGCCTGTCGGGCTGGGTAGGTTATTGGAAAAGTCATCAGTTCAGCGGGGTGTGGGGTCCTCAGGAGGCTCACACCCCCATCAATGTCTTGGAGCTCAGAGCCATCCAGCTGGTTCTGGCTCGGCTGACCTCACATTTACGGGGTCTGCCGGTTCAGGTTCGTTCGGACAACCGAACGGCGGTAGCTTACATCAATCACCAGGGAGGGACTCGCAGCAGGAGTGCCCTCAGGGAAGTCTCTCTGATCCTGCACTGGGCAGACAGCAATGTTCCTTGCATTTCGGCAGTCTACATTCCGGGAGTGGAGAACACGGAGGCGGATTCCCTGAGCAGGGGATCCTCTCGCCAAGGAGAGTGGTCTCTCAACCCCGAGGTTTTTCTGGATCTTTGCCGCAAGTGGGGGACTCCGGAGGTGGATCTCTTTGCCTCGAGGCACAATCACAAACTTCCGGCCTTTGTGTTTCTTTCTCAGGATCCTCTGTCTCTGGCAGTGGATGCCTTGTCACTGGCTTGGAAGGAGTTGGGTTTTCTGTACCTGTTTCCACCCGTCTCCATGCTGGGCAAGGTAGTTCGCAAACTGGTTCTAGAAGGGGCACCAGCGATTCTGGTGGTTTCAAGGTGGCCAAGAAGGGTTTGGTACGCAGACGTCGTAAGAATGGCCGTAGATCAGTACCGGCATCCCTTGTTGCCGGATCTGCTATCTCAGGGTCATCTACTTTACCCCAATTTACAAACGCTGGCTTTGACGGCTTGACTGCTGAAACCTTCATCTTGAAAGAGGAAGGTTTGTCTGAGGCTGTTGTTCAGACCTTGATTAGGGCTAGGAAGCGATCCTCTTCTGGCATTTACTATAGGACTTGGAGGTCCAATATTGATTGGTGTGAGGCTAGGGCCTTGACTTGCAGGGTGTTTTCGATACCCAGGATTTTCGAGTTTCTTCAACATAATCTGGATCTTGGGTTCCAGCTTAGTACCTTGAAAGGACAGGTTTCTGCTCTGTCTGTTTTCTTCCAGAGGTCTTTTGCCGTACACCCGCTGGTTTAGACCCTTTCTCCAAGGGGTTGCGCATGTGCGGCCCCCTAGGAAGGCTGTAGTTCCTGTTTGGGATTTGAATTTGGTTCTTTCGGCTCTGCAGGGTCCTCCTTTTGAGCCGTTACAGGATATTGCTCTTTCGGTTCTTACTCAGAAGGTTGCTTTCTTGGTGGCTATCACCTCTGTTCGCCGTGTCTCTGAGTTGGCGGCTCTGTCGATTCAGGCCCCTTACTTTGAGAGACACCAGGATGAGGTGGTTTTTCGTTTTAAGCCGGATTTCTGTCTGCTTTCCACCTCAATCAGGATATTGTTCTCCCTTCCTTGTGTCCTAAGCCTAGCAATGACAAGGAGAGGGTTTTGCACAATTTGGATGTGGTTCGCTGTGTTAAGTACTATTTAGTGACTACTTCTTCTTTCCGCAAGACGGATACCTTTTTCGTGGTGCCCTGCGGGCCCAGGAAAGGTTTGGCACCTGCTAAGTCTAAGATTAGCAAATGGATTAGTCAGGCCATTGTTGGGGCCTATTCTGCTAAGGGGAGGACTCCTCCTTTTAGGGTCACTGCGCACTCTACTCATGCGGTTGTTGCGTCATGGACTTTTCAGCACCAGGCTTCTTTTGAACAAGTTTGTTAGGCTACTACTTGGTCTTCCGTTCATACTTTTTCCAATTTTACAAGGTCGATGTGCGGGCTTCAGCGGATGCTGTTTTTGGCCGCAAGGTTCTGCAAGCTGCAGTGGTTTCAGTTGGTAAATTCTTTACTGTTTCTGGTTCCCACCCATGACGGACACTGCTATTGGATGTCCCACATGTCATGAAGATCGAAGTGGAGTGTATGGCACACTTAGAATAATACCGTTTTGTGAGTACTCACCTTTAAAACGGGTATTGTGAGTGTGCCATACACTCCACTTCGCCCCACCCCTTTTTTTCTGGTATTCTGGGGCTTTAGGTTATAATTGGTTCTTCCTGGTCCCCTTACTGCTTTTTTACACTGGGAATTTGGTAGGAGGTCCCAGGTATATATGGACCGGGAGGGGCTTTCTTTTTTGCATATTCATCTCTGCAGAAGTTCGCCCTCTACTAGAGATTACCCACATGTCATGAAGTTCGAAGTGGAGTGTATGGCACACTCACAATACCCGTTTTAAAGGTGAGTACTCACAAAACTGTATTTTTCTTTTTTAAATTGTCTGGACTGTCCGTTTAAAGTGGACCAAAAAGGATTTTGAGATTTTTCCTTATTTGGGATGCCCCACTGTGTAACCCCCCACCCCTACAGGATCACCAATACAGTAACCACCTATCACAATAATCACTTGGCACATGCATGGGTTATCAAATCGGCAATCTATGCTGTGCATATTAATGACAACCGAGCCCTGCACCTGAGTGACTGGGCGCTGGAGCGGGCATCAAATGAGGAAAGCCCACATGCGCTGTGTGTGTGATTGCCAGAAAGTTAAGCTTTAATGTGTGATCCCGGAGGATTTCACAGAGGAGCATTCCAAATCAGGCTGCCACGGGGATAAAGAATCAACCAGCCCTGGAATTTAGGGCCAGCCGATTATGTTTTTAGTTCACAGTTAAAGTGGCATTTCAGCCTTGACGGCTGACACCTCCTTCCCAAGTAACCCCCGCTTTCTGTGGCCGGCCATGCACTCTCCTGAATGATGCCACTGCACTGACAGGGCAGCAGCTCCCGACACAGAGGCACTGCAGGTGGCAGGGGAGCAGGTGATGTTTTTTTTTTTTTTTTTATTTTGCCCAAATTGGAATTAGCACTGGGTGGAGGGCTTGAAGGGAAAGCATTTTTGTTATGGCAGTCCAGATAGCAGAATAAAATCTGCTGGCAATTCTGTGCCAAGTAGGGTCCAGGTTTTTAGAGACCCTAACCTAACAACCCCTGCTGCTTGTGAACGTCAAATGTAGGGTATAATCCCCTTTTCCTCATGACATGAGAAATCTCACTCCTTTTTTAAGGAGAGAAAACTGCCGTTCAATTTTTTTGTCTACCTTGGGGCTTATTTAGGGCCAGGCGAAAGTTTACACAATGAAAGTGAATGACTGTTTTCTCTCCTAAAAAAAAAAAAAAAAAGAGTGAGCATTCGCACCTGGCTCTGAATTGACCCCCTAGGAAAGCTACACACTAGAAAAAGGTGAGTGAGGCAGAGCTCACCAATGGCATGCAGCGTTAGGTTAGTTCAGTTTCCCTTTAAACCCGAACCCTCCCTGGCACAGACTGCAAGGAAAGCTCTAGGTATGTTTTAAACCAGTACAGCCCAGAGGTATATCCCATTTCAGGTAGAAGCTTAAAATGTTTATGGATATGCCCCTTTAAAATTATTTTTAAAAAAGTTAAAAAAAAGCTACCTGAATTGTTTTGCCGTTTGCCTTATGTGTATACAATCTAGATTTACATTTATTTAAACTGGCTCTTCAAAAAAAAAAAAAAAATACCAAAGGACATTTATAGCAGAGAACATGAAATGAACCGATTGGTCAATGAGTTCTATAGCTTGCACTAATGATTGAATGATGACACTGTAGCCAGGCTCCGGATGCGCCACTTCTTTCCTTTTTCAGTTGCAGTTCTGAATTTTATTTTACTTTTTGAGGAAGTTTTGAGAAGTAGGCGCTGCTTTAAGAATCCTGTGGGCCTGGAGGATCAATTGGATATTTTTGTAAGAGGTAATTTTAGTTTAAAAAGATTGATATGGACATACGCTGCCCGTTTAAGCAATACTGTGATTTTGTTTTCGTTTTAATGGAAGGAGGATTGGCCTAAAAATGTGCAAAAGCCAGCTGAGGTCATTTTGTGTTTAAAGCATACCTACACCTTATATAGGCTTTACCTATGGTGTCCTGTTGGAAGCCTCCGTGCACCCCTGCCAGCTCGCCCTCTCCGAGCCTGGTGTCCAGTCCTTGTTGGCAAAGGTCGGCGCTCTTCCAATATTCTTCCCAGACCATACGATCAGATCAGGACCAGATGGTGGTGGAAGATACACCCCACATAGGGTCGCTGCTGGCAGGGCACTGCAGGGGACATCTGTACATGTGCAATGACTTTACAGTGTAGTTCTGCTTTAAACTTCACCTCCAATAAAAAATAACTGGAGATTCGATCGATAACACAAGGGGCATCTTGATTTGGATGCCTTGCCACAAACTGGCTAAAGGGATGCCTGTGAGTGGACATCTATACTTACCCACTTGCGAGCTCCCTTGTTGTCTGGCAACCCATGTATCTACCGGCAGCCAATTGGGGGAAAAAAAGTTTTGGCAGTAGAGGGGTCTGTATTGCCAAGTTTACGGTTTTAGTTTGTAATGTCCGCTTCGTGTGAATTAGGCAACTTTTTTTTTTTATTCCTACACAAACTTGAGAAGCTTTTTCACTCACCCTAGTTTTGGTCCAATTTACTGGGACACCCGGATGCCGAGTGTGAAACCCTCGGGAGAGCCAAGTATTTACAACTCTCTGGCATTCTCATGTGTGGGCTCTACAACCCAGAATAGATTGACAGGTGACGGCAGCCAATCAAATTGTATTGTCATCTGGCAATCTACTCTGAATGAAGTGGCTGGCTCCTCCCTCCAGACGAATCAGAAGGCTTCACAGAGCAGAACCAGGATGCCGCAGAGACAGGGCATCATCTGGCCCTGGAGTCTTTTACACTCTAGGACCGGGGCTAATGCAGAGCTAGTGTGGGTTTTCTGAACAAATAGCTGCATGTTAACAAAGGTTCGTTTATGTTGGATGCCTGTCCGATGTAAGAGCCCAAGAAACACAGAGTATATGTCAACACGTTCACATAACAGAAATGTCAAGGTGGCCGCTGCCATACAGACATGTGAGAAAGACCAGTAGAAACAAGAGGGGCCCACTCTTAAAGAGATTGTCCAGGCTAACTGTAAAAACAAAGCATGCCATGCAGAGGATTCATCCTGATGGGCTGCTGAATAAAGCTGTTATTCTTAGTATACAGTACGTCCTGCTCCAAATCTAATACTTACAGTTGGGATATACTCCGCCAGATGGCGCTAGACTGCAGAGACATCGAAAATAGGCTCCTCCCGGCCCCTCAAATACCCAGGGACCTCCCACAAATCCCCCGAATTTCTCTGCAGTCTGGCTGCGAAGGACGAGAAATTGGCTCTCTACTCGCAGGTGAGCGGGGCTATTAGCCTGTAGGACTATTCCCACCCGTTACACTAGTAATATGCCTCCCAGCCTTGGCTGCGCTGGTCGGGTGAAGGTAGGCAGCACCACTGTTAGGTGCTTAGGAGCACTGCTCTACCGCAATCCCCCACCAAAGGGTAGGCGGTTTAGGCTTATGGTGAGCCTCTATGGGATGCCCCTCCCGCACTAGTGCCCCTGCCTATCGGTGGGCCCTGTTTAAGTGGCTGCTGTCCTCCCTCAATCTCCTTGTAGTCTTCGGTGGAAAAGAAGGGGGGGGGGGGTTTGTGTGTGAAAATGTGTATGCTATGCATTCTGTGTTTTACACTCTTTTTCCATTCTGTTAGTCTTGTGTCAGCCGCCGCGCTGACTTGCCTTTACTGTCTTTTTTAAAATGCCGCCGCCGCGCGCTGACTTGGTTCCGCGCTTGGCGGCGGCATTACCTCAGGCGCTAGTGCACCGTCATTGGCTGCTTGCTCGTTCTGGCTTTGCGCTCTTCGGGGGGGCGTTTCCCGTTTATGGCACGCTCGGCGTCATCGCTTATACCGGCCCGCCCCTCGAGGTATACCGACGCCATCTTTAACCTGTTGGTTGGCCCATGCGTGACGGACCCCTACCTACTGCGGTCCGTAAGTGCCCTCGCTGGCGGCTTTATATCTTTCACTTTTGTATACTGTGTGCTTACAGGTCTTGTCTGCTTTCAGGCGGGGCGAACCCTTTTGACTTTTCCCGGCCCTGTATTAGTATATAAATTGTAGGCCTTGTAAAAATAATACTCCCACTTCCCTAGGGGGTTATTGGGGCATCCGGGGTTGCTATATAGCGTTATTCCCTATCGGCATATAGCGCCGCTATAATCACCATATGGAGGCATCCCAGGATAATGTGACGGGGTCCCTTCGGGACAAGACTGGCTTTGTGTAACATGTGGGCAGCCTCATGCTGACGCTGACAAGGCGCGGGTCTGTGTAACCTGTGCTGAGCAGGTGCTTGCATTGCAATCTGGCCTGCCAGTGGCTGCACCTCATTTCACTTCGCCTACTCCCCCAAGCTTAAATCTCACCCCTGCTGAGTTGCATACTAGTGGGGATTCTCAGCCTGATGTGTCTTCTAGACTGGATACTGTTGAGCAGTTGCTTGCTAAGTCCTTAGCACGTAAGGCACCTGCTAAGAAGCGGCACTTGACGCCTAATGTCACTGTTTTCCCTATGGGAACTGAGGAGTTTTGGAATCTTTGTGGCTATACCCCGTCTGATGAAGGGGAGCTCTTTTCTGATTTCAGGCTCATCTGATGAGAGACCAAGAGGTCATGACGATTCTGGCTCTGACTCCTGGGCCCCGGATGACACTGACAGATTATTGACCCAGATATTCTAAGTATACAGTACGTCCTGCTCCAGATATAATACTTACACTTGGGTTATCCTCCGCCAGATGGCGCTGTGCACTGCAGACATGCAAAAAGGCTCCTCCTGGCCCCTCACACACCCGGGGACCTCCCACAAATCCCCAGATTTCTCTGCAGTGCTGACTGCGAAGACATAAAGTATCACTCTCTCGCAGGTGAGCGGGGCTATTACAGCCTGCGGCCCTGTTGGACTATTCCCACCCGTCCTCCCTGTGATGTGCCTCCCAGCCTGGGCTGCGCTGGTCGGGTGAAGGTAGGCAGCACCATGCGTGCTTAACGGAGCCATGCTCCACCGCAGTCCCCCACCAAAGGGTAGGCGGTTTAGGCTGATGGTGAGCCTCTAGATGTCCCTCCCGCATTATTGCCCCATGCCCCGTGTAGCGGTGGGCCCTATGTAAAGGGTCGCCATCCTCCCTCGTTTTCCCCCCGTATTCAGGGGAAAAGAATGGGGGGGGGGGGTGTGTGTGTGTGTTTGTACTGTATTGTCACGCTTATGGCCGTAGTTTCGCCCTTGACTGGCAACTGGGTGTCAGAGCCGCGCTGCTTGCTCTTTCTATTTTGGCCGCCGCCGTCTTTGCCTTCTCATTTTTTAATTAAAATTTACTGTGCTGGGTGGCGGCATCGTCAGACTACGAGTATCCATTAGCAGATGCTTTTACTAGCATATCCTATGCTTGGCTTGTCAAGCCTGGACGGCTGCCTCAGAGCTTTGTGCTCTTTGGGGGAGGCGGGGACCTGATTGGGCCCGCCCTTCGAGGTTCGGTTGGCGCCATTTTGTTGATCTTCGCACGCGCGTGTTGGCGGTCCTTCTCCTCCCCAGGTCTGTAAGTGCCCTCGCGGGTGATTTCATCATTAGTATTTTTTCTGCTGCGCATGGCCCTGACACCTCTTATTCCCCTTCTGTCTTTGAGACGTCAAAGACTCCGGTGGCTTCTCCCGGCCTAACAAATTGTAGCGGGCTTTCAAAAAATTCTCCCACATTCCTAGTGGGTCTTTGGGACATCCAGGGTTGCCTATTGCATAAATCTCTACTGACATATATTGCATTGATAATCACCATATGGAGGCATCTCAGAATTATGTGACCGGGGTCCCTCTGGGACAAGACCGGCTGTGTATAACGTGTGGCTATCCCCACGCTAATGCTGACAGGGCACGGGTCTGCGCACCGTGTGCCGAGCAAGTACTGGCCCTGCAATCAGGATTGCCAGTGGCTGCACTTCGCTTCAATACTCCTATTTCCCCAGGCTTAAATCTCACTCCTGCTGAGTCGCATACAAGTGGGGAGTTGCAGCCGGCTGCGTCTTCCAGACTGCCTACGGCTGACCAGATTATTAAAGGGTTGACAAAGCGCTTGGGCCCTGGTAAGAAGCGGTCCTCGACGCCCCCTGCTTCTGCCTTTGCTATGGGATCGGAGGAGTTCACTACTCTGCGTGCCTGTACCCCTGATGAAGGAGGGCTGTTCTCTGACTCAGGCTCATCTGATGAGGAGCCGAGGAGTCATGACGATTCTGGCCATGAAGAATGGAACCAGTTTGACACCATTGGTTTGTTGATTAGGATCTTTAAGGCCCTGTCTATCTCTCTCCCTAACGCTGCTCCCAAGCCGAGAGGGGAGCGTTTCCATACAGCGACTCCGCGCTTGGAATTTCTAGAGCAGGCTCACTTCCATGCTCTTGTACTCGAGGAATGGGAACACCCCAGTAAACTTCCAGGGGTCCCAGGGGACTGGGATTGGAAATACCCTTTTCCCCCTGAGGTGGTTAATTGTTGGTCATCGCCCCCTGTGGTGGACGCACCGATCATCGGGGTTCCTAACCCCCCCCCCCTTTATTGCAGCTCCTGCTTATAGTACCCTTCGGGATGCCGAGGACCGGCGCATGGATAAGCTGGCTTCTCACGCCTTTTCTTGTGCAGGAACGGCGCTGCGCCCGGTCTGTGCCGCGGCCATCACTGCAGTGGCCGCCAGAACCCTCATCCGAAAGATGCTTGAGCATCACCCTGATGATCTTCCCTGGGAGGTGTTTAATGCACTCTCCAGTTGTAATGTATTTGTAACATTTATCCTTTTAGCGCTGGATTACACCATTAGAATGTGTGCGAGGACTTCTGCCCTTGTGGGGGCTATACGTCGCTTGGTCTGGCTGCGACAGTGGGGTGCTGACAATGCTGCTAAAAGGACTCTGACCGGGCTTCCCTTTAGAGGGCAACGCCTGTTTGGGGCCCGTCTGGACCTGTTTGGAAAAAAGGGCAAATCACCCCAATGCAGGCGGCCGTCTCGGCCCCCTCGGGACAGGGACACCCCTCCCCCTCCATACCATAGTGTTAAACAAGAACCAGGGGTGTCCTTCCGGAGTCTTCGTGCAGACTCCTGCCCCACGAGCAGCAGACAACGCTCTGGACCCTCCGGCGGGGCTAAGCCTAAATCTTCCACCAAATCCCCTCAAGCATGATGGGGCGCCCTCGCCCGCCTGGGTGAGGGGATGACTGCAGCACATTGCTCCTATCAGGAGGCATCTTGCCTCATTCTGGTGGATACAGGCGGTAGTTTCCTCCGGATACAGGATAAAGTTTGCTGCGCGGCCTCCCCCAAGATTGTCAGGGTACTCCTGGTCCCTACATCTGTTCGGGTGCTGGTGCAGGCCATGCAAGGCCTGGGGGGTCTGGAGGTCACTTGCAGTTTGCCCTTAACAGGCAGAGGCAGGTGCCGCTACACCAACCTCTTCACATTTCCCCAAAGGGATGAGTTAGCCTGCCCTTCTGGGTTCACAGGTTTTCGGCAATTCTACTATTACAGGCAGTTTCTGCATGGAAAATCTGAGATGGGCCATCAGCGCCTTGCGCCCAGTGGGCCCTTGCCATCTGGGGAGATCAAGGATGCTTATGCTCACATCCCTGTGTCTTCTAGACACCGAGGCTCTTCAGGTTTGTGTTGGAAGTCCAACAATGCTAATTTGTGGCCTTGTTATCTGGCCTCTCTTCTGCCTCCAGAGTGCTCACCAAGGTACTGATGGAGTCTATGTCTCTGATGAGACCAAGGGGCGTCCGTGTGAGACCTACCCAGTCGTCCTTTTTCGCTTCCCAATCTCTACGTCAGGTCGAGTTAGCTACTCGGCTGGTGGTGTCCATTGGGAGTCATTTAGATGATTCACCTCAAGTCCTCCTTGTCCCCTTGATTGGTATCTCCATTCCTAGGGATGAATCTAGATTCGGTTCAGGCGAGAATCTTCCTTCCTCAGCAATAAGGTGGACAATCTGGTTGCGTGGGCTCAGCCCCTCTTTGCTGTTCCCGTCCCTTCACCAGGCAGGAATGCAGCTGGTGGGCCCGTTTGGTGACTTGCTTAGAAGTCCCTTATACTCTTCTACCTGGGGCCCTTCTGCAACTTCTATTGTTAATACTGGACAGGGACCCAGCATCCCTGGAGCAGGGTCATGTGTGCCTTTCCCCCCTGGTTAGGAGTCCCTCTTGGAGTGGATGTACTCTAGGAACCTGTCTGGGGGCAGTTCCCTTCTTGCCCTTCCTAGAGACGGTCACCATGGATGCCAACCTATCAGGTTGATGGGGAGGTTTTCTTCTGTAACCCCATGCAGGTCCGGGGGAGGTGGGGCCTTTAGGAGGTCCACGCACCTATCAATATTGAAACAGTGAGTTTTCAGGTTGGCACTATCTCGCTTGACTTCTCCTCTTCACGGCCTGCCTGTTTGGCGGCGCTCGGTCTGTCTGACTGTGACCTACCTTAATCATCTGTGTGGGACCTGGAGCAGGATGGTCCCCCAGGAAGGTATATGTTCCTGATCTGGGTGGAGGATAATGTTTCCTGCATATCAGTGGTATTCGCTCCGGTGGAGGTCCCTCTGCGACAGGATGTGCTAATCCTTGTGTCACTATGAGGTTCAACCAGTGTGGATCTGTTTGGTGCCCCGTCACTATTTCAAGCTCTCGCCCCTCGTTTCCCTGCCCCAGGATCCTCTGGCCGTGGTCATGATGCTTTAGTAATGTTATGGCAGGACATTCTGGTCTGTATGTCTTATCTCTGTCCCCCCTGCTAGGTGGGGTTCTGCGCAGAATTGCTCTGGTAGGGGGACCATTGATACTGGTGGTCCCTGGGTGGCCTAGTGGAGTGTGGATTCGCAGACGTGATACCGAGGGTGGTAGATCTGTACGTTCTGCTAGGGATGCCGCCCTGTTCGCTCAGGGCCTCCTTTACGTGACCCCAATCTACAGTCTCTGGCCTAGCCGGCCTGACTGCTGATTCTTCCGTCTTTATGGAGACATGCTTCTCTTCTCTGTGTTCGTAACTATTGGAAGTCTAAGAGCAAGCTTCTTCTTCTTCTTCCATCTCTTATGAGGTATGGCGTACCCATATGGATTGGTGTGAGTCTAGGTCTCTTCCCTGTTGGGCGTTCTCTGTTCCCAGGGATCTAGAGTTATTACAGTATGGCTTGGAGTTGGCTCTTCAACTCAGTACTCTGAAGGGTCAGGTTCTGCCCTGTCCGCCTTCCTGTAGAAGTCTTTTGCTTATTTTCCTTGGCTAAGCATTCTTTCGGGGGTTGCTCACTGCGTTCCCCACTTAATTCTATGGTCCCTGTTGGGATTTGAATTTTTATTCTGTTTGCCTTGCGGGGTGTTCCTTTTGGACCGATTCAGGATGCTGTCTGGCTGTCTTTTACCTTCAAAGTTGTCCTTCTGGGACTGTTACTTCAGTCAGACGTGTGTCTGAGCGGGCGACTCTGTTTAGCTAGCCCTCGTTCCTTGATATGCACCAGGATAAGGTGGTGCTCTGCTTTACGCCGGACCTTCTGCCTATGGTGGTGTCTTAGGCTCATGTATTTAAGACATTGTCCTTCTTCTGTGCTTTATTCCTAGTAACACTGAGGCAAGGGGATCTACTTTCCCTCAACAGGTGCTGGAATTTTTTCCTGGATTGTCTCTTGTCCCTTAGGGGGACTGATGCCCCTTGGGGTTTGTGGGCACCTACCTCTGTATGTACCTGATCTCGTCTGCTTCCAGGGGTTAAGCGGCCCTTGGCCTAGCCTTTACTTGGATGGTGGTCCCTTCTGGTCCTAGGGAAGGTTTGGCTTCTTCCTGGACTACTGTTAGCGTTTAATCTTGTCAGGCTGTTACTCAGGCCTAGTTTCTTCTCACTTTATTTCTGATTCTACTGGTGCCTTGGTATCTTTGGGCCTTTCAGCACCAGGTTTTGTTGAACAAGTTTGCTAGACCGCTACTTGTTTTTTGTTCGTACCTTTTCAAAGGATTTTATGATGTTGACGCTTAGAGCCTTTGCTCATGTCGCTCTTGGTAGCAAGGTTTGCAGGTGACAGTGCTTTTACTGTCTGCTGTGCCTTTTTTGTTGGGGATCCCACCCTACTTTATGGACACTGCTATTGGATGTCCCAAGTGTAAGTATTATATCTGGAGCAGGAGGTACTGTATACTTAGAATAATACAATTTTGTGAAATACTCACCTGTAGAATTGGTATTATACGTATACAGTACGTCCTGCTCCACCCCACCCTGGTTTTTGCATTATTCTGGATCCCCTGTATGGTGATTGTTATCATTGTTATCATTACCAGTTGTTTTTGGTGGTTAAATTCTCCTGGCTTCTGGTTCACTGCTTTTCAATGCTGGGGATTTGTGGGAGGTCCCCAGGTGTGTGAGGGGCCGGGAGGACCCTGTTTTTTGTATGTCTGCAGTGCACAGCGCCATCTGGCGGAGGATAACCCAAGTGTAAGTATTATATCTGGAGCAGGACGTACTTTATACGTATAATACCAATTCTACAGGTGAGTATTTCACAGAATTGTATTTTTTGAGGTTCTGTCCATCTCTCTCCCTGTTGCGGCTCCCAGGCAAAGAGGGCAGCTTTTTCATACAGCAAAATCATGTTTGGAATTTCCCGAGCAGGCACATTTCCATAACCTTGTGCTCAAGGAATGGGAGCACCCCAGTACACTTCCCGGGTTTCCAAAAAGTTGGGATAGGAAGTATCCCTTTCCTGCTGAGGTGGTTAAATGTTGGTCACCCCCTCCCCCCCGAGGTGGATGGCCCGATCCTAGGGCTATCTAACACCTCTGTCATGCATTCCCCTGACTCCACTACCCTGCGGAGTGCTGAGGACTGGCGCATTGACCAGCTGGCATCCCATGCCTTTGCATGTGCGAGGACGGCGCTGCGCCCGGTCTGTGCCTCTGCCATTACTGCTGTGGCCACTAGAACCCTTATCAGAAATATGCTTAATAGTGCCCCTGATGATTTGCCTTGTGAGGTGTTTAATGCACTCTCCAGTTGTGATGTTTTTGTAAATTTTGTCCTCTCAGCATTGGATGACACCATCAGAATGTGTGCCAGAACTTCTGACCTCGTGGTGGCTATACACCGCTCGGTTTGGCTGCGCCAGTGGGCTGCTGACAACGCTGCCAAGAAGGCCCTCACTGGGTTCCCCTTTAAAGGACTGCGCCTGTTTGGGGACCGCCTGGACCTTTTTGCTAAGGGAGGCAGGCTACCCCAGCGCAGGCGTCAATCTAGGCCCTTTCAGGGTCAGGGTTCCTTCTCCTCCCCTTACCGTGGTGCCAGACAGGGGAGGGGGGTTTCCTTTCCTGGGACCCGGGGAGATTTCTGGGGCAGAGGACGTGGGCGTCCTGGCCCCTCCTGGGGTCCCAAAGCAAAATCTTCCCCCAAGCCCCCTCAGGCATGATGGGGCGCCCTCACCCATCCGAGTGGGGGGACGGCTGCAGCACTTAGCTCACATCTGGAGGCTTCATGTCTCAGACCAGTGGATTCAGGAGGTAGTGTCCTCCGGTTACAAGATAGAATTTGCTGCCTGTCCCCCTCCAAGATTCATCAGATCCCGGATTCCTCAGGACCCTGTGTCAGCTCAGAAGCTAGTGCAAGGACTCCTGGAGCTGGGGGGTCACCTGCAAGGTCCCTTTAAGAGAAAAAGGCAAGGGCTTCTATTCCAATCTGTTCACAGTACCCAAAAAAGATGGGTCAGTCAGGCCCATCCTGGACTTGAAGATCCTCAACAAATTTGTCAGAGGCAGGCGCTTTTCACATGGAAACTCTGCGCTCTGCCATCAGTTCCCTACGGCAAGGGGATTTCATGACTTCTGTGGACATCAAAGATGCTTATCTTCATATTCCTGTGTTCCCAGGTTATCAAAGGTTCCTCAGGTTCGCTCTGATGGATCAACACTACCAGTTTGTGGCCTCACTTCAGCTCCCAGGGTGTTCACCAAGGTGCTGGCCGGCGTGATGTCTCTGCTCAGGTGTCAGGGCGTCCGCGGGCTTCCCTATCTGGACGACATTCTCATCACTTCCCAGTCTCTACATCAGGCAGAGTTGGATACTCAGCTGGTGGTGTCCACTCTGGAGTCATTTGGATGGGTGATCAACCACCCCAAGTCTCACTGTCCCCTTCCTTGGTAACTCCATTCCTAGGAATGAATATGGATACAGTTCAGTCAAGGATCTTCCTTCCTCAACAGAAGGTGGACAGTCTGATTGCACAGGCTCAGTCCCTCCTAGCTTGTCCCCATCCCTCCATCAGGCAGGGGATGCAGCTGGTGGGCCTGATGGTGGCGTGCTTCGAAGCGGTCCCTTATGCTCAGTTCCACTTGAGGCCTCTGCAACTTCACCTATTGTCAGTATGGGACAAGGACCCAGCGTCCCTTGACAGGGTCTGTGCGCTCTCCCCCCCTGGTCAGGAGGTCCCTCTCGTGGTGGATGGATTCAAGGAACCTGTTGGGGGGGCAGATCCTTTCTTGCCCCTTCCTGGGAGACGGTCACCACATATGCCAGTCTGTCAGGTTGGGGGGGCTTCTGGAAGTCCCTGCGGTTCCAGGGGAGGTGGGGCTCTAAGGAGGCCCACACACCTATCAATGTCTTGGAACTGCGGGCGATCAGGCTAGTTCTGGCTCTCACTTGACTACTCACCTTCGGGGCCTGCCTGTTCTGGTGCGCTCGGACAACCAGACGGCAGTTGCCTACATCAATCATTAGGGAGGGACCCGGAGCAAGGGGGCCCTCCAGGAAGCATCTCTGCCTTGGGCAGAGGCCAATGTTCCCTGTATATCAGCTGTGTACATCCCGGGGGTGGAAAATCGCCTGGCGGACTCTCTGAGCAGGGGGACCTCTCGCCAGGGAGAATGGTCCCTATGCAGCAGGGTGTTTCAATCTCTGTGTCACCGTTGGGGCCAACCAGATGTGGATCTGTTTGCGTCTCGCCACAATCACAAGCTCCCAGCTTTTGTCTCTCTGTCCCAGGATCCACTGGCCTTGACCTCGGATGCGCTAGCAATGTCTTGGCAGGACTTTCAGTTCCTGTATGTCTTCCCTCCAATCCCCCTGCTGGGCAGAGTTCTGCGCAAGATTGCTCTGGAAGGGGTGCCAGTAATTCTGGTGGCCCCCAGGTGGCCAAGAAGAGTGTGGTTCGCAGACATGGTGCAGCTGGCAGTAGATCAGTACGCTCTGCCCTTGGTGCCAGATCTGCTCACTCAGGGCTCACTACACCATCCCAATTTACAAACTCTGGCTTTGACGGCTTGGCTGCTGAAACCTCCATCTTGATGGAGAAGGGGCGGTCTTCCTCGGTTGTGGATACTTTGATTAAAGCTAGGAAGAAGTCTTCCTCTTCCATTTATTACAGGGTTTGGTGTGCCTACATTGACTGGTGTGAGTCTAAGTCTCTTCCCTGTCGTGTGTTCTCTATTCCCAGGATTCTGGAGTTCCTGCAGCATGGGTTGGAGATGGGACTCCAGCTCAGTACTCTGAAGGGTCAGGTTTCTGCCCTGGCTATTTTCTTCCAGAAGTCCTTTGCTCAGCACCCTCTGATCAGGACTTTTTTCCAGGGGGTCACTCATGTGCGCCCCCCATGTAAGCCTATGGTGCCTGTTTGGGATCTGAACTTGGTTCTGTCAGCCTTGCAGGATGCTCCCTTTGAACCTGTGCAGGATGCTACCTTGGCCATTCTTACGCTCAAGGTTGTATTTCTGGTGGCTATCACTTCTGTCAGGTGTGTGTCTGAGTTGGCGGCGCTTTCCATTCAGCCCCCCTACTATGAGTGACACCAGGACAAGGTGGTGTTTCGTTTCAAACCTGACTTTCTGCCTAAGGTAGTGTCTGCCTTTCATTTGAATCAGGATATTGTTCTTCCTTCCTTGTGCCCTAATTCTAGCAATGCTAAGGAGAGGGTTTTGCACTCTTTGGATGTGGTTAGGTGTCTGAAGTACTATCTGGTGGCTACTGCACCTTTCAGGAAAACTGATGCTCTTTTTGTGGTCCCTTCTGGTCCTAGGAAGGGTTTGGCTCCTGCCAAGTCTACTATCAGCAAGTGGATTCGTCAGGCTGTGATTCAGGCCTACTCTGCTAAGGGGAAGAATCCTCCCTTCCGCCTTACTGCTCATTCCACTCGTGCTATTGGTGTCTCTTGGGCTTTTCAGCACCAGGCTTCTGTTGAACAAGTTTGCAAGGCTGCTACTTGGTCTTCTGTTCATATCTTTTCAAAGTTTTACAAGGTTGATGTTAGGGCCTCAGCTGATGCTGCTTTTGGCCGAAAGGTTCTGCAAGCGGCAGTGGTTTAAACTGTCTGCTGCTGATTTTTCTTGGGGATCCCACCCTACTTTATGGACACTGCTATTGGATGTCCCAACTGTAAGTATTAGATTTGGAGCAGGACGTACTGTATACTAAGAATAATTCAAATCTGTGAATTCTCACCTGTAGAATTGGTATTATAAGTATACAGTACGTCCTGCTCCAACCCACCCTTGGTTTGCATTATCTTGGATCCCCTGTATGATGGTTGTTATCTTGTTATAGTTGATAGTTTGGACTGTTTAATTATCCCGGCTTCTGATTAACTGCTTTTCAATGTTGGGGATTTGTGGGAGGTCCCCGGGTATTTGAGGGGCCGGGAGGAGCCTATTTTCGATGTCTCTGCAGTCCAGCGCCATCTGGCGGAGTATATCCCAACTGTAAGTATTAGATTTGGAGCAGGACGTACTGTATACTCATAATACCAATTCTGCAGGTGAGTAATCACATAATTGTATTTTTGCTGAGATCCAGCCCCTTTTCTGCAGCTCATTCCCTAGATTTTTTTAATCTATCTGTGGCCTGATGGGAAACTCTACTACAACCCAAACTTTTCTTTTATTAAATGGAGTGGTGAAGGTTAAAGACTCTTTAAATATGCGCCCCCCCCCCCCCTTCCCATTCCCTGTCCAAGCCACACTTGCCAAACCTCGAACCATTGCAGTTCGGCACAGGAATTTCACACAGTGGTGACCCCTGCTTTCCTGTTCTGCGTGGGGAATACAGCAGTGGGTTGCAATTTGGCAAAGATGGCTTGCATGGGGGTTAGGCAGGGATTTCAAACTGGATTTCCTCTAGGGACCATCAATAGCAGATTAAAAGTAAGATATGGTCCGGTTTAAGAGATGCTCACCTGTATGATGGGACTAGGATTTTTCCTGTCCCCCATCGAATGGAGTTATTCTATGTGAACATCTCTCTAATGCAGGGCTTACTGATGAGTGGTGGGAGGTTAGTTCAATGTTCCTATGGACCACAGCCCAACCTCTAGGGAGGAGTTGAATGATTGGAGGTCTGATCTTCCCCCTCATAGCGGGATACTGATTTACGATGTCTAGCTGCACTGTGAGTACTTGTGTCTGTGTTCTGGTGACCCATGTGACCACAAACCAACCCCAGTGGCGGTAGATAATAGCCTCTGGTAAGGAAACATGGACATCTGTGAGTACTGACCCACTCTCTGACATCCTGTTGGTCACAGGGCAGTGGGGCATCCCAAATCAGCAAGTGGAAATTTTCATTTTTGACAGGAGGTCTGCTTTAAGTCCACTTTATTTACCACTGCAGATTCAAACTGTGTTGACATTCTCCCTCTGCTTCTGCTATCAGCAGACGCCTATAGAGTTCTATAGGGTGCAGTTACATCAGACAAGCAGTGTTAGCAGAGCACCAACTTCAAGGGCGTGAGACTGGCGACTCCACGGACACTCTCCACAGGTAAAGACTGAAGATGCCCTACAGTATATAAAAGGGAGGTCAGAGCAAAGTTCATTGCACTGGCTGCTCTAAACTCTCCCCCCCCCCCCCCAAAAAAAAAAGCCTAATCCTTTTGTTTGCTTTAATACCATATAAAAAAAAAGGAAAAGTAGAATATTAGGTGGACTTAGGAAATAAGTTTTAAAAAAAAACCTTTGTGTAAACCTCAAACTAGTTGTAAGATTTTTCTTTCATATTAATCTGAATAAAAAAAACCTACCTGAGTTTGACAAGCAGCTTTAAATGGTGTATTCTGTTGTCTGTTGTTAAATCCCCAGTAATCTAGAGAGTCTAGCTGCGAGGCCCATTTTTCAGTTTATATGATCTCTGGGATGTTTTCAGCGTTTGCAATAGTTATTTTATACTTTTTCTTTTCTTTTTTTCCTGCAAAATCGTTTAGAATGTATTTAAGTTATTTAAAAAAAAGTGTTGTGTCCCTGTATTGAACATTAGAAATGAAATGACTGGAGTTAGATCTGTACTGAAGGTATCATCGTGTTTAAGTCGGTTGGTATTTATCATTAACAGACAATGGATGTGCAGTAACGTAACCGCCAATAAAAGAAATACTCTGCTGCTTTTGTAACATTTAATCATTATGGCTGCAGATTAATAGAAAGCATTTAATCTGTACAGAACTGAAACTCAGACCAATCTAATAAAACAAAAATAAGTTCTGTAATGTAAAACACAGATTGGTGGTTATATTAGCTGTTTCTGGCCCCTAATTTAGCACAATTCATGGATGGAGGGTATACAAATCATACCTTAAAGGGACAGTCCGCCCTGCTGGCTGGAAGCACTTGTCTTCTTGCCAGCAGAATCGATCTCAGAGTCTTTGGGCTGCAGTTGATGTGCAGGAACCTGATGCACACCTGCCAATCAAAGAGGTTTGCGCCCATGTTACCGGCAGCAGGGTAGCTTACCGAGGTTGGGCAAGGGGTGCAGTTGAGATTCAAGCTGACAGTGCTGGAACTCGCAGGTGTGACCCTGAACAGGTACTTTAAAAAGAAAGTTTAAGCTGTTTCTTCAACCCTTAGTTGCCCCCGACAAGCTTGACTTGGATAAAAAAGAAAATGGATACTCGCCTAGACACTGCGATCTTCCTGTGATCACCCCAACGGTGGTGATCAGTGTTCCACTGTAGTCATGGAGCTAGGACCTGCTGACCCAATGGCTGAAGGTTGAAAATACTGCTTGGACTTCTTCTTTAAAGGAACAGTTCTGACAATTGTAAAAGGGCAGCTAGTAGCTCACTTGACGCCTGTCCCATGTGCCTCTTCTCCTGCTGTACACTGTAGCAGGTCTCCAAAGTTTGCCTCTCCTTTCAATTCCGTTTTTCCGAGGGCACGCTCCAAATGTAGTCACATGACCACCTCTAGCCATCAGCTCTCCCAGCATGAGTGAGCCAGACTAGATGCAGTTGTTGCGCTTGCTGGGCTCCCTCACATTGAGGGACTGTAGCAGCCATGTGACCACATTTGTACGAAATCATGGAGGATTTAAATTGAAAGCAGACCTGCTACAGCATCTACCCGATGCTTCGGGAAATGGAGGACAAGTGCATGGAAGCTTCAGGTGAGCTCCTTACTGCTTTATTAGCATTGCCCAGACTGGTCCTTTAACTTCTGTTTACTAATCTAGAGGAAGCCACAATCCCTATCCAGCATAATTCTGGGGACCTTTCTGTTTAGGGCATCGAAGCAATCTGCAGGCTTATTGGAGACTGGGTGTTGAGAGAATGGTTTAAGTAGGCTTCCCCCTTCTTGACACATGGGTGAAGATCTGCTTTAGCAAGTCAAAATGCAGAGGTGGAAGGACTCCTGCAGAGTGACAGCAATTAATACTCCCCATTGATCGTTCTAGGCTATGCATATGTGTAAAAACGCAGCTGGCACACACAATAAAACCGCTTCATTAGTTTCCCTGACCAGTGCGGAAGCCTTTTTTTAAATCCATTGACGGTATTACATTTAGCCCGATGGGTAAGCTAGTAATTGTTACATTAGGCTTGAACCCATATTGCGTTGCATCGCCCTGCAAATGTTATACAATGCATCTTGCCAATCAGCGCCTAGCTGTCATTGTACAACTGTCAGCCACATGGCCCCAATGCATGGACCACTCTCATCAGATGCTTTCTAAGCCATTGACTGCCGAGTCAGGGTTCGGTTGCATGTCGTGGTTCGTTTTAGATTTGGTCCTCAATGAATGATTTGCTTTTTCTTTTGTGTGTGTAATTTTTTTTTTGTTTTCCTATTTCACTTTGCTTATCCAGTAAACCATTAGACATATTATTTTTCAAACTGAAAATGCAAGTTGGTAGATATATAAAAGTGGTGGGGAAATGCTGAATAAATGTAAAATCTATTTTAGTTTGATGATTTTGTAAAAAAAAAAAACAAAATGCACCTTTTTTCAGTCTCCCCAGATCTGTATTTCAATGTTTACAGATGGAATGGAAACACATTCCCTATAATCTTCTGTGAAAAAAAAATTATATTAGAATTAATTCTTTAAAATAAAAAGAAATCATCGTTTTTTTTTATTCGGATTTGTATTTATTTGAAGATGTTACTTTGATATTTGCGTAGAATGTAGTTTTGTTTTTCTTTCCTTTCTCATCTCTTCCATTCCGGGCACCACCAGCAGCAACACGTGGCTTAATCTCAGCTGTAGGCAGGGACTGCAAAAAATACAATTCTGTGATTACTCACCTGTAGAATTGATATTATGAGTGTACATCCTGTCCCGTTCTGAAAAATATCCTTACTCATGGGTTATTCATCTTCAGATGTCACGTGACTGCAGAGCAGAAAAAGTGGCCCCTCCCGGCCCATATATACCGAGGCACCTCCCACAGAACCCCAACAAGGGTGGGTCGGAACGGGACGGGATGTACACTCATAATATCAATTCTACAGGTGAGTAATCACAGAATTGTATTATCCTTACTCACGGGACATCCAATAGCAGTGTCCGTAAGGTAGGGTGGGATCCCCAAAGGCAACAACAAACAGTCTAAACCACTGCCGCCTGCAGAACTTTGCGGCCAAACGCAGCATCAGCTGAGGCCTTAACATCAACCTTGTAAAACTTAGAAAAAGTATGAACAGAAGACCAAGTTGCGGCCTTGCAAACTTGTTCAACAGAAGCTTGGTGCTGAAAAGCCCAAGATGCACCAATGGCACGAGTAGAATGAGCAGTAAGGCGGAAAGGAGGTTTCTTTCCCTTAGCAGAATAGGCCTGAATCACGGCCTGATGGATCCACTTGCTGATAGTGGATTTAGCAGGAGCCTGGCTCTTCTTAGGACCAGACGGAACCACAAAGAAGGCATCAGTCTTCCTAAAGGGTTCAGTAGCCACCAAATAGAACTTCACAGCCCTAACAACATCGAGAGAGTGTAACACCCTTTCCTTGGGGTTACCAGGGTTAGAGCACAAAGAAGGCAACACAATGTCCTGATTGAGATGAAAAGCAGACACAACCTTAGGCTTAAAACGAAACACCACCTTGTCCTGGTGTCTTTCAAAATAAGGAGGCTTGATGGAAAGTGCCGCCAATTCAGAAACACGCCTGACTGAGGTAATAGCCACCAAAAAGGCTACCTTGACAGTGAGAGTGGACAAAGCCACCTCCTGCAAGGGTTCAAAGGGAGACCCTTGCATGGCAGACAAAACCAAGTTCAAATCCCAAACAGGTAACATGGGCTTGCGCGGCGGACGCAAATGAGTAACGCCTTGAAAGAAGGTCTTGACCAGATGATGCTGAGCAAAAGATCTTTGGAAAAAAACAGCCAGAGCAGAAACATGGCCCTTCAGAGTACTAAGCTGAAAAACCATGTCCAAGCCATTTTGTAAGAATTCCAATATCCTGGGAATTGAGAACACCCGACATGGAAGTGACCTACACTCACACCAGTCAATGTAAGCACGCCAAACCCTGTATTAAATGGTAGAGGAAGAGTTCTCCCTAGCTCTGATCATGGTATTAACTACAGAGGCTGGCAACCCCTTGTCCATCAAGATGGAGGTTTCAGCAGCCAGGCCGTCAAAGCCAGCGTTTGTAAATTGGGGTGGCGCAGCCGCCCCTGAGTGAGCCGCTCCGGCACCAGAGGCAGGACGAACTGATCTACTGCCAACTGTACGATTTCTAAATATTCATCACTTAATGGGTTAACTCGCCGCCAGGTGACGTAGTGCAGAGAGGAAGTCTTGTAACGAGCCCCCTTCCGGCCTATATATACCTGGTACCTCCCTTCAATCACCAGTATTTTTCTCTCTGCTTGACGACAAGACAGAAGTTTGAAGTCTCCTGCTTTCAGGTAGGCCGGGGTTTTCTTACCCCGCCACCCCCCTTTTGGTCTATTTCTGCCCGGTTTGAGTGTGTATACCTTAATGGTGGAATGGAAGCCTCCCAGCCTAGGCTGCTCACCGGGCAAATGGTAGATGGCACTTAAAGTGCCTAGGAGCTTATCTCCTACCGCTCGACCTCATGCGTGGGGCAATGCGGCTATCCGGCATGGTGATCCGGAAATGGGATGCCCCTGTCCCGAGGGTCCCCGTAGCCCCTTTCTCTCCCGTTACGGTCCCTTCTCCCTTCACTATGGGGGGGGGGTTTGAGGGTGTGCTTTTAGTATGTGTGTTTCACTTGTATCACTTTATTTCAACATGTGTGTATGTTCATGTTATGCATTAAGTTTATTCAGCATGTGTATACTTTTAGGTCTGCTTGAATGACAGACCGCACTGGGTAGGTGGCTGGCCGCTTTTTCAAAGCAGACTATTGCTTTAGTGGCCCCCTCCCCCCTTCCCCGCTGGCACTCTATGTAATTTATTCGCATAGGCTGCGCTATGCGGTCTTTATTGTCCTCCCCCCTCCGCTGCCTGGGCGCACGTGTAGTGGCCCATCTGGTGTAATCCCCAGCTGAAAGGCTGTACTGATCGGCGTAGGGGGCGGGTCCCGGTGACGCTGCATCGGGGGCGTGGCGGCGGCGTCATGCGGCGTTGTGCGGCGGGCCCAGCATTCACTTCCCTTCAAAGGGGGAAGTCACGTGGGCGCGCGGCCGCACTTGGTCTTCTGTGCTGTGGTGCTGGCTGCGGTCTTGCTCTCCACCTGGTGGGGCCGTTAAGTGGATATGGTGGGGAGTCATATTTTATTAGGGGGAATGATTTTGCTCATTTTTAAAGGCATTTTTGTGCTATGCCTATATGATTCTTATACACATGTTCGGATCTGATTGTGGTTTCTTTTGCCTTACAGATCCCGGGATCCCTGCTTATGGTGGCCCTCCGGCTCTATGTTGCCTGGCTATTTATTGGGATATTTATTAATGCTTGTATATATAATCTATATATATATATATATATATAGTTTATTAAAGGGGACCTTAACTTAAAAAAAATAAATAAAAAAAAAATCCTCCCTTCCGGGACATTTACAAATAAAGGGGCATCCCGGGTTGGCTTATGCCTTAAAAGACCCAAGTATTGCGAATACCATAAATCACCATATGGAGGCTTCCGTTATTGCCGGAAACGGTTCTGCTGAACCCTTCGGAGGGTGCGTAGGTTGTGGGGCCCTACTCCCAGCTGATGATGTCTTTATTTGCATCCCTTGTGCAAAACAGACTATTGCGCGCCAGTCCGTTGCTTCGGCGGCGGGCCCATCGCATCCTTCATCATCTCCTACCTCTCCCTCCCTGTTCCGGACCCCGCATGACACTGTCAAAAGTGGGGATTCGCATTCCGAGGTGGCGGCACAGCCCAGCCCCCGGAAAGTAGTGCCCGTTAAAGCAGCGTTAAAGGGCGCTGCAAAACGGAGGCACCTGACTCGGTACCTTCGGCTCCACAGGACGAGCTATGTGAGCCTGTGGAATGGTCCGATGGTTCCCCGGACGAGGATGAATTCCTGTTGGAGTCAGATGATTCTGCAGGTCAGCTTGAGGCTGATGTGATTGGCGATTGGTCAGAGGGGGTTGTTTTTGACACCCCCTCCATTCTGGCTCAAATGTTTAAAATTCTGAATTTAGATCCACCTGAGGCTGCCACCCTGCCAAAGGGTCAGTTATTTAAGGAGCCTCAGCCGCGTTGGGTTTTTCCCAGACAACACCACTTT
The DNA here is from genome assembly GCA_027917425.1 of Gastrophryne carolinensis. Taxonomy (NCBI): domain Eukaryota; kingdom Metazoa; phylum Chordata; class Amphibia; order Anura; family Microhylidae; genus Gastrophryne; species Gastrophryne carolinensis. The sequence goes on from CM051244.1 coordinate 109,125,175, forward strand.
GAGAGGGTGGTTCTTAAGGAATGGGAACATCCCACACGGTTATCTGGAATCCCTTCCAGTTGGGAAAAGCGTTATCCTTTTCCGTCAGAGTTGGTAAAGCTTTGGTCTGTCCCTCCTGACGTCGATACCCCTGTGCTAGGGCTCTCCAGCACGGCTATGGTACAGTCTGCTGAGACCACTGTCCCTAAGGATGGGGAGGATCGTCGGATTGACCAATACGCGCACCATGGCTTTGTTTACTCCGGGTCAGCGTTGCGCCCGGTGTGTGCTCCAGCCCTTCTGCTATTGGCGATTAAGTCTTTAATTCAGGGGCTTTAAGAGGATCTCAATCCTGCTTGTAAACAGTTTACTGCGCTTAAACAGTGTGAGTCTTTCGTGTCCTATGTCCTATCCGCTCAGGACGATGCACTGGCTATGAGTAGCAAGGCAGCGGCTATGCTGGTGGCTATTCGCAGGTCAGTATGGCTGCGTCAGTGGTCAGTGGACGCGGCTTCTAAAAGGGTGCTCACAGCTCTCCCCTTTTTGGGGTTGCGTCTGTTTGGGGAGAAAATTGATTCAGTCGCAAAGGGTGGTAAGATGCCACAACGCAAGAGGCCTTGTGTCCCCTTTAGGGGGGCAGGTTCCGGTAGGCCCTCCTTTCGAGGATTCAGAGCGGGCAGGGGTGCTTCCTTTCCCGCTACCAGAGGTACAGGTTGGACTTGGGGGAGGGCCACGGCCCGCTCAGTCCTGGGGCACCAAGCCCAAACCTGCTGATAAGCCCACTCAGCAATGAGGGGCTGCCCTCACCCGTGCCGGTGGGGGGACTATTGCGACACTTCTCCCAGATTTGGAACCAAGTGGTTCCAGGCAGATGGATCCAGGAGGTAGTGTCGGCCAGTTACGACCTGGAATTCGAGTCTCACCCTCCTTCACGGTTCATTCGGTCTCGGGTGCCCATCGTTCCTTTGGCCACGCAGGGGCTCCTGGCGTCGGTAAGGAATCTGTTAGAGATAGCGGTCATCCGGCCGGTGCCGCGCTTAGAGATGGGCCTCGTTTTCTACTCCAATCTTTTCGCAGTCCCCGAGAGAGATGGGTCGGTTCATCCCGGCCTGAACTCTCATCATCACAGAGTGTTTCTTCCTTTTGCCCAGGTTCACACGAGAACGCTTCAGCTTTTTCTGTTAGCGTCTTGGGACCAGCAACCTCAGTCGCTGGTTCAGTCCTTCCAGTTGTCCTCCCGTGTACGGCAGTCCCTCCTGTTGTGGTTGGTCTCGACCAATCTTGTGTAGGGCAGGTCGTTCCTGACCCCCCTTTGGGGAATTGTCACCACGGACGCCGGTCTGTCGGGATGGGGCAGATTCTGGAAGGAGCTGCAGTTTCAGGGGCAGTGGAGACCTCAGAGGCCCCACTTACCCTTCAATATTCTGAAACTGAGAACCATCCGTCAGGTGCTTGCTCTCCTGACTTAGCACGTTCTGGGCCTTCCGGTCCAGATGTGTTCAGACAATCAAACAGCGGTTGCTTACATCGGTCTTCAGGGAAGGACTCGCAGTCTGAGTACTCTCAGAGAAGTGTCCCTGATCCTGACCGGGGCGGTGTTCCATATTCCTTGTCTCTCGGCGGTTTACATTCCAGAGGTGAAGAAACAGGTAGCGGACCGGTTGAGCAAGGGCTCTCCCCGTCTGGGAGAATAGGCTCTCTATCCTCGGGTGGGTCGCTCACTGTGTCTCCAATGGGGGACTCCAGAGGTGGACCTGTTGGCCCCTCATCACTATCACAGGCTCCCGAGCTTCGTGTCGCTCTCCCAGGATCCTCTGGCTCTGGCAGTGGACGCCATGTCCCTGGGCTGGGGAGTTCTGGGATTTCTATACCTGTTTCCTCCGATACCCATGCTGAGCAGGGTGCTTCGGAAGTTGGCTCTGGAAAAGGTGTCCGCCGTTCTCGTGGCCCCAAGGTGGCCAAGACGAGTGAGGTTCGCAGACATCGTCCGGCTGGCAGTGGACCAGTTCGTTCTGCCTCTTCGGCCCGATCTGCTCACTCAGGGTCAATTGTGTTACCCCAATTTACCAGCGCTGGGTTTGATGGCCTGGCTGCTGAAACCTCCATCCTGAAGGAGGAGGGTCTTTCTGATTCAGTCATTAAGACTCTGATCAGTGCTCGGAAGAGGTCTTCTTCCATCACCTACTATAGGACTTGGAAAGCCTATATTGCTTGGTGTGAGATAAGATCTTTTCCTTGTAGGGTCTTTTCGGTCTCCAGGATTCTGGAGTTTTTACAATCAGGGCTGGACTCTGGTCTCCAGCTAAGTACGTTAAAAGGGCAGGTCTCTGCCTTATCTATCTTTTTTCAAAAGCGTGATGCGCTTAAACCTTTAGTTAAAACTTTTTTCCAGGGGGTTACGCATGTGCGGCCTCCCAGGAAACCATTACTCCCTGTTTGGGATTTGAATTTGGTTCTTTCTGCTCTTCAGGCTCCTCTTTTTGAGCCTTTGCAAGATATTGCTTTGTCTACCCTGACTCAGAAGATTGTCTTCTTGGTAGCGATCACGTCGGTCCGGCGTGTCTCAGACTTGGCGGCCTTGTCTATCCAGGCGCCTTACTTTGAGAGGCATCAGGATAAAGTGGTCTTTCGGTTCAAGCCAGACTTTCTTCCTAAGGTTGTTTCTGCTTTTCATTTGAACCAAGATATTGTTCTTCCCTCCTTGTGTCCTAATCCTAAGAATGACAAAGAGAGGGTTTTGCATTGTTTGGATGTAGTACGCTGTGTTAAGTACTACTTGATTATCACGTCTCCTTTTCGTAGGACGGATTCCTTTTTTGTTGTGCCCCAGGGTTTGGCACCAGCCAAATCTACCATTAGCAAGTGGATACGTCAGGCCGTTACTGCGGCCTATTCTGCTAAGGGAAGAGTTCCCCCTTTTCGTATCACTGCTCATTCTACTCGCGCCGTTGGGGCGTCTTGGGCTTTTCAGCACCAAGCTTCTGTTGAACAAGTTTGTAAGGCCGCCACTTGGTCTTCTGTTCATACTTTTTCTAAGTTTTACAAAGTTGATGTGCGAGCCTCAGCGGATGCTGTTTTTGGCCGCAAAGTTCTGCAGACTGCAGTAATTTAAGTTATGCTTCACCTGGCCTTGAGATGCCCTTCCCTTGTGGACACTGCTTTTGGATGTCCCATTAAGTGATGAATATTTAGAAGTGAAGCGGGGTGTGTGGCACACCAAGAATAATACCATTTTGTGAGTACTCACCTGAAAAATGGATATTGTTGGTGTGCCACACACCCCGCTTCACTCCCACCCTTTTCGGTATTACCGAAGCCTTTATATGGTGAAGCCTTTTTTATATCAAAATTGATTTTGAGGTTACCGGTGGAATACTGGTACCTTGTCTTTCTGCTTTTTAATATACTGGTGATTGAAGGGAGGTACCAGGTATATATAGGCCGGAAGGGGGCTCGTTACAAGACTTCCTCTCTGCACTACGTCACCTGGCGGCGAGTTAACCCATTAAGTGATGAATATTTAGAAGTGAAGCGGGGTGTATGGCACACCAACAATATCCATTTTTCAGGTGAGTACTCACAAAATGGTATTTTTGCACAGCACCTTGCCCAGCAGAGGAAACGGAGGAAAAACATAAAGACATTGCCAGAGCATCTACTGACAGGCCAGGGGATCCTGTGACAGGGATACAAAGACTGGAAGCTTGTGATTGTGATGTGACGCAAAGAGATCCACATCCTGCTGGCAGAGTGAAACACCCTGTTGCTGAGGGACCATTCTCCCATGCGAGAGGCCCCCCTGCTCAGAGAGTCTGCTTCCAGATTCTCCACTCCTGGAATGTACACCGCTGAGATGCAGGGAACATTGTCCTCTGCCCAGGACAAAATAAGGGACACTTCCTTGAGAGCCGTCTGGTTGTCTGAGCGGATCTGAACCGCCAGACCCCGAAGGTGCATGGTCAGCTGGTAAAGCACTAATCTTACTGCCCTCAGTTCCAGAATGTTGATTGGGGCATGGGCCTCCTGAGGACCACTGCCCCTGGAATTTCAGGGACCTCCAAAAGCCCCCCCAACCAGTCAGACTTGCATCCGTGATGACCACCTCCCAACAGGGAGTCAGAAAAGATCTGCCCACTAGCAGATTCCTTGGGTCCAACCACCATGACTGAGACCGCCTGACCAGAGGGGACAGAACAAATACCTCCTGGGTCCCGATCCCATACTGACAAAAGATGAACCTGGAGAGGTCTCATGTGAAACTGAGCGTATGGGACAGCCACGAAGCTGGACACCATCAGACCCACCAACTGCATAGCCTGTCTGATGGACGGATGAGGGCAAGACAGAAGGAGTTGTGTTTGTGCCTGAAGACCCTCTACCTTCAGCTGAGAGAGAAAGACCTTGACCTGAGAGGTATCCAGAGTCATGCCAAGAAAAGGCTTTACCCTGGAAGGAGACAGGGAAGACTTGGGAAGATTGATCACCCAGCCAAACATTTCCAGAGTGGATACCACCGCCTGAACGTCCAACTCTGCTTGTTGCAAAGTCTGAGAAACTACAAGAATGTCGTCCAAGGGAGAATGCGAATGCCCTGAGATCTCAGCAGAGCCATTACTCCTGGGAGCAGAAGTAAGACCGAATGGCAGAGCCAGAAGTAAGACCGAATGGCAGAGCCACAAATTGGTAATGCTGATCTTCCACTGCGAACCTGAGAAATTTTTGATGGCCTGCAAAAATTGGCACATTAAGGTAAGCATCCTTGATGTCTATAGAGGCCAAGAAGTCCCCTGGGCGAAGAGAATTTATGGCAGAACGCAGAGTCTTCATGCGAAAGTGCCTGAACCTGACAAATTTGTTGAGGAGCTTTAAAGTGATCGGCCCGGGAATCTACAAGATTCCCGGGCCGATCACCTCCCTCCCTGCGGGACATCCGAGATCGGGATGTCCCGCGGGGTGAAACCCGCCCAAACACCCCAAATCCCCTTAGCTTGTCTTCGGCGGCGGCCGGCCGCCTCCCTCGCGCCCCTCTAGATGTGCCCGCGCCGGCCGTATGTGAATGGCCGGCGCGCGCGCGCGCGTCAAGAGTGACGCGCGGGAGGCGGCTGAGGAGGAGCCGCTTGTCCGCGGCTGTCAAACGGCTTGTCCGTCGGCGCGGGGAGAGGTGAGTTTTTCGGGTGATCGGGGGGGTTTCACACAGCGGGGCACCCCGATCGGGGGTGCCCCACCGAAGTGGACCAAGACCCAGGATAGTCAAAATCCTGGGTGTTGGTCCACTTTAAATCCAGGATAGGCCTGACTGATCCGTCCTTTTTGGGAACAGTGAAAAGATTGGAATAATAGCCCATGCCCCTTTCCCGCAGAGGGACCGGGCAAATGACCCCCAATTCCAGTAGGTTTTGGACAGCAAGGTACAGATACTGAGCTGACAGGGGGTCCTGAGCTATCCGTGATTTTTTGAATCTTGGGGGCGGCCAGGCTGCAAACTCTATCTTGTAACCGGAGGAGACTACCTCCTAAATCCACCGGTCTGAGACCAGGCGTCTCCAGATGTGAGCAAAAAACTGAAGCCGTCCCCCCACCCGGATGGGTGAGGGCGCCCCTTCATGCCTGCGGTGGTTTGGGAGAGGAGTTTGGCTTAGAACCCCAGGAAGGACCGGGCCTGTCACGTCCTCTGCTTCTGCCCCATGACTCACCACGGCCTCCCGCGGGGGGAGCTCCCCTTCCTCTCCTGAGGGAATAAAAGGGGGACAGAGCAACTCTGGACCCCCGAAAGTGGCTTCTTGCGCTGAGGCAGCTTGCCTTCCTTGGCAAACAGATCCAGATGTTCTCCAAAAAGGAGAACTGCCAGCCTACCTGGAGATTTTGTCACCCTTTGTTGCCAGACCATTTTGCACTATTTTGCGCTCCCCATGTTCAACTGTGATTTTTGAAAGGATTTCCAGGGATTTCCCAGGAAAGTGATATATTGTTTTTTTCAGCAGAGTCCGGGCTTTAACATGAAACGTCTTGTTTGTCATTTTTTAGGTGTATTCTCAATATTTTTGGATGTGCAAGTATGTGCAAAAAAAAAAAAATTTTTTTACAATTTGTAGTGTTTTTTTTGTAATAAAAAATGTAAGTTTGTCAATAAAATCTTATTTCGTGTGAAACCCGAATTTCTCCCGGTTACAGTAGTACCACATATGTATTGGTAGACACCCTTTCCTGCCCATAAGACTCCCCCAAACTGAAACAGCTCTTTAGGGGATTTTCAGATAAAATACAACTATGCTATGCAATATGCGCACCTTGCAGTTTTTCAAGAAAAACAACCCTTTACATTTGAAATACCCCCAACAAACTATATATTCTCTGGAAGTACACACCTCAAGCTTTCTAGGCGTACCAAGCTTGTTGACATAGGTGCAGTTTTCTGGCAGTAATCCCTCAATGTGTTATTTGGTTGCACAGGGTTTCCCTAAAAAAAGAATAAAAAAGCAGAATCAAAACCACATTTTCCTAAAAAAAAACTATATACAAACAAGAAAAAAACTGAAAATCTGAAAAAGCAACATGCCCCGAACAGAACAATACCCAGCATGCATAACTACTGTCAAGGGAAGAGTTGCCAAACACACCAAAGTAAAGCATGTGCGTAACGTTAATTTTACTTCAAAATTTCAGCGCTGCAGACAAAGTGCTTTATCTACCAAAACAGCCCTTTACATTTGGAATATCCCCAATAAACCATATATTCTCTGAAAGTACACATTTTAAGCTTTCTATGCATACCCAGCTTGTTGTAGTGGGCTCATCTTTCTGGGAGTAATCCCTTGAAGAATTCTTAGGTTGCACAGGGTTTCACAAAAAAAAAAAAGCAGAATAAAAAGCACCTTTTCCTAAAATATCAATATGCAAATAAGAAAAAAACAAGCTAAATCTGAAAGCGCAAGGTCCCCCGAGCAGAACAATACCCAACATGCATAGGTACTATTAACCCTTTTAATTGCCAGCCTACTTGAAGTTTTGTCACCCTCTGTTGACAGGTCATATTCTAAGTATACAGTACGTCCTGCTCCAGATATAATACTTACACTTGGGTTATCCTCCGCCAGAGGGCGCTGTGCACTGCAGACATGCAAAAACAGGCTCCTCCCGGCCCTTCATATACCCAGGGACCTCCCACAAATCCCCAGATTTCTCTGCAGTGCTGACTGCGAAGACATGAAGTATCACTCTCTCGCAGGTGAGCGGGGCTATTACAGCCTGCGGCCCTGTTGGACTATTCCCACCCGTCCTCCTTGTGATGTGCCTCCCAGCCCGGGCTGCGCTGGTCGGGTGAAGGTAGGCAGCACCATGCGTGCTTAACGGAGCCATGCTCCACCGCAGTCCCCCACCAAAGGGTAGGCGGTTCAGGCTGATGGTGAGCCTCATAGTGGATGCCCCTCCCGCATTATTGCCCCATGCCCCGTGTAGAGGTGGACCCTGTTTAAAGGGTCGCCATCCTCCCTCGCTTTCCCCCGTATTCGGGGGAAAAGAAGGGGGGGTGTGTGTGGTGGTCTCGGTGTACTCTATTGTCACGATTATGGCCGTACTTTCGCCCCTGACCGGAATCTAGGTGTCAGAGCCGCGCTGCTTGCTCCTTCTATTCTGGCCGCCGCCGTTTGTTTTTGAATTTCTCAATTTACTATGCAATCGTGTACAGCACATCCTGCTTTATTATCCTGCAACTTGGGCAGGAAACTAATTTTTGTACACGCCTACGGGCGTCAGAATGGTGGCGGCGTCTTTGGACTTTACGAGTATCCACTAGCAGATACCTTTACTGGCATACTATATGCTTGGCTTGTCAAGCCTTAACGGCTGCTTCAGAGCTTCGCGCTCTTTGGGGGGACCTGGCGTGGCGCGCTCCGCGTCAGGCCCAGATCAGACCGCCCTCCGAGGTTCGGTCGGCGCCATTTTGTGGATCTTCGCGCGCGCACGTGTTGGCGGTCCTTCTCCTCCCCTGGTCAGTAAGTGCCCTTGCTGGCGATTTCATCTTTATTAATTCTTCTGCTGCGCATGGCCCTGACACCTCTTGTTCCCCTTCTGTCTTTCAGATGTCAAAGACTCCGGTGGCTTCTCCCGGCCTAACATAACTCGTAGCGGGCTTACAAAACATTCTCCCACATTCCTAGCGGGCCTTTGGGACATCCAGGGTTGCCTATTGCATAAATCCCTACCGACTTATATTGCATTCATAATCACCATATGGAGGCATCTCGGAATTTTGTGCCCGGGGTCCCTCTGGGACAAGACCGGCGGTGTATAACGTGTGGCTACCCCCACTTTGGTGCTGACAGCGCACCGATCTGTGCACCTTGTGCAGAGCGAGTACTGGTCCGGCAACCAGGATTGCCAGGGGCTGTTCCTCGCCCTAATACTTTTATTCCCCCAGGCTTAAATCTCGCTTCTGCTGAGTCGCTTGCGAGTGGGGAATTACAGCCGGCTGCGTCTTCCAGACTGCCTACGGCTGACCAGACTATTACAGGGTCGACAAAACGCTCGGGCCCTGATAAGAAGCGGTCCTCGACGCCCCCTGTTTCTGCCTCAGCTAAGGGATCGCAGGAGTTCGTTACTCCGCGTGCCTGCACCACTTCTGATGAAGGAGGGTTGTTCTCTGACTCGGGCTCATCCGATGAGGAGATGAGGAGCCGAGGAGTCATGACGATTCTAACCACAAAGACTGGAACCAGTTTGATACCGTTGGATTGTTGATTAGGATCTTTAAGACCCTGTCTATCTCCCTCCCTAACGAGGCTCCCCAGCTGAGAGGGGAGCGTTTCCATACAGCGACACTGCGCTTGGAATTCCTAGAGCAGGCTCACTTCCATGCTCTCGTACTCGAGGAATGGGAACACCCCGGTAAATTTCCAGGGGCCCCAGGGGACTGGGATTGGAAATACCCTTTTCCCCCTGAAATGGTTGATTGTTGGTCATCACCCCCTGTGGTAGACGCACCGATCATTGGGGTTCCTAACCCCCCCCCCCCTTTATTGCAGCTCCTGCTTACAGTACCCTTCGGGACACCCGAGAACCGGCGCATGGATAAGCTGGCTTCACACTCATTTTCTTGTGCAGGAACGGCGCTGCGCCCGGTCTGTGCCGTGGCCATCACTGCAGTGGCCGCCAAAACCCTCATCGGACAGATGCTTGAGCATCACGTTAACGATCTCTCCTGGGAGGTGTTTAATGCACTCTCCAGTTGTGATGTATTTGTAAGATTTATCCTTTTAGCTATGGATGACACCATTAGAATGTGTGCGAGGACTTCCGCCCTTGTGGTGGCTATGCGTCGCTTGGTCTGGCTGCGACAGTGGGGTGCTGACTATGCTGCTAAAAGGACTCTACCAGGTTCCCCTTTAAAGGGCATCGCCTGTTTTCGGCCCGTCTGGACCTGTTTGGAAAAATGGGCAAGTCACCCCGGCGCAGGCACCCGTCTCGGCCCCCTCGGGACAGGGACACCCCTCCCCCTCCATACCATAGCATTAAACAAGAACCGGGGGTGTCCTCCCGGAGTCTTAGTACAGACCCCTGCCCTATGAGCAACAGACAACGCTCTGGGCCCTCCGGCGGGGTTAAACCTAAATCTTCCACCAAATCCCCTCAAGCATGATGGGGCGCCCTCGCCCGCCTGGGTGAGGGGATGACTGCAGCACCTTGCTCCTATCAGGAGGCATTTTGCCTCTTTCTGGTGGATACAGGAGGTAGTTTCCTCCGGATACAGGATAAAGTTTGCTGCGCGGCCTCCCCCATGATTGTCAGGGTACTCCTGGTCCCTGCTGTTCGGGTGCTGGTGCAGGCCATACATGGCCTGTGGGGTCTGGAGGTCACTTGCAGTTTGCCCTTATCAGGCAGAGGCAGGTGCCGCTACACCAACCCCTTCACATCCTCCCAAAAGGATGAGTCAGTCTGCCCTTCTGATTTCACAGGTTGTCGGCAATTCTACTATTCAGGCAGTTTCTGCATGAAAAATCTGGGATGGGCCACTAGCGCCTTGCGCCTAGTGGGTCCTTGCCTTCCGGGGAGATCAAGGATGCTTATGCTCACTTCCTCGTGTCTTCTAGACACCTAGGCTCTTTTGGTTTGTGTTGGATGTCCAACACTGCTAACCCGTGGCCTTGTTATCTGGCCCCTCTTCTGCCCCCACAGTGCTCACCAAGGTACTAATGGAAGCTATGTCTCTGATGAGACCAAGGGGCGTCCGCGTGAGGCCTGCCAGGTGGTCCTTCTCGCTTCCCAATCTCTATGTCAGGTCGAGTTAGCTACTCGGCTGGTGGCGTCCCTTGGGAGTCATTTGGATGGGTGTTTATTCACCTCAAGTCCTCCTTGTCCTCTTGATTGGTATCTCCATTCCTAGGGATGAATCTAGATTCGGTTCAGGCGAGAATCTTCCTCCCTCTACAATAAGGTAGACAATCTGGTTGCGTGGGTTCAGTCCCTACTTGCTGTTCCAGTCCCTTCACCAGGCAGGAACGCAGCTGGTGGGCCCGTTTGGTGACTTGCTTAGATGAAGTTCCTTATATTCCTCTACCGGGGTTTTTTTTTTTCTGCAACTTCTATTCTGGGACCCAGCATCCCCGGAGCGGGATCATGTGTGCCCTTCCCCTTGGTTAGGAGTCCCTCTTGGAGTGGATTTACTCTAGGAACCTGTCTGGGGACAGTTCCTTTTTGCCCCTTCCACAGATGATCACCGTGGATGCCAACCTATCAGGTGATGGGGAGGTTTTTTCTTCTGTAACCCCATGCGGGTGTGGGGAAGGTGGGGCCTTTTAGGAGGTCCTTGTACCTATTATTAGTATTGAAACAGTGAGTTTTCAGGCTGACGCTATCTCGCCTGTCTTCTCCTCTTCCCGGCCTGCCTGTTGGGCGGTGCTCGGTCTGTCTGACGACTGTGGCCTACCTTAATCATCTGTGTGGGACCTAGTGCAGGATGGTTCCCCAGGAAGGTATATGTTCCTGTTCTGGGTGGAGGATAATGTTGCCTGCTTATCATTGGTATTCGCTCCTGTGGAGGTCCCTCTGTGACAGGTTGTGCTAATTCTTGGATCACTATGAAGTTCAACCAGTATGGATTGTTTGGTGCACCGTCACTTTTTCAAGCTCTTGCCACTAGTTTCCCTGTCCCTGGCTCCTCTGGCCGTGGTCATGAGGATTTAGTATTTTTATGACGGGACATTCTGGCCTGTATGCCTTGTCTCCCTTCCCCCTGCTAGGCGGGTTTCTGTGCAGAATCGCTCTGGTAGGGGGACCATTGATACTGGTGGCCCCTGGGTGGCCTAGTGAAGTGTGGATTCGCAGACGTGATACCTTAGGGTAGTAGTTCTGTACGTTCTGCTAGGGGTGTCGCCCTGTTTCGCTCAGGGCCTCCGTTACGTCATTCCAATTCTACAGTCTCTGGCCTAGCCGGCCTGACTGCTGGTTCTTCCATTCTTATGGAGACGGGATTCTCTCCTCTGTGTTCGTGACTAATGGGAGTCTAAGAGCAGCGCTCTTCTTCTTCTTCTTCCATTCTTATGAGGTATGTCTTACCCATATGGATTGGTGTTAGCCTAGGTCTCTTCCCTGTTGGGCATTCTCTGTTACCAGGGCTCTAGAGTTATTACAGCATGGCTTGGAGTTGGCTCCCCAACTCGGTACTCTGAAGGGTCAGGTTCTACCCTGTCCGCCTTCCGGCAGAAGTCTTTTGCTTATTTCCCTTGGCTAAGTTTTCTTTTGGGGGTTGCTCATTGCGTGCCCCACTTAATTCTATGGTTGGGATTTGAATTTTTTATTCCATTTGCCTTGTGGGACGTTCCTTTTGGACCGATTCAGGAGGCTGTCTGGCTGTCTTCTACCTTCATCGTTGTCCCTTGGGTCTGCTGGCTCAGTCAGACGTGTGTCTGAGCGGGTGGCTCTGTTTCGCTAGCCCTCGTTCTTTGTTATGCACCAGGATACGGTGGTGCTCCACCTTACGCCGGACCTTCTACCTCTGGTGGTGGCTTAGGCTCATGTGTTTAAGACATCGCCTTTCTTTTGTGCCTTATTCCTAGTAACTCTGAGGCAAGGGGATTTATTTTCCCTCATCAGGAGCTGGAATTTTTTTCCTGGATTGTTTCTGGTCCCTTAGGGGGACTGATGCCCCTTGGGGTTTGTGGGCACCTACCTCTGTATGTGCCTGATCTTGTCTGCTTCCAGGGGTTACGCGGCCCTTGGCCTAGCCTTTACTTGGATGGTTTTCCCTTCTGGTCCTAGGGAAGACTGGCTTCTTCCTGGAATAATTGTTAGCGTTTGATCTTGTCAGGCTGTTACTCAGGCCTATTCCTTTGAGGTGCTGAGCTTCTCTCGCCTTATTCTGATTCTACTGGTGAGTAGGTATCCTTTGACCTTTCATCACTAGGTTTTGTTGTACAAGTTTGCTAAACAGCTACCTTGGTTTTTGGTTCATACCCTTTCAAGGGTTTTTACGATTTGACGCTGGAGCCTTTGCTCCTGTCGCTTTCGGTGGCAAGGTTGAAGGTGACAGTGTCTCTACTGCCTGCTGTGCCTTTTTGTTGGGGATCCCACCCTACTTACGGACACTGCTATTGGATGTCCCAAGTGTAAGTATTATATCTGGAGCAGGACGTACTGTATACTTAGAATAATACAATTCTGTGAAGTGCTCACCTGTAGAATTGGTATTATACGTATACAGTACGTCCTGCTCCACCCCACCCTGGTTTTTGCATTATTCTGGATCCCCTGTATGGTGATTGTTGTTATTGTTATCATTACCAGTTGTTTTTGGTGGTTGGATTCTCCCGGCTTCTGGTTCACTGCTTTTCAATGCTGGGGATTTGTGGGAGGTCCCTGGGTATATGAAGTGCCGGGAGGAGCCTGTTTTTGCATGTCTGCAGTGCACAGCGCCCTCTGGCGGAGGATAACCCAAGTGTAAGTATTATATCTGGAGCAGGACGTACTGTATACGTATAATACCAATTCTACAGGTGAGCACTTCACAGAATTGTATTTTTCCCCATTTTGCGCCATGTTTAACCGTGATTTTTACCGGAATTTCCAGGAAAATATATATATATTTTTTTGCAGCAGAGTTTAACATGAAATGTCTTGTTTGTAATTTTTCTACAGTTTTTTTTAAAATATTTTTGCGTAAAAAATAAAACAAAAATAAATAAAAGAATATTTTTTTAGACAATTGTCTCCTTTATTTTAAATAAAACATTTGTTTTATTAATGAAAACCATATTGCATTTGAAAGCCCCATTTCTCCCGATTACAACGGTACCACATATGTATCGATGGCCCCCCCATTCGTGCCCAGGGGACCCCATTTTTTTTGGAATTTTAAGGGTTAGGGTTAGGCTAACCCTAACCCTTAAAATTAAAAAAAAAAAAAATGACGTAGGGTCCCCCCTCCCGGGGGAGGGGGGGGGGGCATTTTTGGGGGGAATTTGAAGGGTTAGGCTAACCCTAACCCTTAAAATTAAAAAAAAAAAGTAGGGTCCCCCCTACCCGTCATAACCAGCCCGGGACCAGCTATGGGGGCTTGTAGGAACAGAGTGGAGGGGCCAGCTCTGGTGGCCCCCCCACCCTGCAGCCTACAAGCCCACATAGCCGATGTGGGCCGGGGCTCTTCTGCCCCCCCCCGGGCTTTGGGGAGGCAGGTAATTGGGGGTGCGGGGGTACCTTGTGAACTGGTACCCCTTACCAGTTCACAAAGGGTTAACAGTAAACTAAATACACAAACACAGAGTAAAAATATTTTATTTAAAAAAAAAATTTTTTTTTTTCTTTACTCACCTCCGATCGTCCGCTCCTCTGTCCCTCGCTGATCTGATGACAGATGCCGGTGATCGGCAGCCAGAGGAGGAGGGGAGGCAGGAGATCAGAGGATCTCCTGTCCCCTCCTTCTCTCACTACCGATCACCAGCATCTGACAGCTGAGAGGCCTGGAGCTGTCATGATGCTGGCCGAGTGACGTCATAAGCCCCGCCCCCAAAAGGCAAGATGGCGGCGCCCGTCGGAGGAAGAGGGGAGAGAGCCTGACAGGCTCTCTCCTGAAGATAGAAAGCCTTGGGGGGGGGGGAATCGGAGGCCCCCCGGGTGAAGAGGAGGGCCGGCGAGTTCGAGCGCACATGGAGGTGAGTAAATGTCATTTTTCACAATTTACAATTCTGTGAAATACTCACCTGTAGAATTGGTATTATACGCATACAGTACGTCCTGCTCCAATATAATACTTACACATGAGTAATCCTCCGCCAGAGGGCGCTGTTCACTGCAGACATGCCAAAAACAAGATCCTCCCGGCCCTTCATATACCCAGGGACCTCCCACAAATCCCCAGTATTGAAAAGCAGTGAGAAAAGAAGTCGGGAGAAACCAACCACCAACTGGTAACAATAGTAATGATAACAATCACCATACAGGGGATCCAGAAAAATGTAAAACCAGGGTGGGGTGGAGCAGGACGTACTGTATGCATATAATACCAATTCTACAGGTGAGTATTTCACAGAATTGTATTATTCTAAGCATACAGTACGTCCTGCTCCAATATAATACTTATACATGGGACATCCAATAGCAGTGTCCATAAAGTAGAGTGGGATCCCCAACAAAAAAGGCACAGCAGACAGTAAAGGCGCTGTCACCTGCAAAACTTTGCTACCAAGTACGACATGAGCAAAGGCTCTAACGTCAATCCCATAACAAAACCTTTGAAAAGGTATGAACAGAAACAAGCAGCGGGCTAGCAACTTATTCAACAAAAAACCTGGTGCCGAAGGGCCAAAGGTACCCAAACACCAATAGAACGGAATAAAGGAGAGAGGGAGAATCTTTCCCCTGAAAGTAATAGGCCAGTGCAATGGCCTAACCAGCCCAAAGGCAACAGAAGCTTCAGTAAAACTAGAACTCTCCCCAACAGGGGAATGAAAACTGGACTTCCGCCAGACAGGTGGAGATACCGACCCCTTCAGTAAAAAGGATCAGCAAGAAGCCGAAACCTTTAACCAGGACCAGGAAGGCAAAACATCCAAGTAAGATCAGTCCAACGGACGCATAGGCCCTGAAAGCAAACGAGATCAGGCGCATACATATGGAGGCGCCCGCAGACCCCAAAGGGCATAAGACCCCCTAAGGGACAACAAACCACCAGGAAGGTTTAACACCTGTTGAGGGAACGTAGACCCAACAGAGCCACCCTAGTTGGCTCTCAGAGGGACACCAGGACAGCACAACCTGCCACTGAAAGACATCCATTGGAGCGAGTACCACTGAGGAGCAGGGGACGTAGACCCCCGCTCAGATCAGGAGCCTTCCAGCGGAATTGTCCTGCTTCAAGCTCCAGACTAATGATAAAACAGCCCATTGTCTTCCAACAGGCCAAGAGTCCCCGAATAGACAGGTCCTAACGAGGAGAAGTCCAGCAGTATAGAGTCAACTGAAGGCTCATTGTTTTAACAAAGCCAGTAGGTAAGATGGACCCTCTAAGGGGCCCTACCCAGGAACACATCACAGTCTGAGAGCGCATTAAATACCCCCCAGGGGAGGTCCTCAGGTCGGTGGTCAAGTACTTTTCTAATGAGAGTCCTGGCGGCCACCGCAGTGATGGCCGCGGCACAGACCGGGCGCAGAGCCGTCCCTGCACATGGGAAGCCAGTCTGTCAATGCGCCGGTCCTCAGCATCCCGAAGGGTACGGTAATAAGGAGCCGTCATGAAGGGGGGGTTAGTAACCCCTATAATTGGTGCATCCACCACAAGAGGTGCTGACCAAAAGTTAACCACATCAGGAGGGAAAGGGTACTTCCAATCCCAGACCCCCGGGACCCCTTTAAGTTTACAAGGCGAATCCCATTCTTGGGATATAAGATTCTGGAAATGCTCCTGTTCCAGGAATTCCAAGCGCGGCGGCGCTGTGTGGAAACTCTCCTTCTTAGGCTTGGAAGCCTCTCCAGGAGGGGAGATAGACAGAACTTCAAAGATCTTAATAAGTAGTTCATCTGTGTCACACAGGCCCCAAGAACAGGGCCCAGAATCATCACGGCTCCCGGGCATCTCATCCGAGGAGCCCGAATCGGAGAATAGCTCACCTTCCTCAGAAGGATCAAGGTCCTGCATAGCAGCAGAGTCATCAGTATCGTTAGGAATCGGAGAGCCAGGAGGCGTCAGGGACCGCTTCTTTCCAGGGCCCAAGCGCTCCCTAGACAGCATCTGCTCAGCCGTAGGCCGCCTGCGCGACATGACTTGCTGGTCATCCCCGCTCGAGTGAAACTCATCAGGAGTGAGATTTAGGTCCGGGGAGACAGGTGTATTGAAGGGAGGTGCAGCCACTGGCAAACCTGATTGCAGGGTCACTGCCTGTTCAGCACACGGTCCGCAGACCCTTGCTCTGTAAGCATCAGCATGGGGCTGACCACACACTGTACACAGCCGGTCATGTCCCCGAGGGACCCCGGGTACATAATTCTGAGATGCCTCCATATGGTGATTATCTGAGCAGTATGCCCGCAAGGATTTATGCAATAGGCAACCCTGGATGCCCCAAGACCCGCTAGGAAGTGGGAGAATTTGTTATGTGGACCCACTATAATATATGTCAGGCCGGGAGAAGCCACCGAAATCCTGGCGTCTGAAAGACATAATGGGATAAGAGAGGGGGTGTCAGTGCCATGCGCAGCCGAATAAAAAATCATAGGAACAAATACCGCCCCGGAGGGCACTTACATGACCAAGGGAGGAGGCGGATCGCAACCACGCGCGCGCGCGAAGACCGTCAAAATGGCGCCAAGCGAACCTCGAGGGGCGGGCCTGATCTGACTGTGACGCGGGGTGCGTCAGGCCGAGTCCCCACCTCCCCCAAAGAGCGCGAAGCTCTAACCAGCGCAACGTGAAAGAAAGTAGTGGATAGTACACACATACATGATGTAATTAAGGAGATTGCTCTCACCGTAGAGAGTGCTGCTGCCCCCCCGGGCAGCACACTAATGTAATGAAAGACAAACACGCGCGCAACCAGAAGGCTTATGTGGAGCAAGGAGCGCGGCACTGACACCCAAGTTCAAATGAAAGATCAACGGCCTTAAACGTGTTACATTACACTAGGACTGCCACACATACCCCCCCCTTTCTTTTCCCCCGAGCTACGGGAGGAAGCGAGGGAGAAGTGGACCTGCACCCAGGAATTATCGCTATGAGGGGCACGGGCAACAATGCGGGAGGGGCATCTAATGGAGGCTCACCATCGGCCTAAACCGCCTACCCTATGGTGGGGGATTGCGGTGGAGCATAGCTCCGTGAGCACACGAGGTGCTGCCTACCTTCACCCGACCAGCGCAGCCCAGGCTGGGAGGCACATCTGTATCGAAGAGGACGAGTGGAAATAGTCCCGCAGGGCCGCAGGCTGTAATAGCCCCGCTCACCTGCGAGAGATGATACTTCATGTCTTCGCAGTCAGCACTGCAGAGAAATCTGGGGATTTGTGGGAGGTCCCTGGGTATATGAAGGGCCGGGAGGAGCCTGTTTTTGGCATGTCTGCAGTGAACAGCGCCCTCTGGCGGAGGATTACCCATGTGTAAGTATTATATTGGAGCTGGACGTACTGTATGCTTAGAATATTTACGTGGCTGGCAATAGAAGGGTTAAATGGGGCCCCAGCAAGAGCCTTTTTAGCAGCAATATCAGCCATCCCGAACGGCGTATAGAAACCAGCAGGGCAGGTTCTGCCGCACATTCTAATTGCATCCTCCAGGGCAGCAAGCGCATATGAAGTAAATTCCTCACAATACATAAGCCAGTTAAATACATCTCTGCCCAAAGTTGCAGAACCGCCCTCTAAGGCACTTCTGATCAATCTTCTAATCGCCACGGTTGTAATAGCAGATGCACATACAGGACGCAGCGCGGTTCATGCACAGACAAAACCATGAGTGGCCAGCTGATCAATGCGCCGGTCTTCCACATCCTTTAAGGTGGTAGTATCAGGTGAGTGCACCAGAAAGGTATGAGATAGTCCAAGAATTGGTGCCTCAACCTCAGGTGGGGAACACCATAATTTAGCAGTTTCCAGGGGAAAGGGATACCTCTTCTCCCAGCTTTTAGGTACACCTGGAAGTCTACTAGGCTTTTCCCATTCCTGTAAAACGAGATTGTTGAAATGTGCCTCTGCAGGGAACTCCCAGCGCGGTTTAGCAGCATAAAATAATTCTCCCTGCTGCTGCGGAGGGGCAACAGGGGGAGAGATTTCAAGCACTTCAAATAAATGGGCTAGTAGCCAGTCGGTATCAGCTGCATCCCAAGGCTTGGACCCGGTCCTGGGATCATCAAAAGACCTATTCTGATCCTCAGATTCCCCTCAGGGGAAAACCCAACAATGTCTTCCAGCGCTTCAGAAGTCATAGGGCAAACATATGTCTTATCAATCAAATGCTGTGTCTTGCCAATAGCTTTGCGCGGCTCATAACCGCCCATACACCTCTCCAGATCGGCCAATCTAGTAGCAAAATCAGATTGGGCATCCCCGCTAGCATGCGCCGCAACCGGAGCCGAATGCAAGAGAGAGGGAGTAGGCAAGGTCTCAGGGGAAGCGGCCCTCAGCAGGGGCATCCCAGACAACCGCGCAACCGTCTGCTGGGCGCAGGAGAGACAGACCTTGAAGTCGCCAGGTACAGGGGAAATCACACAATCATTACAGAACCGGCCTTGTGCCGAAGGAACCTCTGGCTCATTGTCTTGAGAAGCCTCCATATGGTGATTATTGTGGCTCAAATAGGCCAAATGGGAATAATGCAGAAGCAAACCCGGGATGCCCCCAATGCACCGCAAGGGAAGTGGGAGGATTTAAGATATTAGACAAATTTCCCTTAATCAATGTAAAGGCCAGGAGAAACCACTAATTCTATAGGCCTAAAAAAACATAAGAGAGAATCCCGTAAGGCACATATACATAAAACTGTAATAAATAAGAATAGCCCGCGAGGGCATTTACAGACTGCACACGAGAGACGTCAGCCGCGCAGCACCGCCGAGGCAAGATGGCGCCCAGACATATAACTCGAGGGATGGGCCGCGGGGGAGCGACGCAAAAGGCGTCACTCGCCCCCCCCCCCCCCCCCGCCTCCCTCCGAAGAGCGTGAAAAAGACGCGCCCACGTGACTTAGACAGCCAATGGCTGCGCAAAGGAACCTGAGGTAAATGTCGCCGCCATATACAAGGCGGCGTACAAGAGTGCGATATCAGAGAAAAAGAAAACAGTGCAACCAATTCAAATGGGGATCACTGCATAATGCGCTCCGCATAGGCCAGAGCATGAAAAACAAAAGGTGCCACACAATACAAGATACACGCATATAACATAAAGGAGAACCCCCTCCCCTTTCCCCTAAGGGACTGAGGAACGAGGGGAGTCAGCGGTCACAAGGGAACCCACTATTAAGGTATAGGGGGTGACAGGCACACAAATGAAGGCAGGGCATCCCATAAGGCTCACCATGGCCTGAACCGTCTACCCTTTGGTGGGGGAGTTGCGGCGGAGCATAGCTCCTTAGCACCTAATACGGTGCCGTCTACCGTCACCGAACGCTACAGCCAAGGCTGGGAGGCAGTATAGTAAAGACAGCACGGGTGGGAATAGCTCAATAGGGCCATAAGACCCCGCTCACCTGCCTGAAAAAGAGAGAGCCACTTTCTCGTCCTGGCAGTCCGAGACTGCAGAGAAAATCTGGGGTTCTGTGGGAGGTGCCTCGGTATATATGGGCCGGGAGGGGCGACTTTTTCTGCTCTGCAGTCACGTGACATCTGAAGATGAATAACCCATGAGTAAGGATATCTTTCGGAACGGGACGGGATGTACACTAAGAATAAAACGAGCACCTCCCGGCCTATATAGGACAGGGTGTGGCAGGATCTCCTCAGTTCTTTTCTTGCAGTCGCAAGGGACTGTGAAGTTCTTCTCACTTTTTTGTTAGGGGACTTCAACTCAATCTCCCAGCCTCTCACCAGCTGCAGCGTTCCTGGGACCCCGTTAGATGCCTGAGGTCAGTTTGTAAGCCGATAGCTTGGAATTGTGCAGCTGGCTCTGAGCCCCGAGGATCAGGAACCTGCTGCCGCAGGGTACCAGATCTATGGGCCTTGCATGGTGGTCCAGCTGTGTGTCTCCCACTAGCCTCGTTTCCCTATAGACCCCTATATCTCCTGGGTCATCTTCCCCCTGAGCCTAAGCTAGTTGGCCATTGTGTTTGGGGTGGAGGAACCTTGAGGGGCGTAGCCACCGGCCATGCAGCCTGTCTATTGGCAAACTCAGGAAGGGGGCAGGCTAGCTGGGGCGCCGGCGGGGGGGGGGGGCATGGCTTCGGCCCGCTTTAAACTGTGGAGGACGGGAGGAGGGTGTGGGATGGCGCACTTGCGAGGTCTACGGCTCCGTCGTTCTCCTCACTAACAGCACGAGGCAGCGGCATCTCAGCGGTCCCTGCAGCATCTCTGGATTGTCGCTTGGCAGCTCCTGCACTGCCTCCCTGTTCTCTTGGGCTGAGTATCGGATCAAGCACAGCTGCCGCCCCACGGTTTTCCCTGGTCAGCACTGATTCCTTTTGGAATCGGCGTGTCGGAAGTTGATGCCTTCTACATGGTTTTAATTTTGCTGCACTGTTTTTTAGTTGCTGCATTCATTATGCCCAGGTTTGAGTTCTCCCATCCCGGGACTGTGGCTGAACTGCCATTTAACTAAATGAGGAGATTCTGTGCCACAGCCTGCCCTATATAGGCCGGGAGCTAGTTTTTTTCTATCTTGCAGTCCCCGTCTACAGCTGAGATTAACCTACGCGTTGCTACTGGCGGTGCCCTTCGAATGGAAGAGGACGAGAAAGGAAATTTACTGGTGGGTACACAAATTTCCCCTTTTTCATTGCAGGAAGCCAAAATACTTGTGGGGTTAACTCACAGCCGACAGGCAGGGACTGGAAGCATAAAAGCTTAAGGCTCTGGTCACACCTCTCTGTTGCGTTAAGAGCAAACATTACAAAACAAACGCTGCACTTTTGATGCATAAGCAATGCGTTCGTGCAGCATTTTTAAAAGAAAAATATTATTTGTACAAAAAGTAAATGGTAAAAAGCATGGCAATGCTAATGCAACACAGGTACACTGGCTCCTGGTGGCCATCTGTGCATAAACCACTTATACCATATCTAATCAAGGTTTATTTGTCACATACCTTATTTTCACCCTATAAGTGTGGGGGGAGGGGGGAAATATTTGTGCGTCTTATCGGGCGAATGTAAAAAAAAAACAAAAAAACTTACATTTCATGGCTCCCCCTCTGCCCGCCACCTCCATAGGCCCTGCTGTCTGCCTCCTCGGTAGCTGCCGCAAGTTCAGAGCAATCAAGTTCCGGCCCCTGGGTAGGGCGTTGCCTGTGACTTGTGCCAGCGTCCAATGACGCTGGCAGGAGGCATATGCCACGCCCATCTAGAAGCCGGAACCGGCTCGCTCTTAGCTTGCTGCTGCTGACTGTCTCTTCTGTAGCTGCCGCTCCCCAGCTCCTTGCAAGACTCGCAAGATCAGAGCGACCCGGTTCTGGCTTCTAGGTGAGCATGGCCTATGACTCCTGCCAACCTCATTGGACGCTGGAACGAGTCACAGGCCTCGCCCCACCCAGGGGCCAAAACCGGCTTCGCTCTGCTCTTGCAGGAGCAGCAGCTAGGGAAGTGGCAGTCAGCAGCCGCAAGTTCAGAGCGAGGCGGTTCCGGCTTCTGGATGGGCGTGACCTATCGCCCTCCCCCAGGGGCTGGAATTAGCCAGCTTTGAACTTGCGGCGGCTATGGAGCCAGTGGGCAGAGCCGGGGAATGCACGTTTCTTTTTTTTTTCTCCCGAGGCATGCTGCACACTGCCTGCATTGTGGGATGCCCCTCACTGCCTGTAATTTGGGGTCTTTAGTGGTGTGATTGGGGGAATTCTGCACACTGTCTATAATAGGGTGATTGGGAGGGGGTATATAACATTTGGTTCAGAATATTTTTTTTCTAATTCTCCTCCAAATCCTGGGTGCGTCTTATGGGGCAAAAAATATGGTACATGTAGCCATACAAAGTATGGCACACATTGAAATATGCTTCACCACTGTCCACTACAATTATAGGAACTGCATTAAACCAGAACTTTCTTGGAACAGAAGAATAAACAATTCAATTAAATGTATCAATATATAAATAATGTATCACTATAATAAATACTAATATCGGCGGTAGAAGGATCGGATGCACACCTAGGCCGGCTGGGGTCAATAAACGCGCACAAATATTTTAGAATGGCATACAATTCTTTTACACCACATTCCAAATGTATTATGCAAATTATTTTTTCACAAATTAAAATGAAGCTGCACTATTACTTATTAACCTATTACCTATTATTTAATACATTGTATTATTATATTATATATATTTAATACATTTTCTACATTATAAAGAACCAAAAATGGTCATTTTTTGCATGTTCAGCATTAACGAGTCACATGTACTGTCATCAAAAGCTATTTCAATCAACAACATTCTAACAGCCCAAGTGCCATGGTAACATAGGAGCACTTCTTTTTTAGCTTCACAATTCTTACAGCCATTGATCTAGTGAGTTTTTGGTGAGTTTCTCCCATCTACTCCATGTCACAAGGTGGAGCCCTGATGGCGGAGACTAACAGAGCGACTCATCTCTCAACCCAGAACTCTAGAGTCTAAGAACCAACCTTGTCCTCAATAGAGCCCCTGCTGGTGGAGATAGGCTGGGCTGCCTGTATTTTGTCGAACTGAGGGACCAGGATAACAGGTTCAGAATGGTGAGACAGGCTGAGGTCGGATGCAGGCAGCACAGGATCAGAGATCATTAGGAATGAGTGAACTGCCTCGGATTCGGCAGGGTCGGCCAAATTTTAAACAAAAGTTTGATTTGGGTACCGAATTTGACCTGAACCCAGTCCCAATTGAAATCAATGGGAGCCCGAACTTTGGGACAAAAAATTTACAGGGGTCCCCCACACCTCACCAGGAGGAATTAAAATTACTAAGCCAGCGGGTGAGGAGTAGGGGGTCCCCTAATGCAGAGTGCAGCAGCAGGAAGCGGATTTCATCTTACCAGAGCCCCGCGATTTGTGGTGGCTTTCTGCTGTCAAAATGTCCATGAGAGGGACTTCAGAAAAATGTCTGCCCCCCATGAATGAGGACACTTAAAGCAGCTTTCAATGTAAAGTGTCCTCACCCATGCAGGCATTTTTTTTAAGCCCCTGACATGTACATTTTGACAGCGGAACGCCGACTGGCGATCCAGGGCAAGGTAAGTTGTACAGCTGTGTCCTGCTTTAGGTGAAGCTGGTTGATGGGGTGCTCAGCTGCTCTGGCTAAAGTCTGTGTTTGGGAACCCAAACTAGCAAAGCTCAGTACAAACCCGAACGTTGTGATTCGGGTTCACCCAAAATTGGTCTTCATGTATGTCTGGGCCCATTGCAACCCTTGTGAGTATTGGTTAGGGTTGGCCAAATAGTAGGTTTATGCACAACTGCAATCCTACATCTTTAAAGTGGACCAAAATGGTTAAATCAGTTTGGACCCCCCTAGGAATTGCCCACAAAGTGAATACTTTGTGGTTTCCCTATATACTCTCTTTGATCCCCCAGCTGCAGCTAAGCTTAGCTTCACTTGACGGCACCCCTTCTCTCTCCCTTCATTCAAGTCTGCTGGGCCTGGCAAGTGTACAGGGTGGGGATACTGCTGGAGGCCAGCACATGCCCTGTGGGATGAAGTATTGAGGTGAGTTTACAGGAAAACCAGGGGGATTCTGTCAGGCCCAGGGGAATTAGATCTCCAGACACTAAGGGGAGTTTGAGAATTTCCTGGTTTAGGAATGGGAACAGGGGTGTGAGGGGTAACCTGCTGCAATCAGGACAGGACAGGGGTGGAAGCAGAGACTGGGAACATAACAATATAAGACCACCTGTCTACACCACCAGAGAGGCAAGCTGCCAACCACCTGTGGCGTGGGAGGTCCCATTCTCCGTGGAGAGCATGTAACCAACCCATGTCTTCAGCAGAGTATCCAGTGGTGGAGGGTACATTAAGCCATGGGCAGTCCTGTGGTAGTTGTAGAATTGAGAAACGGAAAACAGAGGGCAGATTGTGCACAACAAATCAGACAGACTTACGGTACAGCATGTAGCTAGTTGGGGGCTAGTGGAGGGCCTGGGCCCCAGCACACAGAACAAGGAACGTGGGTACAGAGGGCTCGAGAGCACAAGGACAATAACCAAAAGAAGCAATGATCCGGCCTGAAGGTGGGGCTACACACATAACATTTATAGGGAAGACGGAGGAAGGAATTACAAACACCTGAGAGAGGACAAAGGACACAAGGAAAAGCCACATAAACACAGCAGACACACACAAACAGAACAGCTGGTGGCTCAACAGGGAGAGCAGTGACTTCTGAGCGAGATATAGACCACACGTCTCTGGTTTAAGGGCCTGTCGATGTCGTCCCTCACAGTTTCACACTCCCAAATAGGGATATCCCTAGGGACCAACTTGTATATTACAATTGGTCTAGACTCTTTTCTGGGTTTTGGTGAGTCCAAGCAAAAAATGAAAAGAAAATCACTGATACAATCTTTTTGTCCTATTCTGTTAAATAAAGCTTGAGTCCTGCAGCATGCAGGGCCACTATAAAATTAAAGCCAAGCCAATTTCTTCCTTTAAAGTGGACCAAAACCCACCCTGGAGTCTGAGACTCCAGGGCAGGCATACTCGCTCCCCCCCCCCCCCCGGGGCATCCACATGTGGGATGCTCTGCTGTGTAAATCCCCAAGGTTGCCCAGAAACTCACGTTCTTTCCTGGTCCAACGGCACATGCGTGGACAGCCGTTGCATCCCCACTATCCCTTTAGCAGTTAGAGGACAGCGGGGGTTGGGTCGCCAGTGCGTTCAGATCCGCTTGCCTTTGACTGACTGACCAAGAGGCTGCACATGCGCCGTAGGATAGGGGAAGGGTGAGTGAGATTGGATGATCCGGGGGGTTTCACACAGCAAGGCATCCCCGATCGGGGGGGGGGGGGCAAAAACCCAGGATAGATAAAATCCTGTGTTTTGGTCCACTTTAAATGTAGAGACGAAGAATCCGGAGTGGCAGGTTTGAAACTTACTAGTCAGTGTGTTTGCTGGCAATATTTGCAGCAGGACACTCAAGGTTTTGTACAGGTAAGTTTTCAGAAGTCAGAGTTGGAGTAGTCTGCTGCGGGGGGGACCAATGGTATTGTTGTTGCCAGGGAGTAACAGGGCCTAGGAGGTCAGGGGGCCCCATCATTGTTGCTCCTCCACCTTATTTATCATATTTGTGCTCACTTGGCAGCAGAGAAATGGGACACCATTTGTCTCTGCTGTTTCAGTCATTAGTTGTCTAGCTGCAGACAGAAAAAAGGTCACTGTATGAGCCGTGAAAGGGCCCCATCCCATTTAGTTATGCCACTGGTTGTTGCTGTTTTTTTTGTTTAAACTCGGCGAGCCCCTTGAAAACACAGTCATGTTCCTAATCACTTTGAGATCTAATGAGAAATGTCTTCTCTGTTTCTCAGGCCGCAGCTGCTGTAGCCTCGGGTCAATGTCAGGCAGGGCTGTGCTTGCTAGGCCGGGCCCAGGACAGCATTAGTCCAAGAAGACAACATTCCAGCCCTGATCTTCTAACACGCACAGCTCAGAAAGAGATGCTGCTGCTGCCTCACACATTCCAAACGTGCACAGGGAATGGAGCTGCTCTCTCCAAACCTTTATGTCATACACACAGTGGTGGACAATATACAGAATAAATAATACCGCGCTAAGGCAAAGGATTTTTCTTTAAGTAGTTCTTAATAAATTGTGGGTGCTCAACGTGCAAAAACTCAATCCGTGCAGAGTTGACCGTATATAATAATAGATAGGCACAGAGCCCTTTAATGTCCAAATCACTTTATCTGGACCAATCCAACGGTGCATGCAACTCAATCCAAGTCCACCTGAGTGTCCACCACCACAATGCTAGGCCTCTTACCAGACTTCCTAGGATGGCAGGACTGATATTATCTCCAGAATCTCATGTGATTTCAATCCCAACACAGTGCTAGAATGTCAATCCTTAATGGTGTCTCCAAGAGCGATGAACAGGATCAGGTAAGTAGAAGTACCACTTGCTGCCGCCATCGCGTTTCGTTGCCCGTGGCAATTTTAACGAGGCCACGGGCAATGAAACGCATCGGCGGCAGCAAGCGGTACTTCTACTGATCATTTTACATCATTTTACGGATCTGGCCAGGTCTGATGATTTTTGGAGTGGGTGAGAGCCACCTAAGTATTCTTAAAGCTGTATACCACTGTTTTAATGTGAGTGTAATTCTTTCAGGATTAAATTGGTTTTATACAATATCACGCTAGATGTGTTTTATGTCCCTTTCCCCCTTTTCTGTTTTTATGTACTGAGTACCTGTTCATCGCTCTTGGAGACGCCATTAAGGATTGACATTCTAGAACTGTGTTGGGATTGAAATCACATGAGATTCTGGAGATAATATGATCAGTCCTGCCATCCTAGGAAGTCTGGTAAGAGGTCTAGCATTGTGGTGGTGGACACTCAGGTGGACTTGGATTGAGTTGCATGCACCGTGATAAAGTGATTTGGACATTAAGGGGCTCTGTGCATACACACAGTGAGCTGACTCTGCTCTCCAGAAGCCAGTGATGTTAATAGCCTACAAGTCCTTTAGACTCCAAGGAGTCTGATAAGGAGACCTTATGCTTAAAGCGGACCTTCACCCTGAATAAGAGCCTATCTTATATGTTTCCCCCACGCTGTACATACAGATTGCTCACATTAAAAATCATCCTACCTGCACCTACTGCATGTTATGAGCCTTTAAACATCCAAGATGGCGGCTCATGGAGCATTAGGCAGCCTGCAAACAGGAAGTGTCTTCTGACTGTGTCGCTCTGCATTCTGGGATTGCTGTTGTTAACCTGACCCCAGCTCGGCTCTGTCTGTGCAAAGCACAGCTATAACCCCAACCCCTGTACTTTATTCCCCCTCTCCTCTCCTCAGTATGTGATTCTTCTCAGTCAAGATGTAGGTGCCCGTATCCTAGAGTCCTGAACAGAGTTGCAGCCCTGCTGGGGAAAGAATAATAAGCGACTAAAAACTTAAAATATATTATATTTAGATGCTGGAGAATAGTTTAAGGGTTTGGGCTTTTCATTAAATCATGCTGAAGGTTCGGTTTAAAGTAGACCAACACCCAGCCGAATCCAATCCCTCTCCGTGTGGCATCCAAAATCGGGATGCCCCGCTGTGTGAAACCCCCCAGGACGCCCACAAACGTTACCTGACTCCCGATCCAACGGCGCATGCGTGGGCCGCATCTTGCGCTTCTCTCCAGCAGGGCGCGTGCCTGCACCGGCCATTTCTGAATTTGGGAAGCGCGAGATGCGCCCGCCAGCATGCTCGGAGCCGCTGAGCTTTGATGCCGCTTTGACGCGCATAGCTCAGTGGCTCCGAGCGTGCTGCTTGGACGAGCGGCCGCGCATGCGCCATAGGAGCGGGGTGAGGTGAGTTGTAACTTGCGATCTGGGGGGTTTCACATAGCGGGGCACCCCCAATCGGAGTGCCCCGGGGTAGTGGACCAAAACCCAGGACAGTCAAAATCCTGGGTTTTGGCCCACTTTAAATAGTGGACGAGGATTCTAAATTAGGGTGTGGTAGTGTAGCAGCCCTGTAAAACAGCCTGTAGACCTGTCTTAAACCGGACAAAAATTTTGGATTTTAACCATCTCCGGGTTTCGGTCCATGCAATTTGGGATGCCCCTGCTGTGTGAAACCCCCTGATCGCATAGTGTACAGCACATGCACAGGCTCTAAGTGAACGCCTTAGAACGCTATTTGTATTCAAAGCTCAGCATAGGTCACTTGAAGCAGCTGGCATGTTGCAACAGGCTGTGCATGCGCCATGGGATTGGTGAGCATACACAGCAAACCAGGGGAAGGTCCACAAGGTAGGCCATCCTAAATATGAATGCCCCGGGGAGTAGACATCAGCACTCTGACGTATTTTAGACTCTAGGGCCAACTAATGCAAACCACCTTTGTTTTTTTGGGGGGGAGGTATGGGGGTATTAGTACATTGAATTTTAATAAAGGTCATACAGTACTGCAGAGAAGGCGTTATTGATACACATACCCCGTCATGCTCTGGTACACCGCCATGGTGACACCCTTATGAGTACATACTTAGGACAGGCTGGAAGCTGAGGTAAAGCGGGAGCGCGCAGCTTCCTCAGTGGCGGGAACGCGCGGCATCCTCTACTAATCAGCTAAGTCACGTGACGGTGACGCTTCTCCAGGGGTTTCCGAGGCTCCGTCTCCCGGTTTCCTCAGCATATGTGTGCAGCTGTCTGTGGGGGTGATGGACGGTGAGAGCCGCTGGTGACCAGACCGGGTGTGAAGAGGAGAGGCGGTCCGCTATACGCTGTGTCTGGGCTTCATCGGGAGCGCGCACACGGGGCTGCCGCGCTGGCAGGAAGGATGGGGACCTAAAGCTGCTGCTGCTGCTTCTGCGGGAAAAGTGTTTCTCATGAGGTGATTGAAGGCCTCAGCCTCCTCTGCCATGTTCCCCCGGCCCCTCAATCAGCTTCCTGAGGACTTCCATATCGGCCCACCAAGCGGGATGCCCCCCACCCTAAGACGCATCCCATCTCGCCCTGTGTCGCGCCCCCGGAGTGGTAGCACCCTCCTGCCCACCATGCTGATGTTTGGGGTGATCGTGGCATCCAGCGGCTTACTCCTGATGATTGAGCGGGGTATCCTGGCCGAGGTGAGGACGCCCCCTCCTCTGGGTGACCCGGCATGGCAACCCCGGGGCAGGCCGCTTGCATCGGACAACCTGGAGAAGCAGATCCTGGAGGAGATCCGTAACCGCACCATGAGCGCCATGTGCGGGCAAAGGAACATGGCGCGTGGTGTCTGGGACCTGACCCCGGTGCAGCGGCGGAACCTCCTGCGCCACATCATAGTCAGCGACAAGTACAAGGTCCTCTACTGCTACGTGCCCAAGGTGGCATGTTCCAACTGGAAGCGGGTGCTCAAGGTGCTGGATGGCCACCTGGAGAGCGTAGACGTCAAGGTGAAGATGGACCACAAGAACGACCTGGTCTTCCTGTCGGACTTTCCTGCTGACGAGATTGACCGTCGCCTGCGCACCTACTACAAGTTCATGTTCGTCCGCGAGCCGCTGGAGAGGCTCCTGTCTGCATACAGGAACAAGTTCGGGGAGATTCGCGAGTACCAGCAGCGCTACGGCATGGAAATAGTCAAAAGGTACAGAAAGGAGCCTGGGGCGTCTAAGGGTGACGACGTGACCTTCTCTGAGTTTCTTCTCTATCTCCTGGATGAGGATGTGGAGAAGATGAACGAGCACTGGATGCCCATCTACAACCTATGCCAGCCCTGCGCCATGCCCTACGACTTTATTGGGTCTTACGAACATCTGCAGGAAGATGCCAACACCGTGCTGGAGGCCATCGGGGCACCTGGCTACATCCGCTTTCCTGAGAGACAGGCCTGGTACAAGCCTGTCAACAAGGAGACATTGCGCTACTTCCTATGCAATACCCCCCGGGGGCTGATCAGAGAGCTCCTGCCCAAATACATCCTGGACTTCTCTCTGTTTGCCTACCAGCTGCCCAATATCACCAGTGAATACTGTAGGCAGTAGTAGTGGGGATCTAATGGTCTCGGAGCAAACAGACCCTCAAACAAGTATTGTTTACCTCACCAGGGCTCCCGGTGCAATAGGCGGTAAGGGGGACTGCTGGTTATTGCTGCAAAATGTTTGATAGCCTGCTTCAAGTGGTTCGGATGCATCAAAGTAGGCCCCGTTGACTAGTTGTAGGACCTTAAAGAGGGCCTGGCGCCAGTTTTGCTTTAATAGCACAGTCTCATTCAGGATTCCTGCAACCACACTTGCATTGCTTGCTGTCCATGTGACAGTGGGCAGCCAGTTTGCTTCAGTCAGTGGCTGTGCACATTACTATGCGACCGCCTGCATCCAATGTTGTTTTCTGGCCGGCGGTTTCGCAGAGATGTTCACTGCCGCTGGGCATACATGACAATAACCTGGATGGCTGCAGGGGAGCCAGGCTTCAGCAGGGTATCCCAAATGAGGATGCCCCTGTGCTATCAAAGTGAGGGTACTTCCACTTTCAATGTCATTTTTGAAGATGTGTATTGTATGCCCTTTAAGATTAACTTCACTTTCGATTGAATTATTAAAAGTGTATATTTTTGTGTGGCAAAATGAAGTCTTAAAGGTGCTGGGCTAATTTAGATTTTTTGTTTTATTCTAATGTTAGTAAATGTGTGTTTTATGGAAGCAGTTTTCACTATCTGCAATCTGTTGCTGTTGGCAACATACACCAAGTACAGACTTGCTGTACGTTGCCAATTGCAACAGATTGCAGGCAGCAAAACTGCTTCTATACAAACATATGCTAATACAGAAAAAAAATACTACAAATAGTAGATCAGCTCAGTGCCTTGAGGACATCTGTTTGGCACAAAAAAATATACACTTTCACAAAATTCCATCGAAAGTGGACTTGCCTTTGAAAGCGCTGAGCTATCTATCTTCTAAAAAGGAAGCAGTTTTTACTACATGCAATCTGCTGCTATCAGCAACCATACACCAAAGTCAGAAGTGAGTACTGTACAAACAGAACGGGGCTGCTGGGGTGAGGGTACTCACTCAACTATACACATGCCCAGCAGTGTTCTGTGTGTACGGGATCTTCTTGTGGTGTACATACTTTGTGTACGGTTGCTAGTAGCAACAGATAGCAGGGAGTAAACAAAATTGCAAGATAAGCTTAGCACCCTGGGGACATCCTATTGGTACAAAAAAATATACTTTCAGAAATGCCATTG
Organism: Gastrophryne carolinensis; assembly: GCA_027917425.1. Classification (NCBI taxonomy): domain Eukaryota; kingdom Metazoa; phylum Chordata; class Amphibia; order Anura; family Microhylidae; genus Gastrophryne; species Gastrophryne carolinensis. The sequence continues at coordinate 109,156,134 of CM051244.1, forward strand.
AAAGTGACTGTCCAGCACGATAAAAATACAAACAGTACTTGCCTTCCAGCCTGCAGGCTTGATCCTGCGGACTGCTGCAGTCAGATTTTTTCGCTTTTTGCTTTGGTGCCAACCACACACTCCCTGCTGTCTGTTATAGCAGGCCATCTCGATTATAGGTGGCATGGGACACATTGTAAGCACTCATTCTTGCACACTAGGGGTCGGTGGGTCGGCCATCATTGCATCAGAACTGACAGTGCTGAAACCGGACTTCAGCAGCCCGCAGGACTCTAGGGAATAAAGCCTGCAGACTGGAATTGAAGTATTGTTAGTTATTTTAATGTCCTTGGTCCTTTTATTCAATTGTTTCAGGACATTCAAGATTATCCTATTATGTCATAGTACCTACCAGCCTTTTATTTATTCCGGTGGAGGCTGCAGGGGATTTGTAGGGATCATGCTGACCTTATTTTGTGCATTTTCTACCAGTACTTAATTATGAATATGTGGTGTGGAGGAAGGGAGGGGCTTCCTTTACCTCCATCTATGCTTCTCCAGCACTCGCAGTGCCTGGATACCCTCGTCATAAGCCATACAGTATATTCCCCTATAGAGGCCAGGGGCTGCAGAGCTCATGAGAATGGCATTCAAGTGACCTGGTATTCTGTAGTGCGAATGTGCCAGAGGATTATGGGAAAAGTAAGGTCACTCCTTGGTGGGAGCTGGGTACTTGATTGTGAAAATGAGCACAAGGACCAACACAAGTGTGTGAATTTCAGGAGCCATCTAATTATTCTGCTTCGTCATATTATCGTCCATGTTTTTCCTCGATTCAGTAAACTTGCCTTGAAATATTTCATTAGAATTAGGACAGTTTCCCTGTATTTCAAAACAGGGAATAAGGTTAAGGGAGGCAGGTAGAACATTATTTGCACCTTTACTTCAGCTATGTGACAACTTAATTCACTTGCTTTTTAAAGTAAAACTTCAGTAAAGCATAAGTTTCACAGTCATTGGATCTTCCTTACTGCCTGGAAGTAAAAGTTTTAGATGTTAAAAATTTGTCTTTACATTGAATCCTTTACTTTTCTTATGCCTTATTCTGAAATAAAGCATGACATAGCCCTTCTTTTTATAGGATATATTTTAAGGATGGTTTACTGAATCAAGGCCATTAAAGTGGCCTCACACCCATTTCCTATATAATAGATGTGGGGCCGCATCGTTACAGTTTTGGGGATTGCTGGAGCCCCCTGCACATAGACTCGTGCAATCCTTGCTGAACCTCGATTCCCAGTGAAAGAGAACGTGACGCCATCCCACATGACCACTGGTGGCCAATCGCGGGGACACATTTAGCTCAGAATCGCGGGGCCGCATTTAGCTCAGGTAAGGATTGCGTGAGTCTATGTGTGGGGCGACCTGGATGCCCCCTCAAGACTTTCACAATGTGGCCCAACACCCATTATGTAGGAAATGGGGGTGGGACTACCTTTTAGGCTGGCCCTGGGGTCCAAAATGCTTTGTGTAACCCCTGTAAGCACTGACTTTTCCCAGGGTTCCCACACCGAATGTCCGCAGACCACAGGGAGACCAGGGATGTGGCTGCTCCGCATATAAATTAGTTGACCTACTTTTAACGCCTTGGTGTCACCATAAGCTCTCCTCCACCCTTAAATGACAGCTGCAACAAAGCATTCCTGTGAAGATCACTGGTTGAATGAGAGCAGGCACATGCACCGTGGGATCATTGTTGAAGTGAGCATACCAGACAAATGCACCTCACGGGCATTAAAATAGGAAATTTAGGGGGACACATTAAATAAAGGATTTTGGTCCACTTTTAAGAGGACCCAAACTCCCCAGTAATGAAAAAACAAATAAACAATAACAATTCTAATCTCTCCTCGAAGCAGAATAACACATCATTCGCCTGCCCTGACATTTTGTAATGTGTGTTCTTTTTTTGGGTTCCCATGTCATCGACTTGTAGCCCCCGGGGGGCAGGCATTTCATACATAATGATAAAGGAAACATTACTGCAAGATTTAAACAATGGCATGTTCAAAACCCAGGCGCTGGGTTATCATGTTATCTGGCAATTGCTGGTCCTGCCACTTAAACCTCCGACAATCTGGGACTTTGTAATTGCCATGTCTATTGCTGGGAAATGAGAGACATCAGGACAACAGAGAGGAACAACACACAGGAGGTAAAAAAAATCCCAGTTATTGTAGTGGAACCCCTGAGATTTCTATAGAAAGCGTACCTTTTGAAGGTCCAACGGCACATGTATGAGTTGCTGGCATTGAGTTGTGAAAGGAACAAGCGCTGCTGGCCCGGACCCCAGCTCCGCCATGTACCCACATCAGCCAGTCCCAAATGCCTGGCCCGGATGTGCGCTTCAACTAAAGTGACAGTAGGGATGCGGCCCACAGAGACTGTGTGGGATAGCCAGCTAAGTAAGTATAAGGGGTGATACTGGGGTTTCACACAGTGAGGCATCCCGAATCATAGTGCCCAGACTTTCAGCCTTCCGGGGGTATTTTAGACTCAAGGGGGGTCAAAAAATGTATTTTTTTTAATGTTGATTATTAAAGTTATAGTGCCAGATTTAAAGAGGAACAGTAATTCCTCAAACTGCGACCTAGACCTGACCTGTAGGCACATTCTGATTTCAGCTATTCTCCGCACCCGCATGCTGAGGCATTCTGACAACAGAGATGCTAAGTCACTGATCTCGGCATAAGTGGCTGCATCTGCCATTGGCAGTCTCAGATGCTGCTGGGAAAGACTTGGTGTGTAGACTGAATGGGAGGGGGAGAATTCATGAAATTTAGACTTTAAAGCTGTCCTATATACTGCTAATCCCAATGACCATAATGGGATAAAAAAAATATACTCACCTAGCCCCAGCCAAATGCATCATTCGTGCAGGAGCAAGCCCGGGCGCTGCAGTGATTGGATGACAAACGGGACACTCGGGGTTCTAGCAGAGCAGGGATGCAGCCATTGAATAAACATCACCACCCCCCCCCCCCCCCCCCCCGAGAAGAGGACTGCTGTTGTATAAAATGTATTTCTTTAGGGCTGGTGGTCTCACTCTTTTTGTGGCATCTGTATTTAGGAATGTGTGAATCCCCTGATTTAGGTGTGAAACTTGTGTGCCATTCAGTTTCCTGTGCCGCCTATCAATATGCAAAGAAAAGCTGATTGGTGGAGAGCCTGCGCAAGCATGATGGCATTAGCGTCATGGTAGGAATTCTTGCCTTTCTTTAGCTTTAAATACAGCGGGGCATCCCAATTTGGGATTTGGCAAAGGATCAAAACCTAGGAGAGAGAAAATTCCATCTGTTTTTTCTTTTCTTATAAGGCTCCCGAGCATGACTCAAGATGCTCCTAGCCCCACTGTTCCAGCTCCTCCTATTGGAGGAACAGCAGTACATGTGGTTCCTTAGTACTTCTTGTGCTGATTGAGAGAGCAATGCGAATGGAGTCTTAGGCGGTGATGGAAGCTTTACTTAGCTTTAGTCTCTAACTGTCCTGGTAAAATAGAAATAAATTCCAAAACATCCCAAAAATGTGTCTCCCTTAGCAGGGGGGTGTGGGGTCCTGGCTCACAGGGCGAGGAGACAGTAAAGGTTGGCAGTCTGCTCAGTTAAGCTACTAAACTAAAAGCTACTTTATTAATAGGGCAAATACGTTGCAAAACAGTTAGGGGGTTAACCTGGACAATAATAATGCTAATATACTCTCCACCCTAATCCCCTGCCTATGCGATCAGTATTTGGTCAAGAACGATTTAAGTGTCAAAGCAGAGTTACTGGAAAAATTCCTGCTCCGGATAGAAGTGGTCCTGGTCATGAAGATGGCCGTCCTGAACTACGCAAACAACGCCGGCCTCCTACATGGCTGACATATTTGTAAGAGATCGCAGTGTGGTGTCGCCAGCGTTGGCAGAATATATCCTTTTTGTGAATATATCCTAACCTTTGGCATTGAAACCAAAGAATGTGTGAGAACAAAGCGCCATATTTTGTGTGAGAAGTTTTGTATTTTGTATGGGAAATATTTTTGTAGATAAAAAGCTCTTACTATGCAACAAACTGTTCCTGGACATGGCTCAGACGGGCAGCTCTGTGCTTACTATGAGGCTGCCGCAAAGTGGCTACAAGTGTTATTCTGAGCACATTCCCTTTTTTATGATTTAATTTTTTTAAACGTCATTTGTAATGAAATTGCATTAAAGTGCTACAAAAGCTGTGGCTTTGATTGTTGTGTCACTTTAGTTGTCCACAAGCACACATTTAAGCCTGTCGCATATTTAAAAAGAAAAGTTTGGTTAAGAATCAACTCTCTCTTTAATATGCAGTAGCGGGGTGCCCGCTGTGCATCGTTGCTTCTAACTCGGTAAACGGGGCACGCGGACCAAACCTGCCTGCACAACCCAATTCTTCATTTAGAAAGTGCTGCTCCCTAGGGTTGCCTGGATACTCACCTCTTCAGGCATCCTTCCTGTTAGCCGTGAAGCAGGCTTGCAAGGTCGTTGGCGAGCTTAATAGGCTGCTCGCAGTCACATGGGATGTCAACTTGGAAGAGGTCAGTATCTGGCCAGTCCAGTTTAGCGGTTCTAATGCACAGTGGGCACCCCTCTGCTGCATATTAACTTGGAACAAAACCCTGTCCGAGCCAGCCTTGGAGTCTAAAAGATCTAAAGGATTCCCTGCTGTGAGAACCCCTCCCGGGTTGCTGAAAAACTCACAAGGCAATGTAAACATTCACATAGGCTGGGGGTGAGAACCTGCGCGTGTCTAAAGCGAAACTGGGGATGCGGCCGCTCTCGCTTCCTGTTGCCGAGCTGTGTGTGTAAAAAGATCTGTAGAACGATCATTAATATGCATGGTCTGTGGTGGGGAAAGGTGAGTTTTTTATAACACGCTAAAGGAGTTCACTTTGCGGGGCATCCCAAATCAGGATGTCCCTAGGGCAAAGAACAAGACCAGGGATAGTGAAAATCATTTTTGACCATACTGCTGCTTTAAATGTCTCAATCATGTCTGTTCTTCCAGGTTGTACACATTATTTATATAAGTCTCTCCTGGTAAGTTGTGCCCCCCCCCCCCCCCCCCCCCAATCTGATGATCAGTGGTGTGGCTGCTTGAGAGGGCTTTACCCCATGCAGATGTTGTGGAACATATGAAGATATTTCAGATACTATGCTCTTTCTATATCTATGCCTAGGAAACACTGGACACTGATACCTCAGAGACTCTGCCCTCCCTGACAACTTTGACTTTTCACCAGCAGGAGTATCGGAAACTGGAATAACAGTCAATTTTCTGCATCTGTATAGCTCACTGCGCTAATTAGATTGCTGTAAAAAAAAAAAAAATCTTTTTTTCATTTTGCAGAAAAGTCAGTATTATATGTGATTATGGCAGCTCCTGGGTGCTCAGTGGCCGCAAAGCCGGAAGCTGTGAAGGCCAGTAAAGCGGAAGCGCTGCTACTCTCCCAAGCAAGAGGTGCACTCCAGCTGCCTCTGAAAGTTTGATTTGCGCCTGCCCTGTGCGCGTGCCCTCTCAATGGGTCGGCGCTTACATAGGCAGCAGGTGCACTATCCAGATGCAGAATATTGACTTTTAGGGTGTTATTCTGGTTTAAAGCAAACCTGGACCCTTTAGTTCTGGCCCTGAAGTCTAGAGGACTCCAGTGCCAGACAATTCCCTATATTCCAAGTATACAGCATGTCCTGCTCCAGAAGATTCCTTACACATGGGTTATACATCCACAAGATGGCGCTGGACTGCAGAGACAGAAAAGTGGCTCCTCCCAGCCCCATATATACCAGGGACCTCCCACAAATTCCCCAGATCTTCTCTGCAGTCTGGGCTGCGATGACTAGAAGATGGATCTCTCTACTCGCAGGTGAGCGGGGCTTATTAGCCTGCGGCCCTGTAGGACTATTCCCACCCATTTCCTTTTTCCTGCCTCCCAGCTTAGGCTGCACTGGTTCGGGTGAAGGCAGCACCGCTGTCAGGTGCTAAGGAGCGCTGCTCCAACCGCAGTCCCCCACCAAAGGGTAGGCGGTATAGGCCCATGGTGAGCCTTATGGGATGCCCCTCCCGCGTCCGTATGCCCCCTGTCCCCTCAGTTGGCTCCTTTTAGGCTGGCCGTCACTTCCCCTCGCTCTCCCTGGTAGATCTTGGGGGGGGGGGTGCATGTCTTTACTATTTTACTATGATGGGCTTATGTTATGATCCCTTGTAAATTGGTTGCACTAGTCTTCTTCTTGTTGCCGCCGCACGCTTGTACTCCGCTCCACAGTCGGCGACGACATCGCCTCAGGCGCTGCTGCGCCATCATTGGCTGGCCTTGTCATGTGGGCGCGTTTTTGCGCTCTTCGAGGGGGCGGGCCTTGCGGCTGACGCGTTCTGCATCACTGTCTCCGCGGCCCGCCCCTCGAGGTATATGCGGGCACCATTTTGGTTCTCTTGCTGCGTGTGTCTGGCGTCTCCCTATCGCGGTCCGTAAGTACCCCTGCGGGCTGGCTTATTTTCTATTTTATTGTACTGCTTTTTGCTTATGGGATCTTTTGCTTATGTCTTGCAGGCGGGTCAAACTTTTGTGGTTTCTCCCGGTCCTATCCCCTCTATTTAGTGTTAACTCTTTTGGAGGGCTATTGTATTCCCTTACCTCCCACTTCCCTAGTGGGTTATTGGGGCATCCCGGGTTGCTATTATTAGCGTCAATCCCTATTGGCCTGTTGTGCCGTGATAATCACCATATGGAGGCTTCTCAGGATAATGTGCTCGGGGTTCTTCGGGACAAGCCCGGCTGTGTATTGCAGTGATGACGTCCGGGTTTGTGTACCCTGCGCCCAGCAGGTACTTGCGCTGCAGTCTGGGTTACCTAGTGCTGCGCCCCCTCTGGCTTCGCTTACTCCCCCACGCTTACATCTGACTTCTAGTGTGGTGCATACCAGTGGGGAGTCTCAACATGATTTGGCTGCCCGGGTGGCCAGCATTGAAAGGCATATTGCTGGGTCTGGTCCGCGTAAGGCTCCTGCTAAGCGGCGGCATTTGGCACCCGGTGTTACTCTCTTTCCTATGGAGGCTGAGGAGTTTTTTTATATTACCAGGTATACCCCCCTGGAAGAGGGGGGAATTATTTTCTGATTCAGAATCATCTGAGGAACAGCCCAGGGGTTATGCTGAATCTGGGCTTCAGATGATACTGACAGACTTCTAGCTCACATGTTTGAAGTACTCTGTATCTCTCCTCCTGCCGTGGCCCCGCGGCAGCAGGGGGAGCTGTTTCATACTGCTAAACCACGCTTGGAGTTTCCTGAACAAACTAATTTTAATAATCTGGTGCTCAAAGAGTGGGAACGGCCTAGCAGGCCTCCCGTGGTACAAAGAGTTGGGATAAGAGGTATCCCTTTCCCGCTGAGGTGGTTAAACGTTGGTCATGTCCTCCCGAAGTGGATGCACCGGTTTTGGGGTTGTCCAACACATCCGTCATGCATTCCCCTGACTCTACTACCCTGTGGGATGGGGAGGACAGGCGCATAGATCAGCTGTCTTGCCATGCTTTTGCCTGTGTGGGGACCGCGCTGCGTCCGGTCTGTGCCTCTGCTATTACAGTTGTTGCTATCAAGAGCCTACTCAGGAGTGTCTTAGATGGGGCCACTGATGATGCAGGTAGTGAAGAGTATAGAGCTCTTCTGCGTTGTGAGGAATTTGTTGCATATGTTCTCTCTGCCCTGGATGATACCATTAGGATGTGTGGCAGGTCATCTGCCTTGTTGGTGGCTATATGGCACTCGGTCTGGCTGCGCCAGTGGGCAGCTGGCAACGCTGCTAAGAAGGGTTTCCCTTCAAGGGGCTGCGCCTCTTTGGTGAACGTCTGGACTTGTTTGCTAAGGGAGGCAAGTTACCTCAGCGTAAAAGGCAGCCCCAGCCTTTTCGGGGTTCAGGTACCTTTCTTTCTTCCTTCCTTCCGTGGTTCCAGAGTTGGACGGGGAGCTTCCTTTGCTGGGGCCGGGGCAGAGGACGTGGCCGCCCTGGTCCCTCCTGGGGTCCCAAGCCTAAGTCCTCTCCCAAGCCCCCTCAGGCATGATGGGGCGCCCTCACCCATCCGGGTGGGGGGGGGCGGCTTCGGCTCTTTGTTCACGTCTGGAGGCGTCATGTCTCAGACCGGTGGATTCAGAAGGTAGTGTCCTCCGGTTACAAGATAGAGTTTGCAGCCTGGCCGCCCCCAAGATTCATCAGATCCCGGGTAGCTCAAAACCCCTTGTCAGCTTAGGGTCTGTCCTTTGCTGTCCAGAACCTTCTGGAATTGAAAGTCATCTGCCGAGTGCCCTTAAGGGAAAGGGGCAAGGGCTATTATTCCAATCTTTTCACTCTTCCCAAAAAAGACGGGTCCTTCAGACCCATCCTGGATTTAAAACGCCTCAACAAATTTGTCAGATTCAGACACTTTCGCATGGAGACTCTGCGCTCAGCTGTGAATTCTCTATGTCCGGGGAACTTCTTGACCTCTGTAGACATCCAGGATGCTTACCTTCACGTACCTATCTTTCCAGGTCATCATAGATTCCTCAGGTTTGCTCTGGAGGATCAGCACTACCAATTTGTAGCCTTACTCTTCAGTCTCACCTCGGCTCCCAGGGTATTCACCAAGGTGCTGGCAGGAGTGATGGCTCTGCTGAGATCTCAGGGCATTCGCATTCTTCCCTACTTGGACGACATTCTCATCACTTCTCAGTCCTTCCAGCAGGCAGAGCGGGATACCCAGCTGGTGGTGTCCACACTGGAGTCATTCGGCTGGGTGATCAACCACCCCAAATCTTCCCTGTCTCCTTCCATGGTGAAGTCCTTTCTGGGCATGACTCTGGATACATCTCAGGTCAAGATCTTTCTTCCTCAGCAGAAGGTGGAGAGTTTTCAAGCGCAAGCTCAGCTCCTTCTGTCTTGTCCTTATCCGTCCATCAGGCAGGGAATGCAGCTGGTGGGCCTGATGGTGGCCTGCTTCGAGGCGGTTCCATATGCTCAGTTTCACATGAGGCCTCTAAAGCTTCATCTCTTGTCAGTTTGGGATCGGGACCCTGTGTCCCTGGATGAGGTGTTTGTTCTTTCCCATCTGGCCAGGCGGTCTCTATCGTGGTGGCTGGACTCAAGGAACCTGCTGGGGGGCAGATCCTTTCTGGTCCCTTGCTGGGAGACTGTCACCACGGATGCCAGTCTGACCGGTTGGGGGGCTTCTGGAAATCCCTGCAATTCCAGGGTCAGTGGGGCCCTCAGGAGGCCCACACCCCTATCAACATTCTGGAGTTGAGGGCGATCAGGTTGGTTCTCGCCCACCTAACCCCACACCTTCGGGGTCGGGCTGTTCAGGTCCGCTCGGACAACCAGACGGCAGTTGCCTACATCAATCAGGGAGGGACCCGGAGCAGAAGGGCCCTCAGGGAAGTGTCTCTGATTCTGTCCTGGGCGGAGAACAATGTTCCCTGCATCTAAGCAGTATACATTCGGGGGGTGGAGAATCTGGAGGCAGATTCTCTGAGACGGGGGACCTCTCGCCAGGGAGAATGGTCCCTCAGCAACAGGGTGTTTTACTCCCTGTGTCACTGTTGGGGTCAGCCAGATGTGGATCTGTTTGTGTCCCGTCACAATCACAAGCTTCCAGTCTTTGTCTCTCTGTCCCAGGACCCTCTGGCCTTGGCAATGTCTTGGAAGAGCTTTCAGCTCCTGTATGTGTTTCCCCCGTTTCCTCTGCTGGGCAGGGTGCTGCGCAAGATAGCTCAGGAAGGGGTGCCAGCCATACTGGTGGCCCCCTGTTGGCCAAGAAGAGTGTGGTTCGCAGACATCGTGCAGCTGGCAGTGGATCAGTACGTCCTGCCCAGGGTTCCAGATCTGCTCACTCAGGAGCAGCTACGCCACCCCAATTTACAAACGCTGGCTTTGACGGCCTGGCTGCTGAAACCTCCATCTTGATGGAGAAAGGGCTGCCTGCCTCGGTTGTTAATACCATGATCAGGGCTAGGAAAAGGTCCTCTTCTTCCATCTACTATAGGGTTTGGCATACCTACATTGACTGGTGTGAGTCTAGGTCACTCCCCTGTCGTGTGTTTTCTATTCCTATGATTCTGAAATTTCTGCAACATGGTTTGGATCTGGGTCTTCAACTCAGTACTCTTAAAGGTCATGTTTCTGCCTTGGCCATTTTCTTCCAAAGATCCGTTGCTCAGCATCCCCTGGTCAAGACCTTTTTCCAGGGGGTTACTCACGTGCGTCCTCCACGTAAGCCTATGTTACCAGTCTGGGACTTGAACTTGGTCTTATCTGCCTTACAGGGTTCCCCTTTTGAACCCTTGTAGGAGGCCCCTTTGTCTGTTCTTACGCTTAAGGTAGTCTTTTTGGTGGCTATTACCTCTGTTAGGCGTGTTTCTGAGTTGGCGGCGCTTTCCATCAAGCCCCCTTACTTTGAGAGACACCAGGACAAGGTGGTGTTTCGTTTTAAGCCAGATTTTCTGCCTAAGGTGGTTTCTGCTTTTCATCTCAATCAGGGCATTGTTTTGCCTTCTCTGTGTCCTAATCCTAGTAACCATAAGGAAAGGGCTTTACACTCTTTGGATGTGGTTAGGAACCTGAAGTTCTATTTGGTGGCTACTGATTCCTTCAGGAAGACTGATGCTCTTTTCGTGCTCCCATCTGGACCTAAGAAGGGTCTGGCTTCTGCTAAGTCTACTATCAGCAAGTGGATTCGTCAGGCTGTGATTCAGGCCTATTCTGCTAAGGGGAAGAATCCTCCCTTCCGCCTTACTGCTCATTCCACTCGTGCTATTGGTGCCTCTTGGGCTTTTCAACACCAGGCTTCTGTTGAACAAGTTTGCAAGGCCGCTACTTGGTCTTCTGTTCATACCTTTTCCAAGTTTTACAAGGTTGATGTTCGGGTTTCAGCTGATGCTGCTTTTGGCTGCAAAGTTCTGCAGGCGGCAGTGGTTTAATCTGCCCATTGTTACTTTTGGAGATTCCACCGTACCTTACGGACACTGCTATTGGATGTCCCATGTGTAAGGAATCTTCTGGAGCAGGACGTGCAGTATACTTGGAATAATACAATTCTGTGATTACTCACTTGTAGAATTGGTATTATAAGTATACAGCACGTCCTGCTCCACCCCACCCTTGTGATCATTATTCTTAGTTACCTCTTTATGGTGATTGTTCAGATGTTCATTGAATTATGATTATTATAGTTCTCCCGGCTTCATTTTAACTGCTTTTCAATACTGGGGAATTTGTGGGAGGTCCCTGGTATATATGGGGCCGGGAGGAGCCACTTTTCTGTCTCAGCACCATCTTGTGGATGTATAACCCATGTGTAAGGAATCTTCTGGAGCAGGACGTGCTGTATACTTATAATACCAATTCTACAGGTGAATAATCACAGAATTGTATTATCCGGGGCATCCCGAATTGGGGTGCCCTGCTCTGTGAACTCCCCCATTGGTCACCTGGTGTGCTTGATAGTGATACAGCAATTCCACGGTGTGTGTCGATAAGCTATCGCAGCATACCAATTCCCGGCTATTCTGAATGGTTGATTTGGGTGGGCATTACTGGAGGAAGGCTCCTGGCACTCCATTCTCAATATAATGCTGGGTGACACAATCTATTCTGACTGGAGGAGAGCTCTTTCTTACAGAAAATCTAAGAACATCAGTGGGTTTCACACACGGGCATCCCAGCACAATCCTCCCCAGTAAAATGGATCAAAACCCAGGCGAGTGAAAAAAAAACTGTTTTGGTCTGTTTTAAAGAGAGACTCCAATACACTTTGCTTCCCATTACCAATAAAGGCATCCCGATTAAGGATGCCTACTGCATCTTCTCACCAGACAAGCCTAGAGCCCCACTAATTGAGACTCATCACTTCCTCCTTTTATATGTGGTAGCCAATAAGGTAACTGCCTCTGACCAAAAGGGTTCACTGAGGAGCCTTCAGCTTTACTGTGCATCTAGTGAAACTGAATTGTGCAATCACTTAAATAGTTGATCTTCAAAGTGGAACTCTATGGCAGCTCAGCGCTGGGTACTGTAGGAACCAGGGCCATGGGGATGCTAACTCACCTACACCTACTGCCAATGAACCCTGAATTCAGGATACTCACCTTTTCGACATGGAACTCTGTATGACGGGGGACATGAAACAGCCGCACACTGCATGTACACTTCCTATCCTGATCAAATGGAGCTCTGTGGGTGTATGATCCCTTATTGTAGATAGACCATGACCTGTCAGCATCAGGATTTCTTGCTGAGAAACAGGGAAAGCTGAGCCTGAGCCTGGAGCGCCTCCCTGCCGTATGTAGTCACAGACATCAACCAGCATCTCACACAGGATTCACCATCCAGCGTCATGCTCAGCAAGAACCAGTCTTCTCTATGATGCCACCGGGACCCAGCACATCTGCAGGTATTTTTGCTAACCTGAACACCCATGGTCCGAGACCCTTACCCGATCCTTTCAACTTTGACATGGGTTCATGATTACCTCTCCACCTTGCGCAGCAGGCCCAGGCTGGCTGTGGATGAGCCACACTTAACCAACCCCCTAAACACTTTCCAAACCACATCTATCATTACTCTTAATCAGGTAAGCCATTGTAGTACCCCATGCTACATGCAACCTTTTTATGTAATTCTTTGCCTCCCTTACGCAGGACTAAAGCCTGCCGCCTATCACTACCTGGCCTCTACCTGCTACACACTGAAGGCTACCTTACTACAAACACTGCGGGATACCCCTATCCCCGTCATCTCAGAAACCTGCTACAAACCCAATCTTGCTACCTGGATCTTGCTACCTACTGAGGGCATCCCATACTCATAGGTCAACACCCTTTCTCATGACAATCTATTATTTGCCATACATTTAGTTACCAATTATCTCCTGAGGAAACCCCATTTAAGCAAACTGTATCGAGAACAGTCCACCGACCATATTGAACAGCTGTACAATCACAGTATAATTTGTATTTGTATCTTTCTATGATATATTATTGAACAACTATTATCTGTGCGTGTAACAATAGGGTTGTTTTTCCTGTACAATTGTTACCGTTTCATATACTGTATACAAAAATAAATGGCACTCTAAGTAGTCTAACTAGAAGTCTGATCCAGGCCATCTCTTTTTTAACCTATTCATGATTATATCCAATCCCAGGTGGGAAAGACTTGCTTAAACCATTATGTATTACAACTAATAAGGTATTCCTTCCAATTTTTCAAAAGTATGTAGTCTCAGGCCCGAGGGTAGGTAGACTTCATGCTCTTTTATTGTTTCACAACATAGAGGATTCAGAGCATAAAATGAGCAGAGTCAACACTTTTTCTTTCCGAAGAAACATAAAAAAGGAAGTGCTTCAAAACCTCAGTTATATAGATATGCAGTATGTATCATTGCAACTGCCTTATGGTCTGTGCGCTGTGAGTTTGGGCACACTATTTGGAGCATCAAGTCGGGCTCGGGCCTCCGCCTGATTCATGGTTGTCAAAATCGGATGCACTTTCATTTTAGCATCAATTTAAGCACTAGTGTTCCTCATTGTCCCTGAAATTTTCCGCTGTCATCCATTTTGTGCACCTAACTGTCTCTGGTGCCTGATTTATGGTATGTTTACAGGGCAGAAAAGCGAGCACAAATGTGGAAATTTGAAGAGTGAATTTCCTCCAGCAAATAGGTGAAGGAAACTGCCAATACCAATGAGTAACAGGCTTATTTAATTCCAAAAACACATTCCGGCAGCATCTTGCATGTTTATGCACAATGAAAGTGTCAGCCACAAGTTCTTTGAAAAGTTCGTGAATAAACCCTTTTTTTTGGTTTGGGTTCCTACAAAAAAATTATAAAAAGTTTTCAAAAAACACAAAAATTAAGGTCCAAACAACAAAAATAATACAAAAACAATACAAAATAAATATTTAAATTATTAAGCATTAATATGCAAACCAAACAGGGAAGGTTAAAGAGAACATCTGGGCAAAAAAAGTTCAGGCTTAACTGGAGTAAGAATATTCCCTGCAAAAAATAGAGAACACAGGTTCTCCAGAGAATATACTCCGAAATGGAGAAAAGATCTTTGCAGAAAACACAGAAGCTGGAGAGATCAAATAGCTATGGAGAAAGAGTAAAGGAAAGAGGAGAAATATGGGGGATCATTATTTTTTCCCCACGCTGGGCTTGAACTCTGTTCAGGACTCTAGAATATGGGCGCTGCCATCTTGCCTCAGAAGCATCCCATACTGAGGAGAGGAGGGGGGTGAAAAGTACAGGGGGACGGGTTATAGCGGTGCTTTGAACAGACAGAGCAGAGCTGGGGTCAGGAAAATGACATCAATCCCAGAATGCAGAGCAGCATATTCAGAAAACACTTCCCGTCTGCAGGCAGCCTGAGACTTCACTGGCCGCCATCTTGGATGTTAAAAGGTTAAAAAAAAATTAATAGGTGCAGATAGGATGATTTTTAATGTAGGCAATCTGTATGCAGGGGTGGCAGAGACATAGAAGATAGGGTCTTATTCAGGGTGAAGGTCCGCTTTAAGCGCCTCGCAGCCCTGAATCATGTGCCTAGGCTCACGCAGAAGCATCTGTGCCCCGCCTGAGCATTTTTACACACTGACCATGAATCGACCCTCTTGTCTGACTATACACATGGCAATGGACATCCTAGAAAAAGTGAATTTCAGCTTTTCAGATTAAATTGGAGGCGTTACCATGGATAGCTTGACCATTCGTTAAGTGAGTGTCATGGATTTATCATTGGAGAAATCCCAATATTAGTAAATGACCAGAATTAGACTGAGAGACAAAGGTGGATTTGCGGCAAACCGTGTTTAATAATAACAAACAGTGAGTACACACCAACCAAGCTGCTATATACATATATACACATAGATTGCTGTGAAATAAGAAAGACATGTGCTTAGGAGTCCAAAGAAAAATCCAGCAATGGCTAAGGCTAGAGTCCTGGGTCCAGAGTTAAAGAATCAGAGTTCCAGGGTCTGGGTTCAAAGACAGAAAACAAATGCTGATCCCCTGAGGCCATGTGTTAATCAGCTTATTTAGGCCAGGTAGTCTGCAGAACAGCACCGTCTGCTGGTGTAGCGGCATATAGCAGGGGAACTCAAGTTGTGGAGGAACTCCAGACCTGACAGTGAGCAAACGAACGTAATGTTTGTTAGAGCTATCTTTGTCAGATTGCTTGTGCTTTGCACTCCTATTTACCTACACCACAGACTTTAGAATGTAAGCTTGCAAGGGCAGGGCTTTCTCTCCTATTGTGTCTTGTACTCAGAATATCCATTGTCAACTCTGTAAAACTGCATTTGATATATTATATGTACCGTATGTTTCTACCCTGTCTGTAACTACTACTTTGTAAAGCGCTACGGAAGATGATGGCGCTATATAAATAAACAATAATAATAATAATATTCGTGCTAGATTTCTATTTCCACATGTCAATGGTCATGCGGCGAACAAGACATTTTTTGTCAACTAAAATGATTAGACGCTTGACCAACAAACACATTTTCATTCTTCCGTTGATCACATTTCCACTGATCTATTCTTGGCTGATTGTGGTCAATTTGCATTCTCAAATTGATTTGTGGGATCTTGGGGGCCCAGCCATGAATGAGTTCCTAGCCAGCCAATCATGCAGCAGCAGCGGGACGGCTGCAAGGCTTATACAACCTACATGTAATGGCCTGGTCTCTAGTTTGATCTGAGCCTCTGTCCCAAGGCAACAAAACATCTCAATATTCAGACCTAGGGCGGTTTTCAGGTGTGGGCCCCTGGGTGCTAAAATCTCAGTGGGCCTCTCTGCAATGTGTCTTAATGAACTTGGCAGTAAAGCTGGATGTTTATAACTCCAAACAGGCAGCCCCAATAAGCCCTCACCACTGACCTTTCCACTGTGTCTCCCTCCGGTATGGCAGCGCTGAGCAATGAAAAAGAGGCCCCAAGGCTAACCAGCTTGAGGGGGCAGACACTTTCATTTATTAATGTCCACAGCAACATGTTGCTTGTCAGCAGGTCTCAGGTCAAGTCAGTTAGTATATAATAAATTATTATATTATAATAAATTAATAATACTTTTTCGCTCACCACGTGCTCAATTAATCTCTTTGTGGTTAATCTTCCACCTAGTTTAATAAGCAACGTACCAGATCAGTTCCGCAACACGCTTTTTAAATCCTCCGATGATTTCGCTTTCAGAAGGACCACTTCGGGTTTCTCACTAATAGTGAATCTTTCTTGATCTCAACTTATTAAAATTTAGTTTCCATTTTATTTATATTTTCATGTAAAACAAAATGATGTAAACACACATAGCGTAAAACAGTTGAGTAAATTCCAGCTCATGCGCATATTCTCAATTCCTGCTTACCAAATAAAGTATTGCAGACAGGGGGGTCACGTGATTGAGGCAAGCTCCGCCCAACGCGTTTCGTCAGTAACGACTTCATGTCATAGGCATTGCGGAGCTTGCTACTCGCTACCTAAATAGACTTTGTTGGTAACCAAATTTAACTCTTTCCTCACTTCTCATGCTTGATACTAATTCCAGCTAAATGGATATTATTTCAGATTTACCTTAGTGTTAAATTATACCAAATTACAGTGTAGGTTGCGCAGTCTCTCCAAGCCGACATAATAGATTTTTCTGTCGTCTGACATTCCACTTCTTTAATTATAACTCAACACCTAGTAAATGCTATCTTACAATTATACACTGCATAAAAGTAATATTTTAAATGAATTAATATTTGAGTCTCTCTATATAGTATAACAAGCTAAATATCATATTTAAATATAGATTGGCTGACTAGGCTAGGGAATACCAGGTGTCAATTTTAGCCCTTATCCAAGGTAGGAAGTGTGGTATAATGTGTTTAGTTATTACATTGTTTGGTCATGCATGCATAGGAATTTGTTTTCCACATTTAACCCATCCGTACAGTGAGAACAACACAAACTAGTGAAACACAGCAGTGAATTGAAGCAAGCAATTGAACCTGCAACCCTCCAGTCAAGTCCCTGTCCAGACACACATTACTTCCTCCCACCCTATACCCCCTAGGAACAGTGTAAAAAAGCCATTTGAAAGAGTCTCAAAATCTCTTATTTTATGTAACTTCATTGTATATGTATTCTATGCAAAGCCGCTTTATTCTCTTTAATTTCTGGGTTGTGGCTATGTCGGGAAGAATATGTCATGGTGCAAGATTCTGTGGTCAGAGAAAGCTGTGACTTGCTGTGCTCACTTGTGCTGATAGAAACAAGGGACAAAGTGGTTGTTAGACCACTTTTTATGTGCTTCTGGAGGAATGAAAATTTAATTGAGTTAATAATTTGATATTTTTTCAACAAAAAAATGTTTGGTTGAATTTATTTTTTTAATTTTTGTGCCACTTTTCATTCTGCTTAACCATAACGGTGCTTAGCCAGCATTAGCATTGAAAGTGACTGCAGGGCTTTTTATTTTTCAACCAGCCCGGGCACCAAGCATAAGGGCCCAGAGGCTTCGTTGTATGCGGTCCCTGAAAGTTACCAGCCCTAATGCCCTTTGGTATGAGCTCAGGACACTTCCATGGGTGCCATGGACACCCCTGAATGAACCCCGTGCTCACACCAAAGGGCCCCAGTCTCTTCCACAACCGCGATGGCCCAAATGGGGGTGCAATCAAATGGGGGTGCGGCCAGGCTCCCGAACCATGTTGAACTGGTATAGAGGTCCCCTGGATCCCTTACCAGTCCAGCCCAACTAGCAAAAAATAAATACACCACACAAAAATATCTTTATTTTTCTAAATTCCACTACTCACTGGTCCCGATATATTACCCGCACCCCCATTTGGGCCATTGGGGGTATGGAAGAGCCTGGTGCCCATTTGTGTGGGAACGCCCCACCTGGAAGATCCCCAAACCCATACCAAAGGGCATATGGGCTGGTAACATTCAGGAACTGGGGTTGAACATGGCACAGCCTCTGAGCCCTGGGTTACAAGCCCTTATGATTGGTGCACTGACTGATCACCAAGAAATATAAAATAAAAAAAGCCCTGCTGTCACTTTCATTGTAAAGACTCCTCTGGAATGAAAGCTTACGACCCAGCACTTTCACTGGCATTTGCACAATCTAACTAATCTCGGAGACGGCTGTGAACGAGCATTTGGAAATTTACGTGCTGTGAGTTTGCTTTGGCACAATAACGAGCATTTACGCAGAGGCTCTGAATCAACCCTAATAACACAAAACACACCAGTAAGAGAACAAAAACATGCTTGGCAATGAAAGGGTTAAGGACAAATCCTAGACCCCTTTGAATGCAGATCTTTTCGCTTGGTCAGTGGTGTCTGTCCTCTTGCCAGCACCAATATATCTGATTCCTGCACCTCAGCAGCCTCTTTATAGGCCTTGGAGACTGAACTTCCACATTGGGCTGAGTTGCCGGCAGGACACAATTAACTTCCCCTGCTGGCCATACTTTATGTCCTAATGCATCATCTTATCAGCAATAGGCTCGATTCAGAGAGACAAAAAAATACTTTCGTTTTAGTGCCGATCAGTTTTTTTTTTTTTAAATGTTCCTGCTCTCGTATGAGTGTGCGAGCGATTCTATGCATGCATTGCAATCTTTCTGTAAAGAGTACGAGGATGTCATTTTCCAGCGTGACTTTTCCGTTTCATTTTCTCATGTTACAACGTAGCCTTTAGTTTTTGCCCTTTTCCCATCCTCCCACGAAGCCTTTACGTTTCCTGATAGATTCTGTTTCCCTTTTTCAATAAATAATCGTCCATATGGAAATCCTTACGATCTTGCTCCTGCGCACTACAAACTTAACTCATTAAAGTGCTCGCCTACATATTTGACACCCTCACTTCTACTTCAATGTTTAGCTAAATCACTTAGCGCTATCCTCCATCTTCCCTTTTGGAACCTTAAAGCTCACCCCAACCACTTAGCGCTATCCTCCATCTTCCCTTTTGGACCCTTAAAGCTCACCCCAACCACTTAGCGCTATCCTCCATTTTCCCTTTTGGACCCTTAAAGCTCACCCCAACCACTTAGCGCTATCCTCCATCTTCCCTTTTGGACCCTTAAAGCTCACCCCAACCACTTAGCACTATCCTCCATCTTCCCTTTTGGACCCTTAAAGCTCACCCCAACCACTTAGCACTATCCTCCATCTTCCCTTTTGGACCTTTAAATCTCACCCCAACCACTTCCCGGTTAGGTTCTTCTTCCATTTTAGGACCCTTAAAGCTCACCCCAACCACTTTCCGGTTAGGTTCTTCTTCCATTTTAGGCCCCTCAAACTTACCCAAACTACTTCCCGGTTAGGTTCTTCTTCCATTTTAGGCCCCTCAAACTTACCCAAACCACTTCCCGGTTAGGTTCTTCTTCCATTTTAGGCCCCTCAAACGTACTCAAACCACTTCCCGGTTAGGTTCTTCTTCCATTTTAGGCCCCTCAAACTTACCCAAACCACTTCCCGGTTAGGTTCTTCTTCCATTTTAGGCCCCTCAAACTTACCCAAACCACTTCCCGGTTAGGTTCTTCTTCCATTTAGGCCCCTCAAACTTACCCAAACTACTTCCCGGTTAGGTTCTTCTTCCATTTTAGGCCCCTCAAACTTACCCAAACCACTTCCCGGTCATCTGAATCTTCATCTCTAAATATTTATTTCACCCTTCGTTTGGTGTTAATGTATTACTGAAACTTTTTTTTTTTTTTAGTTGAAGGCCATTAGATAGATTTTTACAATTTTTTAACAAATTTTAAAAACACAAACTTTAAAAATATTAAAAATTTAAAATCTTAAAAACTGTTTACATAACTAAAAACAGTGACAGGACCCAGAACACTATTCTTCTTCTGTTGTCCCCAATGAGTCAACCAGCTGCTGCATATCGGCCACCAACTCAAGGACCCTTCGATTCATTTCTTCCACTCTTGCCCTTGTGGTCCCTGTATCAAATTTTTGAGACAAAATTACTTAGAGACAAATACATGTTTCTCACCTGTGGATGGAATGTTTTGTAGTTGGCAACATAAATCAGGACCACATATGTCAGTCTGCTAAGTAATTACTCTAAGCAAGTGGCCACAGATCAGTCTGCTAAGTAATTACTCTAAGCAAGTGGCCACAGATCAGTCTGCTAAGTAATTACTCTAAGCAAGTGGCCACAGGTCAGTCTGCTAAGTAATTACTCTAAGCAAGTGGGCACAGGTCAGTCTGCTTACTAATTTCTCTAAGCAAGTGGGCACAGGTCATTCTGCTAAGTAATTACTCTATGCAAGTGGGCACAGGTCATTCTGCTAAGTAATTACTCTATGAAAGTGGGCACAGGTCATTCTGCTAATGCCATTGACTATGGCTTGATGTATCTGGGTGATCATGTCAATTAACACATACTGCAAAGAATGACATTACAACATACTTGGTTGCCTCTTTGGGGACAACCCTACGTTCTGGGCCCTGCCACTGTTGTGAAGTAGAGGCTGTCGAGACATGGCAAATAGGGTCACTTATAATGTCTTAGTCAACAGTAATCCAAAGTCATTTTCAATGTGTGTGTCATATCACTCACCTTCTCCCTGTGCCTCCTGGGCGAGATCTGCTGCAGCCTCCGCATCTTCACCCGCTCCAGAAGCATCTACAAAAACAGAAAGGGAATCAGCTTGGGTGGAAAGAGCATGTATATGTGTGTGCGGTTACATGAAGAGTCACATACCAGAGGCTCCCGTCTGCGTTGCTGGGTACGACTCCCTGCCCACGCCTTGCCGCCCCTCCTCTGTGGAAAGGTCCAGGGGCTGGAGATTCACCACCTTCACTTCCTGCTGCAGATTCATGCGCCTCCGGGTTAGGGCTAGGCATTCATTTAGATGGCAAATCAAAGGCATTAAAAGACACTTACAAGCATGATGATCTCTTCTTGTTGGTAGGTGAAGATTGTGGGCGCCATCTTGCCTCTTGTCTGCAGCAGATAAGTAATGCCCCTGTGGTTTCCGGGTTCCACACGGCCGGACGAACGGCCGTACGCACGTCGGTACGCACACGTACGCGTAGCGTGAGACCCCGCCAATCTTATTTAAAGGGTCCTGGACACACAGCTCATTCTCTTTCAGAGTCCATGAGCAATGGCACCTAAAAAAGCTCCACAAAAAGCAGCAAAGGAGGGCACCAGCAAACAGGCAGCCAAACGGCAGGAGCCTGCTGAAGGGCCCAAGACTCGGTCCAAAGCGAAGCCTGCTGAAGGGCCCAAGACTCGGTCCCAGGTGACCAAAGCGAAGTTGCGGCCAACCCGCATTGCCCAGCCAAAGGCACCCACCACAACTACCCAAAAAAAGGAGGCAGCTGGAAAAAGCAAGCCACAGGCCAGAAAGCCAACCCCAACGGAGGGGAAAAAGGGACCAAGAGGGTGCGAAGCCCCAGCCCCCCAAGGTCACCATCACCCCACCCACGTGGCTACCATGGCAAGACAACCAAAAGGAGACACCGGGAAAGAAGCCCCAGCATCTCAACCTCCCCATCAACAACACCCGCACGGGGCCACAAGGCTCATGCAAAGAGGGCACGTCACAGGGCCAGAAGTCTGAGTTCGCCCTCCCCACCTGCACGGGTGTCCAAATCATCGGACAAAAGGGCAAGGCACAGGCCCCGAAGCCCAAGCTCTGGGTCACCCCTGGACCGGCCATCTACCTCCAAGGGGCATGGCTATTCTAAGGGCCCAAAGAGGCATCGGGCCCCAAGCACCACTTCATCCACAACACCCTCTCCTCCTCGGCCACATTTGGCACTGGCACAGGTGGAAAGGCACTCTCCATATGCCACAGCTACGCCTGCTAGTTCAGTCGCCACCCAGCCAAGAACCCCAAGTCCATATCCAAGTCCAGTTCAATCAGAAGCCAGCCACCTGTCCTACATTTCTCCCCAACACAGCCAGGCCAGAATGTCCCCCGATTTGCTGACAACCACTGATGAGCCAGAACGTCTTGCAACAGGGCACACATTGCGCCATGGCCACTTGAGTGGGAGGTTTGGTGAGGCCCAAACTCTGGCATTGGCTAGTGGCCTCACCTTGTTTTATGATGAGCTATATGGGCGCAGATCCAAAGCTACAAGCATGCAGCGCAAAGCCGAGATTTTGGAGGAGCTCACCAGACAGGTCAATGCAGCGGGGGAAGAGCTCAAAGATGTGGAGCAGGTACAAAGGAAATTATTGGACCTAAAGTATGCAGCACGGAAGAAAGAAAATAAACGGCGTCATTACAGGTACATATATACTTTGTGGATTTGGCTTTGTCTTGTATTGGAAACATTTAGCTAAATGTGTGCAACTCTCTTTTTCAGCTTACAAACTGGCGGCGGATTCCCCACCAAACTGCAATTTACCCGAGCTGAGGAGATGGTGCTGGGCCTGCTACATCCTGTGGCCTTAGAGGGACACTCGGCCCGACAGGACACGGACATCCCTACTATTCCTGCAGGTTAGTAATGTTAGTGTGTATGTGAAATATGAGCTACGTGTAACATTAGGCACAAACCCATATAATTACACATGCCCCTAGGGTGTGCCTTGTAGTGGAGGTAACAATTTAAACAGGGTGTGTTATGTGTGGCAACTCATCATTTGCTTTTTTCCATGCTCATACATTATTTGGGAGAGTCTTGAGGAACACTAGTGAGATTAGCAAAGGACTGCCTGTTATGTATTTAGAGTCAATTACATACAACACTTCCAGCTTTATCTGTAGCCAATTTGGTTTTGAGCTGTTTATTTGGGTTAAGGAGACCAATGTGTATGTACTTGTTGACTAATACATCTAACAGATAATGGCATTCATAGTCAAGTTAAACTTGGTCCGTTGCGGTAGTTGCCATTCATGCGTGGCCCAGTGTTTTAGTGAACCATATGTGTTAATACACATCAGCAATGCCTAGTTGTGTGTTAACATGCCTTCTTTTCCCCAATGCAGCCCAGCATTATCCCTCAGCTAGTGGGGAATCCTCAGCCAGTTTTACCATGCCGTCTACTTCCGTGCTGCCTCGGACCCAGGATCCGATATATACGGTAAGTGTCTTTTTATGATGTTGCTTATGCATGTGCCCACCATGTTTCTTTTTGCTGAATTACATATGTATTTCCCAAACTGAACCTTTGTTATTTACATGTCCCAACAGACCCACACACTGATGGAGGAAATCCAGGAGCAGGAGGAAGATGGACCCTTCATTGAACCTTCTGAACAGCTCCCCCTGGGACAGAATCTGCAACTGTCCCAACATGTTTCTACAACAAATCCTCAGCAGCAGAGAGAAGCTGGCTGCATGCTGCCAGCCCATCGTGGGCAGCATGCAGAGCCGACAGTCCCCAGTGTTAGCTCTGCTGCTGAGGATTTGCCAAGCAGACCTGTGGCTGTTGGTGGACCTAGAGGCACATCATCTGCACGCCCCCCAACCCGGGGAATAGGGAGGCGTAGTCGACTACGTTGCCCAGTTGCCCGGGGGAGGGGCGCGCCGATGATGGAGTCAGCATGGCACCATGAGAGGCGGCTATTTTGCCTCCAAAATCAACGAAACCACGAGCATCTTCATGGGCAATTAGAAACATTAAACAACACCTTTAACTCCATGCTGACTGAATTTAGGTCCAACAACAGCCACATGACCACCTTATCCAATGACTACAGTGCCATGCTTTAGGAAGTTCGAAATAGCAACAGTCACATGGCCACCTTAACTAACAATCTCAGTGCCATGATGGCTGAATTTCGAACTTCTAATAGAAACATGTTGGAACAGTTGCAGATTCAGAATGCCACACAGGCCCAGGTGAGGGCCCACCTCCAAGGCCCCCAACCTGGGTTTTATGGGCATCCCCCATTTTAAGGCCTATTTGGCCTGTATCTGCTCCACATCTTTGCTCTACATCCCCACTGTATTGACCTGTCTGGTGAGCCCTACCAATATACCCTTTTGGGATGGCTTTGCTTGTTTGCTTTGGATTTGCGCCCATATAGCTCATTAGAGTGCTGAGGTAGCCCACTAGCCAATGTCGGAGGTGAAGCCTCTATGAACCTGCCACTCAAGCTGTTGCGCTGCATGCTTGTAGCGCATGACATTGGTTCTGGCTCCTCCTGTTTGTAGGCATGATTGGGGGAAATTCTGGGCTGGCAAACTGCTACCTTGACCCCTGGCTGAGATTGAACTGGACTTGGATTGGGACTGGGGGTTCTTGTTTGGGTGTCACACTGAGTAACAGGTGTAAATGGGGCATAGGTTTGGCTGCTTTACACCTGTGCCTGTGGCAAATGTGGCCAAGCAGGAGAGGGTGTGTCTGTGGGCCTATTTAATTGCTGCCATGTGGACATGGCAATGCTGTGGACCTATGTTTATTACATTTTCATTTGTCCGAAACTTTGCACAGGAGTGCCTTACTTTAAAACTCCTTCCTCTGGCCAATTGCTATGTGGCCTGATTTGCCTAAACTTTCATTTGTGTTTTGCCCATGTATTTTATGCAACTATGGGAGTGACCATCAACTCCATTGTTTGCTTTGGAAATAAACTACCTAAAATTGTAATTAACCTGTGGTGGACTAAGTTTATGCCTTTATGTTTTTGGGGAATAAAGATGAGTTAAAGTAGGCAGTAACAAATTTGGAACATCCCCAAAAAAATAAAAATAAAATCATGCGTGAGGTTCTTTGTAATTATTTCTTTACTGTTTGTAAAAGTAAGAAACAAACATACAAACACAAAGGTCCAAAAACACAATTAACAAAAAATAAAGGGACCAAACAAACAAAGGAACACCAAATTAAGCAAAATGTGTCTCAATTAAATTGAGCAGCGGCTTGGGCAGACGCACTTGGTGGGCCACGATAGTCCTCGTCTGGGTCATCGGTAGGTGGAGAGGGGGGCAAATCCACATACCAGGGGACACGCTGCAATATAGCAAAATTATGCAACACTGCACAGGCCATTATAATATCTATGACCTTTTTGGGGTCATACTGAAGTGCTCCCCCGGTATGGTCCAAGCATCGGAAGCGGGTCTTCAACAGGCCAAACACCCTCTCCACCACAGCCCTGGTCTTCCTGTGCGCCCTATTATATTATATATTATATTTAATATATTATATTGTATGCCTCCTCGGCTGCATTCTGGGGCCGGAGGACGGGCGTCAACAGCCACGGAAGGAGTGGATAGCCGGAATCACCTGCCAAAATGTATTATCAAAAACATAAATTACACATTACTCAATAAATGGAATCCCCTAAACGGGCCAGCAACATGAATAAGAGGCTAGGTCACATTTGCTACACAGCATGAGCATACATAGTGCACAGGCCAAAAAAAAAAAAAAAAACACATAAAATAGATGTGGAAACAAATTAAACATCCAAGATGGCGAATGAGGGCCATTCAGCCAGACTGCTAACAGGTATTGGTTTCAGACTGTGCTGCTCAGCATTCTTGGATGTCTTAAATTTTCAGGACCTTGTATCTGCTTTGTATGAGTCCAAAACAGCTCTAACCCGCCCCCGGCACTTTATCCCGCTCTCCTCTACTCAGTAAGTGTAATGCATCTAATCGAAGATGGCGATGACCCTATAATAAATTCAAGGACATAATTTAAGCAGAGTGTGGGAAGACTAAGGGGGTTATTTAAGAAAGGATAGCGTCAGGTAGCGCCTGGTTAATGAGAGGTAGCGACAGGTAGCGACTGGTCAACGCCAGACACGGCACGCAATTCCACATTTATCAAGCAGAATCTGTTTAGCGACTGGGATAGCGGCATGTGGCGTCTGATTCATCATTTTCAAAGCCTCTGCGAACAGCGCCAGCGTTCAGCCTTGCACAGCTCCCCCATACATTTCAATGGACGAACCTTTTCTTCACTTTAAACTGGTCTTTTTTTTTCCCCAAAAATCACAAATAATTATGTGACCTCTTCTGGCATTGAAAAAGCTGTTTTTTCACATTTTTTAAATATTTCTTTAGAAATGACATTACAGGTCTGGCATTAAAGTGTTCATGTTACAATGTTGCTACAATGTAATTCCATATATTTTTGCTTTGTTACTAGTTGATAGATGCTTGAAAACAGACTTTAAACACACCGCCTCCTGTGCTATGGGCTACAAACAAGTATTTTTCAGCGCCAGAGATTTGTGAGGCTGTTTTTTTGCTGAATATGGTGTGAGTCAGTCGCTATGAGCAGTCGCTAACATACGCTCCCATACAGCACTGTACTGGTCAAATAGCGACTCCTCACAATGTATTCAACATTACTGAACAGTGACTGAGTCGCTATGAAGTAGCGACCCACAGCTGAGCACTGCGACTACTAGCGGGCGCTCTGAAAATGCCTGCTACAGACGCTCAGCTGTCGCTACCTGCCGCTAATGATGAATCAGCCTCTAATTCTTACATTACTCTAAATTCAATCTTAACATTTTGCTAATGCAGGACTAACATTTGGCAAGGCTAATGGTTAAGGTCGTGTTTCACATGTAAACAAGGTGTTCAAATAGGCATAGTTTCATACATTAGACACAAACTACATTCCTAGCCATACATATAAAAAAAAGGATGTTATTGGCGTCAACTTACCAAGGAGCCATCCACCGGAAAATTCCCCAGACTCAAACCGACCGTACAATACAGATCTTCGAAGAATGTAAGCATCATGGGATGAGCCTGGGAACCCAGCCAGCAGACGGGGAGGCCGATTCATTAATAGCGCCAGGTAGCGACAGATGAGCGTCTGAAGTGCGGCTCTATGAGCGACCGCTAGTGTACGCCACGAACGGCTGTGAGTCGCTAATGCAGGCCTCCCCAGTCGCTATCTGCCTTTGTTAGGAAGAATGCATACATTGGTGAATGAGATGTTTCTGATCAGCTTTGTAGGCGCTGTTATTTTTTCACACGGTATTCAACACAGCGCCTGAGCGTTTGTTTGCTGTTGGATTGAAATCAATGTTACAACATTCTGTAGTAAACACATTGCACCATGTTTATTTGGTTAAATGTTTTTTATTTATTTATTTTTTTTAATAAATGCATACAAGTGTGGTTTTCTCTTCATGGTGCCTAAAAAGAAACAAAAGTGTAGTTAGTTTTTATTACTAATTTTGGTTTGTAGCATTTAATTACATACCAAGGCCTCATTTTTAGTTCAAATTTTGGTCAACTTGCACACCACCCCTTATTCTTATTTTGGTCAACTTGCACACCACCCCTTATTCTGGTTTGGGTCAACTTGCACACCACCCCTTATTCTTATTTTGGTCAACTTGCACACCACCCCTTATTCTGGTTTGGGTCTACTTGCACACCACCCCTTATTCTGGTTTGGGTCAACTTGCACACCACCCCTTATTCTGGTTTGGGTCAACTTGCACACCACCCCTTATTCTTATTTTGGTCAACTTGCACACCACCCCTTATTCTGGTTTGGGTCAACTTGCACACCACCCCTTATTCTGGTTTGGGTCAACTTGCACACCACCCCTTATTCTTATTTTGGTCAACTTGCCCCTTATTCTGGTTTGGGTCAACTTGCACACCACCCCTTATTCTTATTTTGGTCAACTTGCACACCACCCCTTATTCTGGTTTGGGTCAACTTGCACACCATCCCTTATTCTGGTTTGGGTCAACTTGCACACCACCCCTGATTCTGGTTTGGGTCAACTTGCACACCACCCCTTATTCTTATTTTGGTCAACTTGCACACCACCCCTTATTCTGGTTTGGGTCAACTTGCACACCACCCCTTATTCTGGTTTGGGTCAACTTGCACACCACCCCTTATTCTTATTTTGGTCAACTTGCACACCACCCCTTATTCTGGTTTGGGTCAACTTGCACACCACCCCTTATTCTGGTTTGGGTCAACTTGCACACCACCCCTTATTCTTATTTTGGTCAGCTCGCACACCACCCCTTATTCTGGTTTGGGTCAACTTGCACACCACCCCTTATTCTGGTTTGGGTCAACTTGCACACCACCCCTTATTCTTATTTTGGTCAACTTGCACACCACCCCTTATTTTGGTTTGGGTCAACTTGCACACCACCCCTTATTCTGGTTTGGGTCAACTTGCACACCACCCCTTATTCTTATTTTGGTCAACTTGCACACCACCCCTTATTCTGGTTTGGGTCAACTTGCACACCACACCTTATTCTGGTTTGGGTCAACTTGCACACCACCCCTTATTCTTATTTTGGTCAACTTGCACACCACCCCTTATTCTGGTTTGGGTCAACTTGCACAACACCCCTTTTTTTGGTCCACAAAAACAATGGCCCTGTAGTCCAGTACTTGGAGTATAGTTAAGGTGAGCTAGCTTACCGAGAAAAACAATGTTATCATGCTTTCCCTTAGCTCAAAGCCAGTCTGGGTGTCCTCAGTCGTTTCTGCGGGGATGTTGGGGATTTCTGGCACCAGTGCTGTTTCTTCAGGGGGTTATATTCTGTGGCATATGCAAATATTGTGTAGGACACAGCATGCGAGGATGATTTTGGAGACCTTTTGTGGACTGGACAACGGTTCTCCTCCTGGATCTTAATAAGAAGGTCATCTGTGTCACAGAGGCCTCAAGAACCGGGCCCAGAATCATCACGGCTCCCGGGCATCTCATCCGAGGAGCCCGAATCTGAGAATAGCTCACCTTCCTCAGAAGGATCAAGGTCCTGCATAGCAGCAGAGTCATCAGTATCGTTAGGAACCGGAGAGCCAGGAGGCATCAGGGACCGCTTCTTTCCAGGGCCCATACGCTCCGCCAAACTAGACAGCACCTGCTCCACCGTAGGCAGCCTGCGCGGCACGGCTTGCTGGTCATCCCCGCTCGAGTGAGACTCATCAGGAGTGAGATTTAGGTCCGGGGAGACGGGTGTATTGAAGGGAGGTGCAGCCACTGGCAAACCTGATTGCAGGGTCAGTGCCTGTTCAGCACACGGTCCGCAGACCCGTGCTCTGTCAGCATCAGCATGGGGCTGACCACCCACTGCACACAGCCGGTCATGTCCCAGAGGGACCCCGGGTACATAATTCTGAGATGCCTCCATATGGTGATTATCTGAGCAGTATGCCCACAGGGATTTACGCAATAGGCAACCCTGGATGCCCCAAGACCCGCTAGGAAGTGGGAGAATTTGTTATGTGGACCCGCTATAATATATGTTAGGCCGGGAGAAGCCACCGAAGACCTGGCGTCTTAAAGACATAATGGGATAAGAGGGGGGGGGGGTGTCAGTGCCATGCGCAGCCGAATAAAACACATAGGAACAAATACCGCACTTACATGACCAAGGGAGGAGGCGGATCGCACCACGCGCGCGTGCGAAGACTGTCAAAATGGCGCCAAGCGAACCTCGAGGGGCGGGCCTGATCTGGCTGTGACGCGGAGCGCGTCATGCCGAGTCCCCGCCTCCCCCAAAGAGCGCGAAGCTCTAACCCTCGAAACATGAACGACAGTAGTGGATAGTACGCACATACATAATGTTGCTGTCACGCTAGACAATGATGCTGCCGTCTGGGCAGAACACTAAAGTAATGAAAGGACAAACATGCGCGCAACCATAAGCTTATGTGGCAAGGAGCGCGACACTGACACCCAAGTTCAATGAAAGATCAAGGCCTTCAACGTGTTACATTACACTAGGACTGCCACACATACCCCCCCCCCTTTCTTTTCGGCAGCGGACCTGCATCCAGGGATTAACTCTGTGAGGGGCACGGGCAACAATGCGGCATCTAATGGAGGCTCACCATCGGCCTAAACCGCCTACCCTATGGTGGGGGATTGCGGTGGAGCTTAGCTCCGTTAGCACACACGGTGCTGCCTACCTTCACCCGACCAACGCAGCCCAGGCTGGGAGGCATATTCTTCACAAGGAGGACGGATGGAAATAGTCCCGCAGGGCCTCGGGCTGTAAAGCCCCGCTCGCCTGCGAGAGCGTGATACTTCATGTCTTCGCAGTGAGCACTGCAGAGAAATATGGGGATTTGTGGGAGGTCCCTGGGTATATGAAGGGCCGGGAGGAGCCTGTTTTTGTATGTCTGCAGTGAACAGCGCCCTCTGGTGGAGGATTACCCATGTGTAAGTATTATAGATGGAGCAGGACGTGCTGTATGCTTAGAATATATGCGGCTCATTGTAGCCTGGCTGATCCCGCTGAGGAGGGCAGAGGTTGCTTGGAAATTCCCTCGCGCCACAATATTAAGCGTGGCACATAGGCGAACTATGCCTGGAATGGATTGGGTGCGTCTGGTGGATGAATCAATTTTGGTCTTAATCTGATCATATAGGGACTGTAGTGCTGCACGATTCAGACAAAAGCGGCTTCTGATCTGCTCGTCACTTAAATCCCACACTGAAAGACGGATGCCAAAGGATCGGGGTGCCCTAAGCCTCACAGCACCCTCCTCCCTGGCCTCCTGTTCTTCCAGCAGTCTCCCACAACTATACATCCAGAACCCAAACATCACCTTCTCATCCATCTCACACTCACTGGCCATAGATACAAAATAAGCCAAACCAAATACAGAAAACAAACACACCACACACACAAGCACACTCCTCACACAATCACACCAATGCAGCTCAACACAAAACCAGATGTATAGTGGTCAGAACCACCAGACTGCTGAAAATCTGCTTTCTAAGTTAGGCACAACCAAGAGGGGATTTGCTGCACAACCCACAAAATGCCCCAAAATCAATCCTCACTTGCTGTATGTTTGTATGTACAATATTTGCATATGCCAACAAAATAAATCTCCCAAAGAAACAGCACTGATGCCAGAAATCACCCAACAAGCCACACAGAGTAAGGGCACAACCCAGCCAGACACATTTTTAAAGCAAGGGACCAACGGACAACACCACAGCCTTTGCCACAGTGTAACAATACAAGAAGGTTGTCAAATAAAGCTATTTATACTTAACTTTGGGAAAGGACTGGTCCGCTTTGCCGCCTCTTGCGTTGTTTAGCTATTTCCGGTCTGCAATTAGCTTACCCAGGTGTGCTTGAAACGGTTTGCGCACACGTACGCTAAAGCATAGCGTGCGTGAGCAGATACCTGCGTGCTTTAGCGGATATGGTTCATCAGTCAGGTTTGGCCCAATCAAACTTATGCTGCTCTTAATTCAAATAGCTGTTTTTAGAGCCACATTTTACATGTGTTTAACAGACCTGAGTACATTTTTTTTATGTTGGGTTGTTTGGGTTGAGCTCTCTAATTATTTAATTGTCTTCCACACATGGTTGCCAAAAACATCAGGCATTGCAGTGAAGATGTCGCTACAAACACCTGGCCAGTATGTGTGAAGCAATTAAGTGGACCTGTTTGTGATTGGTTCTTAGAGCACATAAAACCTGGCACACCCAAACAGCAGTTGTTGCCATTTTGTAGTCTGCATGCGTGCTTGGGTGTTGTATAGTGGTGTGTTTGCAGCTACAGGATGGAGCCAAATTCTGGGCATCTGCCGGCCACAGCTGGACCAAGTAGGAGTGTGTTGGGTGCTGTGTGCAGACCTCCCCTAAGGAAAAGGGCACAGGCCGAAGGTGAGGCAGCACCTAAGGCCAAGCGTCCATTTGCCAAGAGGGAGCCAGAATTTAATTTGGCGGATAACAATACTCTTGTGCGTCTGACACTGGCAAAATGGGAGCTATTATTTGGCTCCCAAAGTCAGTGTTTAGGCAAGCAAGAAAGGAGCAAATTGTGGGATGCCATTGGTGAGGAGCTTACTAGCAGTGCTCAATACCCACGTAGTGGCCCGTCCTGCAAGAAACGCTTCTACACTTTGAAAAGGGCCCTTATGCAAAAGATGAAGACTGATCTTCTTGTAGAGAGTGGGACCAACCAGGGTCCAAAGAGTACCTACAGGCCATATGAGGAGATGCTGAAGTGCAAGATTCAACTCATTCGGCTGCAGGGTGTGGATGCTGGAGATGACACCACAGGTTGGGCTGAAGGTACCTAGTTTTGAAATTTTTAAATCTTGTTGTTGTAATGTATGTTATTTGTTTGTATTTTTTTTTAATATTAACAGTAGGACATGTGAAGTAGTACATTATACCTCATTAATGTGTTACTTGCCTGTCTCTTGCTTTATGCATAGGTGCACATGGAGAGGCCCAGGATTCTGGGGAGGAGGACACCCAAAATCCGGCCCTTCCACCAACCTCAAGCATAACCCAGTCGGCCATTGAAGGTATTTTTAAGTAATTTTGGTGGTGGTTATTTTGGGCCGCACATTACCAATGGCTAAATCCTTACTTTTATTTCTGATAGTTGCCCTGACATTTGCACCAGCATCTCCTCAGGAGTCAACCTACTCTTTGGATGCCGGTAAGTGCATGTGTCAACCTTGCTTTAGCTACTTTAACACAAGGGCATGTCTTTCATTCATCTATTTTCATTGTAGGGCAAGTCCCTGCTTCATCTTTGGACACCACTTCCTGTGTTGCTGGTCAACCGGACCCTGTTGGTGTGTATTTCCCAACACACTGTATCCTTTCTGCTGTTTGAGTAACAATGTGTATATTTTGTTATTATAAAATTAAACATGATTTCAATTACAAATTCAATATGGATATTGACACTGGATTGTGCATCAACACGATCAGAAATTAAATTGTTGTAATGTGTTCCATGCATTTTTTGGTTGTTTTCAAATTGATTGACAAACATACACTATACTAGTGTTGGTAATATTGCTCTACATTGTGTATTTTAGTTGACCGGAATACAGGAAGTGGCCGTCCGGAAAGGGCCCTTCACCGTGAGGCTGCTAGAGATGAGGGTAAGTTGGATTAGCTTTATTCTCTAGTAAGGATGTTGGCTAACCTGTTTTTTGGAATTATTAGTACAACTTGTTATTCAACATGTTTTTTGAAGGGCAAAGCTCAAGTGAGGGCCTACGGGACATCTGTGAGATGGCGGGTATGTGTAATTTGAGAAATGTGTGTATGTTATTGATTGCCACAATGATTTCCTCCTCTTCAGCTTACAGACATGTTTTGAATATGATGTTCCATGACACATTTTTGCTATTGGGCAATCCCCCACTTTGGCGAGGTATGGCCTCGATAGTGTGGGCCAAAAATAGTCGCACAATCTCAAATGACCTACTAACATGACTTTCCTGTTTAGCATATGCCAGCTTGCCCCATCTCTCAGATGTGGAGTTTCCCCTTTCTGGCAGCCAGACACCGGAACTACTTTGGCCGGAGCAGACTGAGGTACCATGGCTGATTTGTTTGAACAGTAACCACATTGACATGTTTGGGGGTACAACAGGATCCACCATGTAACATACACCATATTTGTGGTTTAGCAGGAGTCCATTGCGGAAACCCAGGCTCTGCCCTCTGCCCAAGTGCCATGTGGACAGGCTACAGAGGCTGAAGCAACGGTACATTATAATGGAACCCTTTTGTTAAATGTTTGGGAGGGGATTACCTGCATTGTTCCAGCTTCACTACAATCTTTTTTTTGGTGTTTTAGGCTGAACATCCGGAGCTTCTGCACCCACAAGTGCCGATTTCTACCAGCTAGGGGTCCGGATGCTGGAGGGCTACAGTCAACAACAGCCGCGTGCTGGAACTAATGAGCGCATTGCGGTGTTGGAAAATCAGTTGCTGGTGGATCGGCAACAAATTCAGGACCTGCAGCAACAACTCAGAGAAGTACAAAATCAGCAGCAATCCCAAATTACTATGGCTATCCAACAAATGACACATGCCATTGAACAATCTGGACAGCGCCAAGACCAAACTTTGATGTTGATCCATCAGCTAATACAACAGCAGTCTATTTTTTTTACTGCACTGTTGTCCCCCAACACCACCCCTAGCAGTGAATCCCAACCTCCAAGGCCACCCAGGGAATAATTGTGGCACTTTTGTTTTGTTTTAATATTTTCTGTGAATAAATGTTTGTAGCCAAGCTCAAAATAGTGTTTTTGAGAAGACATAGCTACTAACACAGTCAGGGATAAGTCTCTAGATCTAGATATGTACATGTAGGCAGAAATGTATGACACACATTGTTTGCCATATATTACTATGGTTTACACATTAAATGCCTAACAATTTTTGCAAAAATGTTCAAACTAATGGGTTGCTAGACACTTAAACTATGCTTTACAAGGCACAACACACTGAAAGTTGAAAAATAGAAAACATTTATTTTCTGGCAAGGCGCCCAACATGGGGCAACATTAAGCCGCACAGCGGCAAAAACCATACCCCCCACCCTAACGGTGTTTCTTCTTGCCCAGCAGCATAAGGCGCGTCCGACGGACATACTGCCACAGTCTGCGATGCTCTGTTTCACAAGCTGTAGAGAGTAAGAAAAATACACTCAAACAAATATAATGTGATCTCAACATACACAGATGTAGCAATGTTATGTAATTTGCTCGAATTAGCTGACCGACACATTAACATTGGTGTAAACTGGGCCCTTATGTGTTACCATTATATGAGTAGTAGTGCCTGCCTTACATGTGCATTTAACATCCAAACCATACATTTAGTATGAACTCTTTGGAAGAAATGAAGGGATAAGTCCCATTGTGGGCATTTATTGGGTTAGTTACAGCCAAACATCATGGCCAAAGTCCGAACGATTAAACTGCTTGTGAAAAGCATATTAGAGTTCTCAACCTTAGCAGGCAAATATTTTTGGTTTAAGCTAACAATTTACCAATACGTGTAAAAACCAAAAATGTGAGCCAACAATCAAGCATGCAGACATGCATTTAGGATTGTGGGACGAGCAAATGTCACCTAGATGTGTGCTTAGAAAAGACATAGGGACATTATCAATTAATATATATTTTAAACTAAGACATAGGTGTCCTAAGTATTTTGCCATATGAAGTTGATGTACTCACCATCACAGCTGTGGCTGGGGCCCATGCTGCTGGACGTCCCTGGAGCTGGGGTGGGGAGTATGGTCACAGGGTCCGTCTGCATGGAAACATCTGTCATGAGAAAGCAAAACCAAAAACAAAATTAGTTTGCCAATTACACATTAAGATTTGACATCCATCTGTTTAGGGAGTCTGGGAAAAAATGCTTGCATGGTTACACACATGTTGTCAGACATTAGCATATTTACTGGTCCGTTAGGTCATGGGAATTATTTATGTGTGCAACATGGACACATCAATATAATGTGCCAATAACCTTTACAGTGCAATGCTAAGGCATAAATTTAAGTTGAGGGTAGAATATTAATTGTAGAGTGTGCAACATGTGTTAGCAGGAACAACTTACAAAACTAACACATTTGCTAGCCACCATCATGGTGTCCGCAGAAACATCGGGGTGGTTGGCAGTTGGATTGTACTGGAGTGGGGTTTGTAAGGTTAATTAAAATTACACTACAAGCTTGTACTATGGACCAGTAAACATGTGTATGTTTTGGGAATGTCATTACAGATGGCATGTGAGGGATATCAACAAACACTTACCACGACTATGCCCACGGGCAAGGGCTGGCGCATAGCTGCTGGAGGTGGTGGCTCTATGATGCCCTAAAAAACAGATAACAAGGGCACAGGATTAGTGCTAAGTCACCAGGATCACCTGTAACAGACAAACAAGAATTAGAAATGCACTCACCAGGGGATGAACTGCTGCTGGTATCCCAGGGAGGACTCTGAGGAGGAAGCGTGGAGCCTCGACTCCTCACAATCGGCCCAGAAGATCCTAAACCACATGGGCCACCCTCCTCCCTCTCACTCCCAGATCCTCGAGGGAGTGTGGGTGAGTCCACCTCCCCACTTGGACTCCCCACTTGAGAGTGGCCCACGGGGTTTGTGGACTCAACTGAGTCCAATTGTGAGGAGCTGAGGCTCCAGACTGCCCGCCCCCCAGCAGCACACTCCTCTGGGGCGTCATCCCCTTCCTCCCCTGGGTCCTCAAGATAGGACTGGCGAGAGGGCCCCTCCCCCGCAGATTCATCCGACCCCACCACTCTTCTGCGGGGGAGGAAACCCTTCCCACGTTCGCCCAGGGGAGGATGCTTATCTGTGTAAAATGGGGGAAAAAAGGGACATCTTTAAAACCCCCCAAAAAACATGCTAACTATTGATAATACTACATTAGTGGAATGATTTACATGTTGTGAGCTGACACTTACCTGAAGCATAGGCATCATAGAGCCTATAAACGCCCTCTGGGTCCCGGCGCTTAAAGTCAGACCACTTCTGGATGATGGAGCGGACTGTGAGGTTGGTCTGGAAGCGCCAGGACACAGTTGCCTTCACCTCCAACGCTATGCACCTCTTTGCACCATGGGCATAGTCGTATTCCCTCAGCAAAAAATCCTATAAAAAAACACATTTGAAAAACAAACATCAATACATATCTATATAGAGTAATAACCATAAATAACAAGCTATATGGTTGCACAGCATAAATGGAACATATACTTACTTTGACCACCTGGCCGTTGACACGCGTATCCACACGTTTGCGCTTTTTTTTGGGGGGGGCAGGGGATGTTGAGGGACCAGGGGAGACAGGGGGAGGAGAGGTTGGGGAGGAAGATTCAGAGGAGTAGCTTGGGAGTGGGATGGCTCACCGTCTGGGCCTCATTTTTAATCCTCAGAGGTGGAAACCGGAAGTTGCAAAACGAAAGTAAAGTGAAAAAAAAAAAAAACACACGCATCGCTAAAATACGCTCAAATGCGCTTA
This sequence comes from Gastrophryne carolinensis, assembly GCA_027917425.1. Taxonomy (NCBI): domain Eukaryota; kingdom Metazoa; phylum Chordata; class Amphibia; order Anura; family Microhylidae; genus Gastrophryne; species Gastrophryne carolinensis. The sequence goes on from CM051244.1 coordinate 109,192,932, forward strand.
TCAATTCGCAAGGATACGCAACATCACAATAGCGTATAGCGACGAGTCAGCTGCGCCCGTGTCTGCTGCGCCCGTGTCTGCTGCGTATTCATCAACAGCGACTGGGGGCGTAACTAGTGAAATAGCGAACAAAAAAAAAAAACGCATGTATGATCAGCACAGTGCCGCTGCCTACTCCACATAGCGACTCGGCATAGCGACCGGGCCTTGCCGAAACACCACGGATTCATCAAAGAGATTACTATCATAGAGCGTGGGCGCTGTTGTTAGCTGACTGCGGCACAGAGCGCCTGTAACGGTTTAAAAAAAAAGATTATTTGAGGGGTTTGACACCTTCGAAAACGCCATCAATAACTGAAATGACATTGGGAGAGGGCTGTGATTTGGACATCCAAGTGACACAGTCCGAAATACATTTAAAAAAAAAAAACATCCCAAACATTCAAGACAAATCAGAAATAATGTTTAATGCATGTACTAATTGCATTAAAAAAAAAAAAACATATGCAAGGCACAACACTGGCGCTGTTCGCTGAGGATGAGAAATTGATGAATCATCCGCTACATGTCGCTTATTCCAGTCGCTACACAGATTCTGGTTGATAAATGTGCTATTGTGTGCCGTGTCCGGCGTTGACCAGGCGTTGACCAGTCGCTATTTGGCGCTACCTCCCGCTAACCAGGCGCTGCATGACGCTATCCCTTGTTAAATAAGGCCCTAAGTAACCGCATGTCCGGGGCCACCACTGCTTGGACATTCATTGAGTGGCCCATTTTGCGGTTCCTGGGATAAAAAAAAAAAAAAAAACATTAGAAAGGAAAGGAAAACTAGGGAAACACTAACTACTCACACCGTAAGCAAAACCTGTGCCCAATTAAAATAGCAATAAACAAGTACATAAGTATTTTGTTTAGCAAAAAATAATATGTATGTTTGAAAAAGGAAAGATTAACTTTCCAGTGTCTATTTCAGGTACACATTAAAATGTTTCCTTGGTGAACACATGTGACATTTATATGCAACTAAATTTGGTCCATGGTTCCACAGGGACTCTTTACAAGGAGGGAATAATTAAAAGGAGGGATACATTACAATGAGGGTAAAATTACAAGGAGGGATAACTTACAAGGAGGGAATAATTACAAGTAGGAAATCATTACAAGGAGGGATTATGTAAAAGGAAGAATAAATTAAAAGGAGGGATACATTACACTGAGGGATTATTTAAAACAAGGGATTATTATAAAGGATGGATAACTTACAAGGAGGGAATAATTATAAGAAGGGACATTTTACAAGGAGGGACTTTTTGAAATTTTTGGGACATAAAAAAAAAATTAAATAAAATGAAACAAAATATGACTGATTGGACTTGCCTGTAGATATACTCGTCGACTGCCGGAGGGGCCAGGGCAACGTGGGTGCAGTCAATGGCACCCATGACGTTGGGCACGTCGGCTTAATCGCGTTTCTGGCTACCATGTCGCCCGGAAAACAAATATATTTCTGAGTAATGAGATCCATGCCTTCCAAAAACTTGGATAGCGCGCGGCTCAGCGTAGGCTGGGAGATCCCCACAGAGAGGGCACCTAGCCTCTGGAACGAGCCGTTCGCCAAAAATTGCAGGCAGCCAAGCATCTTGGTCATACCTGAAATTGCTTGCCCGTTCCTTGTGGTGCGGGCTAACCATGGCCGCAGCTCACTATACAATTTATGGAGGGAAGCGCAATTAAGTCTGGTGAGCTCGAACAGCTCAACGTCATGCATGCCATCGATGTGCATGCGTCGCCGCCGGTGCAATCTGGTCTCAGCCCTCCGGACAATTTCAATGCCCATGAGCTGCAGATGCTCATTCTCCTCAAATGTCATCCATAGCTGCTAGTCTCGAGGTCAAAATGGTCCCGTAAGGGGATCGCAAAGGAAACGGGTTTATAGGGTGGTGGTCCGTCGGCAATCAGCTCTCTGAATGAGACGCAAGCCCATAGCAATAACGTAAGTTATCTGAACGAACGAAAAATATCAGATTTGGTTTGGAAAATGACCCGAACTAACGCAAATGTTCTGATTTGCTTTCGTTCATCGAAAGCGCATATACGCATTTGCCCGAACGTTCGCACGAATGAAAAATGAACAAAAAAAAGCAAAAAAATGACACAAAAAACACCCACTAAAACTTTCACAGGGAGCTATGGAAGTGCAGACGAATGTGCCTCTGAATCGAGCCTATTATCTTAAACGGAAACCAAAACCCACTGATGATGTCAAACCAAATTAGACATTCTCCCTATCGATAGTCCTCCTGAAGGGAAGGGGCCACTGAGCCACCAATGGTTGACTGTGGGGTTTATTCATCAAGGGAAGCGCCAGGTAGTGCCTCGTAGCGGCAGGCAGTGTCTGGTGAACGCTGGGCGCTGTACGCAATACCACATTTATTTCTGGTTAGCGACTCTAACAGCGCCGATGTAGCGCACGATTCATCATTACAGGCAGCTCAGCGTATAGCGCCAGCGCTCTAGCTTCAAGAGCGCCAGGTATTACATGTCGCTACCTGTCGCTCTCCCGTACATTTCAATGGATGTTCCTTTTTTTCTGTTTAAACAGGGCATTTTGTTTTTAATTTTTTTTTCTCTCAAATAATTGTGTCACCTCTCCTGGCCTAGAAAAAGTCATTTTAGAAAACTTTTTTCTGGCATTAAAGTATTAATGTCACAATGTTACAACTATGTAATTCCATGTGTTTTTGCTTTGTTACTGGTGGATATGTGTTCAAAAACAGACTTTAATCACACAGTGTCTGGCACTCTATGCTACAGCACCCAGTTCCAGAGCGCCTATGGTCTGTGTGTCGTTTTTTTTGTTGAATATGGTGTAAGTCACTGAGAGTTGGTCACACTGAGCTGACGCTACCTTTCGCTCGCTGCAACGCTGTACTGGTGTTAACACGCCCAACATACATCTCATTCATCAATGCTGGCCAGGTTACTACAGCGACTGAGACGCTCTGTTACAGCGCCCAATAGCCGATCACAGCGTATACTAGTGATCACTCTAAGTGCTGCTATACAGACACTCATCTGATGATACCTGGCGCTAGTCATGAATCAGCCTCCCCATGAAAAAAAAACTAGATGGTGTGCCCTGATCCCCACTGAACCACCAATGAACTAGCAACAATAAAAAAAATGGGTTCAGCAATTGCTGATCCTGCGTTCCTCAACATGAAGCTGTCTCACCTGGCCTCATAACAGGTATGTCCAGCTACACAAACATTTCTCTATCCTGCTCAGACTGATGCGGTTAAGCCTGCTAGAGCCCATCGGTGGTAAAGCTGTGAACCTGAGGTCGGGAGAATACTAACTCGTGAATGTCTTAAAAGGACCATGCAAGCAATTTATGACCTGTTCTTCATTCACCAGCAACCTCCAGGACAAACGACCCCCCCCCCCCAACCCATAATTCACAGTAACTGGAGCACATCCACTCCATCCATTGCAGGTGTCAGACCACAGCATGCCCCTCCATTGCAGGGAATGAGGCAGGCATGGCCATGCACAGTGAGTGATGGGGACGCTGGTGTGGGAGGGTCAAAGTGAAGCCAGGGGGGATCAGCCAGCCTGTAACAGTAATAGCCATAAGCCATGGGCATGGGTCACAACTAGGGATGAGCGAATCGATCCGGACGAACCCGGATTCGATCCGAATTTCAGGAAAAATTCGATTCGGATCGAATCCGAATTTCCCCGCGATTCGATCGCTCGAAGTTTTCCTTTAACATCCATTCATTTACATTACAGGCATTCTAAGATGGCGGACGGGACATGTCCAGACATCAACCCCGCGCCAGTGCAAGCTGGGACAGTCACATGCAGCCTATCAGCAGCCAGCAAGCCCGGTGACGTCACAGCGCTATTTAAGGCCGGCCATCTTGCTTTCCTGCCTCATTTCTCTATTGCATTCGTGAGAGACAGAACGTTGTGTAGCTGAGGGAGTGAGGCAGTTAGACAGGCAGGGACAGACAGGGACAGGCTGGAGACAGGCAGGAGACAGACAGGAGACAGACAGAAAGTCAGCGAAAAACAGGGAAAGGTAGAAAAATCGGAGGCTGTCAGCCTGTCACAGGGAGTTTTTTTTTTTTTTTTTCATCCAGCCTGACAGGCTTTGTTAGCGTTTTCAGGCTGCTTATACTAACTAACTGTGCATATATACTGAACTGATCTTAAGTCTGCTGTGAGGCATCCCATTCTGTGACTACAGCAGCCTCTGTTTAAGACCATATAACCATTTGCTCTTATTATATTTGAAATTAGCCTGATAAAGACACTTTTGCTCGGCATAGTACTTCTGGACCCTGCCAGGGCATCCCATTCTGTGACTACAGCAGCCTCTGTTTAAGACCATATAACCATTTGCTCTTATTATATTTGAAATTAGCCTGATAAAGACACTTTTGCTCGGCATAGTACTTCTGGACCCTGCCAGGGCATCCCATTCTGTGACTACAGCAGCCTCTGTTTAAGACCATATAACCATTTGCTCTTATTATATTTGAAATTAGCCTGATAAAGACACTTTTGCTCGGCATAGTACTTCTGGACCCTGCCAGGGCATCCCATTCTGTGACTACAGCAGCCTCTGTTTAAGACCATATAACCATTTGCTCTTATTATATTTGAAATTAGCCTGATAAAGACACTTTTGCTGGGCATAGTACTTCTGGACCCTGCCAGGGCATCCCATTCTGTGACTACAGCAGCCTCTGTTTAAGACCATATAACCATTTGCTCTTATTATATTTGAAATTAGCCTGATAAAGACACTTTTGCTCGGCATAGTACTTCTGGACCCTGCCAGGGCATCCCATTCTGTGACTACAGCAGCCTCTGTTTAAGACCATATAACCATTTGCTCTTATTATATTTGAAATTAGCCTGATAAAGACACTTTTGCTCGGCATAGTACTTCTGGACCCTGCCAGGGCATCCCATTCTGTGACTACAGCAGCCTCTGTTTAAGACCATATAACCATTTGCTCTTTTTATATTTGAAATTAGCCTGATAAAGACACTTTTGCTGGGCATAGTACTTCTGGACCCTGCCAGGGCATCCCATTCTGTGACTACAGCAGCCTCTGTTTAAGACCATATAACCATTTGCTCTTATTATATTTGAAATTAGCCTGATAAAGACACTTTTGCTGGGCATAGTACTTCTGGACCCTGCCAGGGCATCCCATTCTGTGACTACAGCAGCCTCTGTTTAAGACCATATAACCATTTGCTCTTATTATATTTGAAATTAGCCTGATAAAGACACTTTTGCTGGGCATAGTACTTCTGGACCCTGCAAGGGCATCCCATTCTGTGACTACAGCAGCCTCTGTTTAAGACCATATAACCATTTGCTCTTATTATATTTGAAATTAGCCTGATAAAGACACTTTTGCTGGGCATAGTACTTCTGGACCCTGCCAGGGCATCCCATTCTGTGACTACAGCAGCCTCTGTTTAAGACCATATAACCATTTGCTCTTATTATATTTGAAATTAGCCTGATAAAGACACTTTTGCTCGGCATAGTACTTCTGGACCCTGCCAGGGCATCCCATTCTGTGACTACAGCAGCCTCTGTTTAAGACCATATAACCATTTGCTCTTATTATATTTGAAATTAGCCTGATAAAGACACTTTTGCTCGGCATAGTACTTCTGGACCCTGCCAGGGCATCCCATTCTGTGACTACAGCAGCCTCTGTTTAAGACCATATAACCATTTGCTCTTATTATATTTGAAATTAGCCTGATAAAGACACTTTTGCTCGGCATAGTACTTCTGGACCCTGCCAGGGCATCCCATTCTGTGACTACAGCAGCCTCTGTTTAAGACCATATAACCATTTGCTCTTATTATATTTGAAATTAGCCTGATAAAGACACTTTTGCTCGGCATAGTACTTCTGGACCCTGCCAGGGCATCCCATTCTGTGACTACAGCAGCCTCTGTTTAAGACCATATAACCATTTGCTCTTATTATATTTAAAATTAGCCTGATAAAGACACTTTTGCTGGGCATAGTACTTCTGGACCCTGCCAGGGCATCCCATTCTGTGACTACAGCAGCCTCTGTTTAAGACCATATAACCATTTGCTCTTATTATATTTGAAATTAGCCTGATAAAGACACTTTTGCTCGGCATAGTACTTCTGGACCCTGCCAGGGCATCCCATTCTGTGACTACAGCAGCCTCTGTTTAAGACCATATAACCATTTGCTCTTATTATATTTGAAATTAGCCTGATAAAGACACTTTTGCTCGGCATAGTACTTCTGGACCCTGCCAGGGCATCCCATTCTGTGACTACAGCAGCCTCTGTTTAAGACCATATAACCATTTGCTCTTTTTATATTTGAAATTAGCCTGATAAAGACACTTTTGCTGGGCATAGTACTTCTGGACCCTGCCAGGGCATCCCATTCTGTGACTACAGCAGCCTCTGTTTAAGACCATATAACCATTTGCTCTTATTATATTTGAAATTAGCCTGATAAAGACACTTTTGCTGGGCATAGTACTTCTGGACCCTGCCAGGGCATCCCATTCTGTGACTACAGCAGCCTCTGTTTAAGACCATATAACCATTTGCTCTTATTATATTTGAAATTAGCCTGATAAAGACACTTTTGCTGGGCATAGTACTTCTGGACCCTGCAAGGGCATCCCATTCTGTGACTACAGCAGCCTCTGTTTAAGACCATATAACCATTTGCTCTTATTATATTTGAAATTAGCCTGATAAAGACACTTTTGCTGGGCATAGTACTTCTGGACCCTGCCAGGGCATCCCATTCTGTGACTACAGCAGCCTCTGTTTAAGACCATATAACCATTTGCTCTTATTATATTTGAAATTAGCCTGATAAAGACACTTTTGCTCGGCATAGTACTTCTGGACCCTGCCAGGGCATCCCATTCTGTGACTACAGCAGCCTCTGTTTAAGACCATATAACCATTTGCTCTTATTATATTTGAAATTAGCCTGATAAAGACACTTTTGCTCGGCATAGTACTTCTGGACCCTGCCAGGGCATCCCATTCTGTGACTACAGCAGCCTCTGTTTAAGACCATATAACCATTTGCTCTTATTATATTTGAAATTAGCCTGATAAAGACACTTTTGCTCGGCATAGTACTTCTGGACCCTGCCAGGGCATCCCATTCTGTGACTACAGCAGCCTCTGTTTAAGACCATATAACCATTTGCTCTTATTATATTTGAAATTAGCCTGATAAAGACACTTTTGCTGGGCATAGTACTTCTGGACCCTGCCAGGGCATCCCATTCTGTGACTACAGCAGCCTCTGTTTAAGACCATATAACCATTTGCTCTTATTATATTTGAAATTAGCCTGATAAAGACACTTTTGCTGGGCATAGTACTTCTGGACCCTGCCAGGGCATCCCATTCTGTGACTACAGCAGCCTCTGTTTAAGACCATATAACCATTTGCTCTTATTATATTTGAAATTAGCCTGATAAAGACACTTTTGCTCGGCATAGTACTTCTGGACCCTGCCAGGGCATCCCATTCTGTGACTACAGCAGCCTCTGTTTAAGACCATATAACCATTTGCTCTTATTATATTTGAAATTAGCCTGATAAAGACACTTTTGCTCGGCATAGTACTTCTGGACCCTGCCAGGGCATCCCATTCTGTGACTACAGCAGCCTCTGTTTAAGACCATATAACCATTTGCTCTTATTATATTTGAAATTAGCCTGATAAAGACACTTTTGCTCGGCATAGTACTTCTGGACCCTGCCAGGGCATCCCATTCTGTGACTACAGCAGCCTCTGTTTAAGACCATATAACCATTTGCTCTTATTATATTTGAAATTAGCCTGATAAAGACACTTTTGCTCGGCATAGTACTTCTGGACCCTGCCAGGGCATCCCATTCTGTGACTACAGCAGCCTCTGTTTAAGACCATATAACCATTTGCTCTTATTATATTTGAAATTAGCCTGATAAAGACACTTTTGCTCGGCATAGTACTTCTGGACCCTGCCAGGGCATCCCATTCTGTGACTACAGCAGCCTCTGTTTAAGACCATATAACCATTTGCTCTTATTATATTTGAAATTAGCCTGATAAAGACACTTTTGCTGGGCATAGTACTTCTGGACCCTGCCAGGGCATCCCATTCTGTGACTACAGCAGCCTCTGTTTAAGACCATATAACCATTTGCTCTTATTATATTTGAAATTAGCCTGATAAAGACACTTTTGCTCGGCATAGTACTTCTGGACCCTGCCAGGGCATCCCATTCTGTGACTACAGCAGCCTCTGTTTAAGACCATATAACCATTTGCTCTTATTATATTTGAAATTAGCCTGATAAAGACACTTTTGCTCGGCATAGTACTTCTGGACCCTGCCAGGGCATCCCATTCTGTGACTACAGCAGCCTCTGTTTAAGACCATATAACCATTTGCTCTTATTATATTTGAAATTAGCCTGATAAAGACACTTTTGCTGGGCATAGTACTTCTGGACCCTGCCAGGGCATCCCATTCTGTGACTACAGCAGCCTCTGTTTAAGACCATATAACCATTTGCTCTTATTATATTTGAAATTAGCCTGATAAAGACACTTTTGCTCGGCATAGTACTTCTGGACCCTGCCAGGGCATCCCATTCTGTGACTACAGCAGCCTCTGTTTAAGACCATATAACCATTTGCTCTTATTATATTTGAAATTAGCCTGATAAAGACACTTTTGCTCGGCATAGTACTTCTGGACCCTGCCAGGGCATCCCATTCTGTGACTACAGCAGCCTCTGTTTAAGACCATATAACCATTTGCTCTTATTATATTTGAAATTAGCCTGATAAAGACACTTTTGCTCGGCATAGTACTTCTGGACCCTGCCAGGGCATCCCATTCTGTGACTACAGCAGCCTCTGTTTAAGACCATATAACCATTTGCTCTTATTATATTTGAAATTAGGCCTGATAAAGACACTTTTGCTCGGCATAGTACTTCTGGACCCTGCCAGGGCATCCCATTCTGTGACTACAGCAGCCTCTGTTTAAGACCATATAACCATTTGCTCTTATTATATTTGAAATTAGCCTGATAAAGACACTTTTGCTCGGCATAGTACTTCTGGACCCTGCCAGGGCATCCCATTCTGTGACTACAGCAGCCTCTGTTTAAGACCATATAACCATTTGCTCTTATTATAATTGAAATTAGCCTGATAAAGACACTTTTGCTCGGCATAGTACTTCTGGACCCTGCCAGGGCATCCCATTCTGTGACTACAGCAGCCTCTGTTTAAGACCATATAACCATTTGCTCTTATTATATTTGAAATTAGCCTGATAAAGACACTTTTGCTCGGCATAGTACTTCTGGACCCTGCCAGGGCATCCCATTCTGTGACTACAGCAGCCTCTGTTTAAGACCATATAACCATTTGCTCTTATTATATTTGAAATTAGCCTGATAAAGACACTTTTGCTCGGCATAGTACTTCTGGACCCTGCCAGGGCATCCCATTCTGTGACTACAGCAGCCTCTGTTTAAGACCATATAACCATTTGCTCTTATTATATTTGAAATTAGCCTGATAAAGACACTTTTGCTCGGCATAGTACTTCTGGACCCTGCCAGGGCATCCCATTCTGTGACTACAGCAGCCTCTGTTTAAGACCATATAACCATTTGCTCTTATTATATTTGAAATTAGCCTGATAAAGACACTTTTGCTCGGCATAGTACTTCTGGACCCTGCCAGGGCATCCCATTCTGTGACTACAGCAGCCTCTGTTTAAGACCATATAACCATTTGCTCTTATTATATTTGAAATTAGCCTGATAAAGACACTTTTGCTCGGCATAGTACTTCTGGACCCTGCCAGGGCATCCCATTCTGTGACTACAGCAGCCTCTGTTTAAGACCATATAACCATTTGCTCTTATTATATTTGAAATTAGCCTGATAAAGACACTTTTGCTCGGCATAGTACTTCTGGACCCTGCCAGGGCATCCCATTCTGTGACTACAGCAGCCTCTGTTTAAGACCATATAACCATTTGCTCTTATTATATTTGAAATTAGCCTGATAAAGACACTTTTGCTCGGCATAGTACTTCTGGACCCTGCCAGGGCATCCCATTCTGTGACTACAGCAGCCTCTGTTTAAGACCATATAACCATTTGCTCTTATTATATTTGAAATTAGCCTGATAAAGACACTTTTGCTCGGCATAGTACTTCTGGACCCTGCCAGGGCATCCCATTCTGTGACTACAGCAGCCTCTGTTTAAGACCATATAACCATTTGCTCTTATTATATTTGAAATTAGCCTGATAAAGACACTTTTGCTGGGCATAGTACTTCTGGACCCTGCCAGGGCATCCCATTCTGTGACTACAGCAGCCTCTGTTTAAGACCATATAACCATTTGCTCTTATTATATTTGAAATTAGCCTGATAAAGACACTTTTGCTCGGGCATAGTACTTCTGGACCCTGCCAGGGCATCCCATTCTGTGACTACAGCAGCCTCTGTTTAAGACCATATAACCATTTGCTCTTATTATATTTGAAATTAGCCTGATAAAGACACTTTTGCTCGGCATAGTACTTCTGGACCCTGCCAGGGCATCCCATTCTGTGACTACAGCAGCCTCTGTTTAAGACCATATAACCATTTGCTCTTATTATATTTGAAATTAGCCTGATAAAGACACTTTTGCTCGGCATAGTACTTCTGGACCCTGCCAGGGCATCCCATTCTGTGACTACAGCAGCCTCTGTTTAAGACCATATAACCATTTGCTCTTATTATATTTGAAATTAGCCTGATAAAGACACTTTTGCTCGGCATAGTACTTCTGGACCCTGCCAGGGCATCCCATTCTGTGACTACAGCAGCCTCTGTTTAAGACCATATAACCATTTGCTCTTATTATATTTGAAATTAGCCTGATAAAGACACTTTTGCTCGGCATAGTACTTCTGGACCCTGCCAGGGCATCCCATTCTGTGACTACAGCAGCCTCTGTTTAAGACCATATAACCATTTGCTCTTATTATATTTGAAATTAGCCTGATAAAGACACTTTTGCTCGGCATAGTACTTCTGGACCCTGCCAGGGCATCCCATTCTGTGACTACAGCAGCCTCTGTTTAAGACCATATAACCATTTGCTCTTATTATATTTGAAATTAGCCTGATAAAGACACTTTTGCTCGGCATAGTACTTCTGGACCCTGCCAGGGCATCCCATTCTGTGACTACAGCAGCCTCTGTTTAAGACCATATAACCATTTGCTCTTATTATAATTGAAATTAGGCCTGATAAAGACACTTTTGCTCGGCATAGTACTTCTGGACCCTGCCAGGGCATCCCATTCTGTGACTACAGCAGCCTCTGTTTAAGACCATATAACCATTTGCTCTTATTATATTTGAAATTAGCCTGATAAAGACACTTTTGCTCGGCATAGTACTTCTGGACCCTGCCAGGGCATCCCATTCTGTGACTACAGCAGCCTCTGTTTAAGACCATATAACCATTTGCTCTTATTATATTTGAAATTAGCCTGATAAAGACACTTTTGCTCGGCATAGTACTTCTGGACCCTGCCAGGGCATCCCATTCTGTGACTACAGCAGCCTCTGTTTAAGACCATATAACCATTTGCTCTTATTATAATTGAAATTAGGCCTGATAAAGACACTTTTGCTCGGCATAGTACTTCTGGACCCTGCCAGGGCATCCCATTCTGTGACTACAGCAGCCTCTGTTTAAGACCATATAACCATTTGCTCTTATTATATTTGAAATTAGCCTGATAAAGACACTTTTGCTCGGGCATAGTACTTCTGGACCCTGCCAGGGCATCCCATTCTGTGACTACAGCAGCCTCTGTTTAAGACCATATAACCATTTGCTCTTATTATATTTGAAATTAGCCTGATAAAGACACTTTTGCTCGGCATAGTACTTCTGGACCCTGCCAGGGCATCCCATTCTGTGACTACAGCAGCCTCTGTTTAAGACCATATAACCATTTGCTCTTATTATATTTGAAATTAGCCTGATAAAGACACTTTTGCTCGGCATAGTACTTCTGGACCCTGCCAGGGCATCCCATTCTGTGACTACAGCAGCCTCTGTTTAAGACCATATAACCATTTGCTCTTATTATATTTGAAATTAGCCTGATAAAGACACTTTTGCTCGGCATAGTACTTCTGGACCCTGCCAGGGCATCCCATTCTGTGACTACAGCAGCCTCTGTTTAAGACCATATAACCATTTGCTCTTATTATATTTGAAATTAGCCTGATAAAGACACTTTTGCTCGGCATAGTACTTCTGGACCCTGCCAGGGCATCCCATTCTGTGACTACAGCAGCCTCTGTTTAAGACCATATAACCATTTGCTCTTATTATATTTGAAATTAGCCTGATAAAGACACTTTTGCTCGGCATAGTACTTCTGGACCCTGCCAGGGCATCCCATTCTGTGACTACAGCAGCCTCTGTTTAAGACCATATAACCATTTGCTCTTATTATATTTGAAATTAGCCTGATAAAGACACTTTTGCTCGGCATAGTACTTCTGGACCCTGCCAGGGCATCCCATTCTGTGACTACAGCAGCCTCTGTTTAAGACCATATAACCATTTGCTCTTATTATAATTGAAATTAGGCCTGATAAAGACACTTTTGCTCGGCATAGTACTTCTGGACCCTGCCAGGGCATCCCATTCTGTGACTACAGCAGCCTCTGTTTAAGACCATATAACCATTTGCTCTTATTATATTTGAAATTAGCCTGATAAAGACACTTTTGCTCGGCATAGTACTTCTGGACCCTGCCAGGGCATCCCATTCTGTGACTACAGCAGCCTCTGTTTAAGACCATATAACCATTTGCTCTTATTATATTTGAAATTAGCCTGATAAAGACACTTTTGCTCGGCATAGTACTTCTGGACCCTGCCAGGGCATCCCATTCTGTGACTACAGCAGCCTCTGTTTAAGACCATATAACCATTTGCTCTTATTATATTTGAAATTAGCCTGATAAAGACACTTTTGCTCGGCATAGTACTTCTGGACCCTGCCAGGGCATCCCATTCTGTGACTACAGCAGCCTCTGTTTAAGACCATATAACCATTTGCTCTTATTATATTTGAAATTAGCCTGATAAAGACACTTTTGCTCGGCATAGTACTTCTGGACCCTGCCAGGGCATCCCATTCTGTGACTACAGCAGCCTCTGTTTAAGACCATATAACCATTTGCTCTTATTATATTTGAAATTAGCCTGATAAAGACACTTTTGCTCGGCATAGTACTTCTGGACCCTGCCAGGGCATCCCATTCTGTGACTACAGCAGCCTCTGTTTAAGACCATATAACCATTTGCTCTTATTATATTTGAAATTAGCCTGATAAAGACACTTTTGCTCGGCATAGTACTTCTGGACCCTGCCAGGGCATCCCATTCTGTGACTACAGCAGCCTCTGTTTAAGACCATATAACCATTTGCTCTTATTATATTTGAAATTAGCCTGATAAAGACACTTTTGCTCGGCATAGTACTTCTGGACCCTGCCAGGGCATCCCATTCTGTGACTACAGCAGCCTCTGTTTAAGACCATATAACCATTTGCTCTTATTATATTTGAAATTAGCCTGATAAAGACACTTTTGCTCGGCATAGTACTTCTGGACCCTGCCAGGGCATCCCATTCTGTGACTACAGCAGCCTCTGTTTAAGACCATATAACCATTTGCTCTTATTATATTTGAAATTAGCCTGATAAAGACACTTTTGCTGGGCATAGTACTTCTGGACCCTGCCAGGGCATCCCATTCTGTGACTACAGCAGCCTCTGTTTAAGACCATATAACCATTTGCTCTTATTATATTTGAAATTAGCCTGATAAAGACACTTTTGCTGGGCATAGTACTTCTGGACCCTGCCAGGGCATCCCATTCTGTGACTACAGCAGCCTCTGTTTAAGACCATATAACCATTTGCTCTTATTATATTTGAAATTAGCCTGATAAAGACACTTTTGCTCGGGCATAGTAAC